>ML986583.1:400578-504440 GCA_010094045.1 Lojkania enalia
TTCTAATAGCTATACTAATAAAGCGAGCTTTAAAAGTTGGGAACGCTTCTCCCTTATTTATTCTTAGGACCTAAAATACCTGTCGCGCCTCTATCTCTTTATTATCTATAATAAAATATAATTGTAGAAGTAAAATTATTTCTTCGGCATTCTTAAACTAATACTAGTCTAATTTAGCTAGGTATTTTAGTTCTAGATACTCTTTTATAGTACTAGAAGTATATTTCTATACTAATACTATACGTATATACTCTATCGGATAGTAATCTATATTAATCTTAAGTCGGTCTAGAATTAAGGCTTACTATTATTTAAATATAGGTTCGCTACTATCTATAAAGCTTTTAATCTTAGGCGTGCGTTTAGTAAGATAGGTTTAAAGGGGTTTAAGGATAGCTAAAAGGTTTTTTACTAGAGGAGTCGTAAAAGTTTCTTAGTATATTATTAGTTCTAATTTAGTAGTTTATAGAAGTTAATTAGAACTGATAGTTCTTTATTATATTAAGTATATAATCTCCTCTTATAAAATTATAATTTATTCCTTAAGGGTTAGTTTACTTTAATTTCCCTCTAAATTAGATAGGTTCTTTATTATAGGCTCTATAGAGAGGGGTCCGCCTGTTATAGGGCCCTCTATAAGAGGTAATAGTTGTTCTACACGCGTAGATAGAAGCTTATTCTTACTACAACTTACGCGTATATCGGTTCTAGTATAGGAATTAGAAGGTAAATTATAGTTAGATATCAGCAGTTACCTCCGATTCTAATAGGTTATTAGTAGTCTCTAAGTTTCTACCTAGGCGTACTCTACGCGGCTTTTCTAAAGGCAATTCTAATTACAGAGGATAGGAAGTTCTAAACCTAAAGGCTTTGGTTAATAGAAGGTCTTTAAGATCCTATTTAAGTAACTAAATAATTTGATATAATAGTATATAAGTATTATAATTTAAACTAAATTGGGTATATTTTAGACTTAGACGTAGTTAAATAAATAATTAATGCGATATTATTAAAGAGGCTGTTACCGGTAGTATTAAGTTCTTCTATATAATGTAATGGCGTAGGTAAGATAATAGGTCCGAATGCGGCACGAATCTACTTAGAGGTATATGGGAGTGCGTAGGGATTAGGGACCTGGGAATTCCATTAACACCTATAGGCCTTGTACGAAAGGATATAGAAGAACTACCAAGCTACTTATAAGGGAGTATGCAACTATATACGGAAGGGAAAAGGGGTAGAACCGGGGGTAGGATAAGATAAGCGAAAAGCTTTGGGATAAGGTTGTATATGAAGCTTTTCGTGGAACGATTTCTTTGCATCGTTACATTAGTTATAATACGAGCTATTAGTCGCAATCCGAGCTTATAACTATTAGGGTAAAAGAGGGTCTATTATTCTCTATCTATCTCTGTCTATATATATATGTTGATGCAAGTTTAAAGAACCTGCTTTCTAATATGCAGTCATAACTTCCTATAGCTTTATAAGTAGTCGCTCTCACCTACACGTCTACCAGACGTCTCCTTCCATAACCGTAACAAAAGATAAGGAAGATATTACGGTAACACCGTGACACCTCTACACCTACACTACCTCTACTATAATACCTAAACCAGCTACCAGCTACAGCTGCTAGCTGCTAGCTGGAATATAACCGACTTGTCATAACTACAATAGAGGAAGGTTTTGCCGACCCAGCTAGCCCGTGCAGCAACACAGACCTAGCTCCTATAAAAACCTATATAATGTAGATATCTCTATTCTTTACGCAACGTCTTAATATTCACACATAGTACGTAGCAATAGAGCTGACTGCCTAAAGTGCGATTAACCAACTACATATAAGCGTCCGTGACAGAAGAGTAGAATTGCCTTCCTAGTAGTATTAATCCTATAGATTACTATCATCCACTCGCAATTACCCAGCTAGATTACTTTTAGCCGGCCGCGTCTCTCTAAGCATATTATAACTAGCTAGAAGGATATTTTACCTATTAAAAAGCTAGTCTTATTAAAGTTAAATATTTCCTTATTATAGATACTATAGTGTCACGGACGCTCACGCGCAGTTGGTTAATCGCACTTCAGGCAGTCAACTCTATTACTACATACTATGTGTGAATATCAAGACGTTGCATAAAGAACAGAGATATCTACATTGTACAGGTTTTTATAGGGGCTGCTGCACGGGCTAGCCGGGTCGGCGGAGCCTTCCTCTATCATGGTCATGACAAGTAGGTCATATTCCAGCTAGCAGCTGACAGCTGTCGCTGGCAGCTGGTTCGGGTATTGTGGTAGGAGTAGTGTAGGTGCAGAGGTGTCGCGGTGTTACCGTGACATATAGGTAGCCTTTATACACGCTATAAGCTTAAACTAGGCACTTATAGTCTTATGATCCTTGTAAAGAGCTTACTATTAATTATAAGGTCGATTAAATCGCGTTATAAGGCTATCCGTTCGCTTAACAAAGTTCCTAGGCTACTACTAGCTAATATAGCTAGCGCCGCGCTCAGTAAGCAGCTTATTCGCCATATCTTGTACAGTATCTAGAGTAGGCGTAAAGCCTCGTAAATCTAGGTCAAGTATATACATAATAATTGCCTCCTCTTCTAGCTTAGTAAGCTTCTTTAAATTGGGCTGGCAATCGCGTTGTGTAGGCTTCTCGGCGCGTCGGCTGCGAAGCGTGCTTTCAGGGACGTTAAACGTCGCTGCAGCGCGGTTAACGCTCTGGATCTGATTCTGATTAATAGTTGAGATAGCTAGGAATATATCTGCTTCGCTGTAAGATAATTGAATAGTAGTTGGTAGAGCCATTATGGTTGATAGGTGACGCGTCGTAGAAAGTTTGTGGGGTTCGCAGCTCGCTTGTATTCGCAGTTCGCTTATAAACTACGTTATGCAATGGACCAAATCGTCTCATCATCTTAAATTGGGTTGTGTAGAAAGTATTTTTGTTATTCTGCCCATTTGAATCGCTCAATCAGAGCTGTGCTGAGATGCAGGCAATTGCAACGGTTTGTGATTGAAGCTCGTATCCATTCCACGTAGTACGTACGACGTGATTACGCATACGCAGTATGCTGAAATGGACTATGAGTATGATTGTGTCACATGTTTCTACTAACCTATTATAGTTGGTCTGTTTTTTCAGGCCTATATAGTCTCGCCATTGCCAGCTTCTAGCGAGGCAGGCCACTTACCCTTCTTCAATACATCAATATTTGCCGCAGCAATTGAAGCTCCCTGATACGCGACAGATTGTATTCTCCATATCGTAGTTTAACAAGCGAGCCCTCACCCCAACCAACTTTAGACAATACACTCCCTTCTCCACGCAATGCCTCAACACAACAACGCGCAATCAGCACGCAAAGATGCTCAGGTTCTCCTTTCCCTCTCTGCTATTAATAAAAATCCAATTTGAAGCTGAAATCGCGCTGTATTAACATTCCAGTACGATCGAAGGACCCTGCGATAATGACGCATCGGGATTGCTGCGCTACGCGATTGTGAGCCTAATTCAAAGAAGCTCACTAATACTGAAGAAGAGGTGATTATTAGATATATCCTTGAGCTTATCTCACAAGGATTTTCGACTACGTTAGATGCCGTATGAGACATAGCCAATCGATTACTGCCTGAGCGCGGTGCTGGCTAGGTTGCTATCTACTAGCTTCGAAACTTCGTGAAGCGTATCGATCACTTCAGTACGTGATATAATCGCCCCTACAATTACTAGTAAGCTCTATATAAAGACCTAGAGATTAGAGGCGTGTAGTTTAAGTTGCTGTAGGGTATAAAGAATAAGGGTAGTATTCTAAATGAAGATACCTATAATTTTAATAGGACAGGCTTTATTATATGCCAGACATCATCTTAGCCAGTTGTTTCCACTTCGGAAAGACGCCGTTAAATAAAGGGCATTTAGCTAGATAATTATAAGTAGATATTAGTTTTGCGCTAATACGTTATTAGATTCAGAGCCTTAAAAGGGCGAATATAGTAGTAATAAAGCGGACATTGTAAAAATTAAAGCTAACCTAGAGGCGAGGGACCCTAACCAAGGCTGAGGGTAGGGAGATTATCGCTCAAAACAACATTATCAACACCAAGAGGCAGCTTAAGGAGAAAATGAGCGATTCGAGGGCTTGATTAAAAGCAGCTAGGCAGCTTTAACGGTGCTGCAGGCGCTGTAAATAGCCTGGGTATAATTTTCGCATGCGTCAAATCGGTATCACAGTCACCGAATAATATAATAGACTATTGCTTCCCGTAGCATCTGCGCGTGTTGTTGATCATTGTCGTGTTATAACTGTCTGAAGTTGGTTGGGGTGGGCGCTCGCTTGTAAACTACCGTACCGTAAGTCATGGGTCAATGCGCGCCAAGGGTCAATGCGCACCCAACACCAAAACACCTCGGCACAACTTGAGGCTCTAGAGCTCTACGCAATAGCTATTATTTTGAGATTTTCTAGTGGAGAGGTCTATAAGACTTGAGAATTAGTTATAACTATAGAAATCTACTCGGAGTTCTAATAGTCTGGCCGCGGCGCGACTAAGGCTGTAGAGGTTGTAATATACTACCTACAGCTTGCATAGTATCTATAGCCTCAGCACTATACTTTTTCTTCCAAGTAACCTTCCTAGGAAGCTTTAAAGGCTTTTTGCTGCGCTTTTTAGTAAGTTTTGTACGATTCTGAAGTTGTTGCTGAGCTTTACGAGCCTGCTGCTTCTGAGCTCGCTTAGAAGCTTAATTAGCTTTCTCCTTCGCGCGAGCTTCTCGAGCCTCAGCCCTTATAACACGTCTCTCTTCGAGTAATCTATCCTTAAGCTGCTTGCTAGCCCTTTAAGCCTTAGCTGACTCAGCTTTTTAGAGTTGTAGTTGCTCTGCCTTAGCCTCCTACTGCTGTTATCGATTATGTGCCTCTTATAACTTCCTTAGTAACTAGAATACTGCTCCCCCTAAGTACTTAGTAGATTACTTATCTATTAGAGGCTTACTATACTTCTAATACTTCTTTTTAGTATTAAGAGCTATACGAAGACCCTTATTCTTATATTTAAGTAGCTAATTCTAAACAGATATTGAATAGATTATTTAACTTAGCTTCTTTATCTCTTTATTAGCTACATCTTCTACTACTACTCGTACTAGGTGTTCTATCTTCCTCTAGTCTAACGTACTGAGTACTAACGTTGAAAATTCTCTTAATTCTTACTTAGATTAATAACCCCTTAAAAACCTTTTAAGTATAGATTCTAGGTTAAGTAGTAATATACTAGTAGCCTTAAAAACCTTAAGAATTAGTAGCTGGGTAATAATATCTGCTAGGCTCCTAGAATAGACTAAAGAAGTCTCTCTTAGCTATTAAGGAGAGTCTCTAGCCCCTATATAAAAAGTCTGATAGCTCTCCTAAGTAGGTAGTCGAGAGAGGCTTAAATATATAGATGTTAAGGGGCTGTAGTATATGTATTGAATAAAGTGCAAATACTACTATTAAAATCTTATTCCGGTCGCAGTAGTTAAGGAAATTCATAGTAATATAAGATCTATAGCTATTAACTATAAGTAGTCGGTATAAGCTTCGAGCTTTCTCTCTAGTACAGCAATCGAATACCTGTTTGAGCTATATAAGGCCTATCTTATTATTCGTCAAGCTAGAGGGGGATAAGATAATAAATACTAAATATTCATCGGGGTTAATATCTTCTACCCAGCCTAATAGTAGACCTTCTAAGCCAGCTTTATAGATAAGGGCTAGATCTAGAGCTGATCTATCAGCATATATATAGGCTAGGAGCGAGATCTACTCGCGATTACCATCCTGGATAGCTTACCTTACTTCCTTCCTCTCGTATTCCTGCCTACTAAAGATCCGCTTTAAACGAGTAATAACACTAAGTAGGAAGCCTTTTTTATCTATATTCTATATATAGTGAGGTTTAATAGAATATTAATTAATTTTCTGTTGTAGTAGGCTGAAATAGAGGCTATACTTTGCCTCTAAGTCGGCGTTATAACGATTACTATCCATTCCAGTCGTCTAGTATAGAATAATCTGGCTACTATTCCGCTTGACGAACTAATCAACCCACTATATACTAATACTAGTTCTAGCTATAGAAGTTGCGAAATTCTGGATCATGACTCGTGTAGGTGGAAGGCCTCTCTGAGTAAGCATTATAATATAGCTTATAAGCTCCTTCTCTTACTGAGGGCTAAGCTTGCGTCGATTAATTCCCTTATCCTCGCGGGGTCGCGTTTGAGCTTGATGCCTCCGCGCCAGCGTAGAGTATACAACACCATACTCCCTCGCGATTTTCGAATAGTTCATAGATTCTCCGGGTGCTAGCGATTCGATAGCAGTAAGCGCAGCCTCAAGGGATCCCATATTGGCTGAGATAGGTAGTGTTGAAGTCAGGGGTGTTTTGGTGTTGGGTGCGCATTGACCCTTGGCGCGCATTGACCCATGACTTACGGTACGCTAAAGAAAGAAATTTTGGATACAGTATGAAAAGGCGATGGATTCGTCGGGATGTTAGTACGAATAACTCATTTAGAATTTCCTGCTAAAAGTGACCTGTGCGCATTTTATGATCGTAATGTTCTCATCAATTTACTTTGTGAGCTTGCTACGAAGCTAGCCCAGGAATTTGACTAGCGCCAAAAACAGCTCGTGGGTTCAAGGTATAAATAGTATAAGGGTAAAAGAGGGTCTATTATTCTGTGTCTGTATCCGTGTATATGTGTGTGTTGATGCAAGTTCAAAGAACCTGCCTTTTAATGTGCAGTCCTAACTTCCCATAGCTTTACAAGCAGTCGCTCTCACCTGCACGTCTACCAGACGTCTCCTTCCATAACCGTGACAAATAGGGTAGAAGCCGTGAGACAAAGTACTAGGAATCCTGGTACGGCAATGAGGCATTGGATAACAGTGAAGCGAAAGTTCCGGTGACGTTCTGATTGAATATCGTTGCTCCGGTTTCTTTGCCCTGTACGCCATGGCGGTGGCTGTGTCTCACAAGCCTTCAGCTGAACGCAGCCTTTCATGGCATTGCGGCAGCCTAAAACACCTGCAGCGACGAAGCAATAGCATATTCTTGTCACTTCTACAATATCGGTATTTCCAATAGAGTAAGCTATGGCGACTGAGAATCTAGAAAACCTTTTTGAGGGTTTTCCGATGGACGATGAGAGTTGCTCACCGAGCTGCGTGGCCTGCAAAATATGGAACATCGCTGGACACGAAAAGATTGATGCTATCCACGACTCCTCTGGCGGATACCAGGCCTCGTTTGTCGATGGAAAACTCCGGTGGAAAACTAACAATGGACCTGGGGCTGCAGTCAATGGAGAATTTCACTTCGTTCAAGGGGGAGAGCACACCTTTTTAATGTACCCAAAGACCCTGTTCGCCTCTGCCAGGGTCCTGCGTGAGGAATTCTTAGCACCGTAAGTGGGCCTCTATGGTTTTGCTGGGAAAATAAGATCTTATAACAAGTTGTGTTAGCGAGCCAATCGGGGAAGCCTCACAACCGTCCACACAGGTATCTGAGGATCGCCTGCGAGAGCAGTTGCATGAGTGGAGAGCATCTGGAAAATCTCTTGGAGTCTTCAACCCAGATACTGAAGAGATAGATCAGGGTGGAACGAACGAGTCTATGGAATAGACGTCGATTATTGTAACCCAGGTCCTGAGCTGAAGCACCATAGTCAAGTCACATCATCTGGGTATCTTTCGACTTTCAATGAAGAAGAAATCGCGAAGAAAAGGCTCCAACAACGGGTGCGAATGTTGTCTCGCATGCCGAGCCATCCGTCTGATGATCCTAATGATGTGTATTCGGAGCTCCAAGATTTAAGAAGACGTGGTTCCGTGTCCTCTGTATCTGATATATCAGTTGATCAAGATGAGCCATTTAGCGGATACACTGTATGCGGGGGAAAATGTTGGGAAGGCTTGGAGCTGGAGTCTTACGAGCCTAATCAATCCGGACTACAAACCACACTATTCGAGAACGATCTACGATGCGAGGAGCAATATATATATTGTGAGATTCCAAATGGATTTACTCGTCTACTATCTATTCAACCAGCTAGTCACGGTCCACTTGTATGCTCACTCTTGCCCTAACGTGTCAAGGAACGCTATACTCCTGTCGACCTAGATCAACAGCTATATGAAGCTCTTTCGTACACCTGGGGAGGTCAAGGTTTGACGGAGCCAATTTTTTGCAATGGAAAATCCCTTCTTATCACAAAAAATTTGCACAGCGCCTTGTTAAAGCTAAGGTTACGCCAAGAATCTCGCTTGCTATGGGTTGACGCTATATGCATCAATCAATTGGATCTAAACGAAAAGAACAAGCAAATACCACTCATGATGGATATATACAAGCTAGCTGCGAGAGTCATAGTATGGCTAGGTAGTGAAGCAGATGACAGCTCCCTTGCTCTCACTAGCATGCAATTCCTCGACACGGTGTCCGGGCGAAGACAGATCTTGCAAAGGTCGCATGAAGCTAGATGTCTGAAGACGCTACTGAGAGTTTATGAGTCACAGAGCGCGGTTTTTGGACGTCCATGGTTCCGAAGAAGTTGGATTAGACAAGAAATCATCATGGCCAAAGATATTGTTGTTCTTTGTGGCAGGGCGCAAATATCTTGGAACTCTATGAAACGCTCGGCCAAGAGATTCCATATGCTCCATCGAATACTCTCCAAGTCCCCATTGAAAGTAGTAGGGCCGCCCGAATTCAAATAACAATTCGTTCACTCGGTGCAGTATCTCATCCGTGGCTGGGTGTTCGGCCAACATGTTCAATACCGGTTCGGGGACATTCGGAGCATCTGGTATTATCACTCTGGCGGAATACTGGACCACTTGATGGCTAGCCGTGAGTTTGACGCGACTGATCCTCGAGATAAGATCTACTCAGTACTCGGGATTAATAGGGTACCAATGAAATCGGGAGGCGGGATATACATCCATCCACAACGGCCAACTGGAGATCGTGGAGATCGCGATGCAGATGTCATTTATATGGAAATCGACTATACAAAACCTGTATCGGAAGTCTATCAGTACCTGACAAAATTTCTAATCAATCGCGATCGCAATTTGGATGTTCTCGGCATTCTTTCAAGCCACAGAGGGAGTACGTCCGGTGACCTTCCCTCCTGGACTCCTGATTGGCGCGTTCCAACCACTGAAGTCCCAATGAATGCATGCGTAGATTATTTCACAACGAAATTTGGAGCAGCTGGATTCAGTGAAGCTGAGGAACAGGACCAAACTGAAGTTGGAAGACTACGAGTGCAGGGCTGGCCAATTGATGCCATTGCACAGCTATTGCCATTCACGGCTGACCTACCGCATCCACCGCTTGTTCCACATGTTAACTTGAGAGAATACGATGTAGAACATGATTTGCGCCGGATATGCAAGCTTGAAGATGGCAAGAGCGCAATAGTCCCCAGTGAGGCTCGTGCTGGGGATCAGATATATATTTTGCAAGGATCGCGATTGCCGTTCGTTTTAAGAACAGTTCCCGTTCTAGAATCTACTTGGGATGAAGAGGGAAATTTGCTAGATTATGCACTAGAATTTAGTGTGGTCGGTCCTTGTTGGGTTGGGGGTCTTATGTACGGGGAGGCTCTTAAAGAGTGCCTAGACCTTGAGTTCTCCCCGCTGAAAATCATTTTGGTATGATTTCTGTTGGGTAGCATAGACTGAATTAGTATTCATAACTCAATGGTATTTTTTATTAGATCACTATAGCCTACTGTAAATGAGAATTGGTAGGCGCCTACAAAATAGATACGGTAAACTATAAGAGCTATTCTATGAGAATGAACCAAACGTGTGCGCTAGACACCTCTGAAGTCCCGGTTCCAGCAGAAAAATAAAAAATCGAAAGGTTTCTCTATGGAGGCATGGCACACCGTAATCTGAATGTTGCGCGTGATTTATGGATGTTGACTTGCTAAGTATGGTCCATAATCGGGAACTTGAGCGGCATTTTGAGCAATTTCATTGAGTGCGCAGCTAGCTTTCCGATCTAGAAGTACCTTGGCAGGCTCTAATGAAGCCATTGCAATATCTTCCGCTGTTATATGAGCTCTTTCCTCAGACCCAAAAAGTCCGCTTGTGCTGAACATGCCTCCGGGCTCCGTCACCAAAATCTTTAGAACAGGACCATTCGGCCTTGAAATATGGGCGGCGTTGTGGAGTTGAGCTATTACCCAGTCCACTTCATCTGATTGTAGACTATTCAAATCCTTGAGGGCGGACGGACAATCAATTATACAGAAGATGATCTTGTTTGGGGGTAGCTGAAGGATTAATTCCACGAAAATGCTGCATAGCTTTTGGGTATCTCCGCAACGAACAGCTTCCAAGTCGTCTCGTCGAACTTGGAAACGGCTGAGCGAATCGCAGTTGTGTTCAGCGCACTGCTTGAGCAGCTGTCGGATAAAGTAACAAATCACACGTGCCATCGAGGCATCGATATCGCGCTGCGCATCTCGGTGTTCCCCACAAAACCAATACGCATGGAAAAAATCCGAGTGATGTCGCAAAACGTCAATTAAACCAGCCGCAAAGACTGAGGTAGTGGGCATAGCGTTGTGGCGGTCCCCAGCATCTCCATTTACTAAGAGTGCCGGATAATCTGCCTTAGCCAACCAATCATGAAACTTCCTTTGCTGGGTTATAGAGTTCAAACGCTTGCATTCCTCCTTTGGCATATTCCAGATCTGAGAGAATATGTAAGAAAAGTCAGATAGCGGATTTTCAGGGTCAAGCCATGTCTGCTCGTTTAGCATCTGCATTGAAACTTCACACTTGGTTAGAATACACAAGATTGTCTCGAGGCCCGAACATACCTCTCGAAGCACTCTCTGAAATATAGACATCAGTTTTATGGATAGTCGCATGAACATCGGTGTTGCTAATATTCTGCAATTGAACTAGGATCAATTAATAAAATGTCAAGTTGGAAATGTAAATTGAAAAACGCACGAGTGTACTGGTTAATCCGAGGACTGCTTGCAAGAGTGTCGAACATAGTTTTCAACTTTTCCGTCTGGTCCGCGTTGTGTTTGAGGTACCTGACGACCATTCCCTCAAAGCATAATTGCGCTATAAAGATCTCATATATTAGCTGAAAGCTCAAATGCAGGGGAACTACGGTTCATACTTTGGTCTTTGACTACACGTATGTTCACTTGGTATTGGCGGACCTTTTCAAAGAGGCTTGATTCGTAGTCTTTCTGCACAAGTAGCGCTGGGAGATGTCTGACTATGTCCATTAGGATTGTGTGGTAACATTCTGTTCGTTGAGAAAAATTTGCTTACATACGGATTTGCGACCAAGCCAGTGGATAATATGTTCCAATACATCCAGAATGGAAATATATAAATTTGCAATTGTGCTGTGAAGACGAAGTAAATGCTGTGGCTCTACAAATAAATTGCTGCTACTGATGTCCAGATAGTCTTCCGCATTTTGAACTTCCGTGGGAAGTGTGGCCAATGCCTCATAGATGGTTTCTCTTACTTCATGCATTCGAGTCATCGCCTAAGACATCATTGTTAGTAGACCAAACGCTATGATTCATTGGGAGACCATACCGTGAGAATCAATTTTAAGCCTCCACAAAGAACGCTTGCCCATGTTTCCTGAGTAGGTATGATACCAATCCAGTTTTCCAGCACTACTGAATGTTGTTGGAAAGCTCGGAAACAGCTTCTTATCCAGCTCTTTGCTGAGCTTTTGTCAGCTTTTGCGTAGTACGCATCCTCCGCGGATTTAGCAATTTTGAAAACATCCTCCCAGCTATGAGCAGAGTGGATGACCAAATTCGTACGCTGTTTTTCTGGCAAGCTTGCTTCTAGCTTTTCCATGGCTTCAACGAATTTTTTTCGGCGCAGCGTCGCACTCGTGTAACATGGGATTATATCGGCTTCGGACAAACTCCTACCGCATGTCTCATGTACTTCATGCGGAGGAGCGTTAGAAGGTTTGTTGGCTTGGCCTGGAAATATGATTTGTGGTGGGTTCTTCGTTCGGTCATATAGAATTTGTCCTGCTCCTTTGAAAGAATGATCATTGCGAACTTCGAGATGTTGCATGAACTCTATTGGATCGTTCGATAGCTGTATGGAGGAAGTGTTACACGTTCGGGCAGGATTGTTCCCAACCTTTAAGGGTGGCAACTGATCGGACGCCATAATTTACTTCAACGAAGAGAAATACTTTAATGATAGTGTCTCTGGAATGTGGATACATAAAGCTTCCCTTGGATTATTGCGGGGATCGAAATCTGGTGAGGCGTGGTAAGTATGATCATGCCATCACGATAGGTCAAACTAGGGTGAGCGAAAGCATGTCAGCCATTCCCAAGTTTGTAATAGCGTCGACGTCGCGACATCTACTTTGAGAAGCTTCCGCCCTAAACCAGTCTGCCGACTCACTCCACTCTTAGCAGTGGCTTGTGTGGCTTAAAGACGTTTCAACTCACAGCAAATGTAGACGGTTATGGCAGGCGGGCACCGATAAGCGCGATTCTGTTTGACCGGTGACTCACCATAATCATCCTATTCTTTCCTCAACCTTGCGAATGAGGATCGAATAACCTCATGCCAATACGGCAAAGCTATTCGTATTAGTAGCGAGAGACGAAAGTTCAGCTATAGTTTTTAGCTGCGGATGAGGAATGGTTGTGCGCATCCATAGCTGGGCTAATGCGCCAGGACCATGCTAGTTACCTATCCGAGGAATAGGTCTCCTGATAGACTCTATATTAGAAACATTATCATATCATTATCGAAAATGCATGGAAGCGTCTTCCAACATCTATAAGAATGTCGCATGTCCCATACGTCTATTGGACGCTAATCCATAGATTTTAAAGGTCCTACTACTAATCAGACTTTCAATACTTTCAATGACAGAAAAGTCCAATCACCAAGGCGTTCCAATCTTCCGGCGAGATAGCACTATTAGTATGTCTCAGTTTGAAGAGGATATTTCATCCTCCGACCCGGCAAGGCTGAACGTGAAATTCAAGACGAATATTGCATCCATGGATGCGGGGCCTCGCCATAGCATACTACCAAACGACTCTGAACAGGAAAATATATATCAGTCGAAGATCATGAAATTAGAAGAGCGTATCGAATTGCTTGAAGCTCAGACTTTCCGGAATCACCAGGAGACGAATAGCGATGAGGAAAGCGGTGGCGACTTAGCACCTCGGCGTTCGCCGTCATTTTGTGATACTGAAGAAATGATAGTGAAGGTCAATCGCCTCACCCGAAGACAATGGCAGCAGCTCCGTAGGAGAGAAGAAAAATTTGAGGCCGAGAAGCACCAGGACACAATAAAGAAGACATTGGACAAAGTCCGGAAGCCGGAGACATCGGTAAAGAAACATGTTCTCGACATTGTCCTTGATAAAGGCGATAATGACGCTGCGAGAGTTCCAAGCCTTTCTCAAGAATCGTTGACTTGCGGGAGAATTCGCATTAATTCTCATTTGATCATCAGCGCCCTGAATGACTTGCTCAATCAGGATCTTCGCGAGCCGTCTATTCTCATACATCCGTTTAAAATTCTGGTAGACAACGAGGAAAAGATAAGGTCACACCTCCGTTCGATGCAAAAATCACAAACAGATGGACTGCAGTCACCAGAAATGAGTAAGATCTCCTCGCTAGCTCTTAGAGACTTTGCCAAAGTTAGATGCTTACACTTTGTCAGACATGGCCGAATTAAAGGCCAAAATAGAGCATTTCAATTGTCTCGTAGATGTCATGAATACTAATTTAAAATCAGAACTCAAAATTGCAAGGCAGATCAAGAATGGAGAGGTAGAAGACGTCCATTTTTCACATTTATGGCATCTATTCCCGCCAGGCGAGGTTATATACCCACTCAGATCTGATGTTGACGAACTCCCTCAAGCTTACAAAGTCCTTTTTGTGAGCGGCGGACGCCCGAAAATAGCAAGCCAAGCCTTTACGGTAAGATCCATCTTTGAGTATCACACGAAGGCTTTTTTGTCTAACACGCAACCTTCGTAGTGGTTCTTACCAGATGAGCTCGACGTCCGTTATGCGAGTAAAACATCGCCTTTTCATCTCGATTGTATGTTTCTCGACTTCGATGGTAAACACTTCCGACCTGTCCAAAGAGAAATTACGATTCCCTATTATGGCGGATCATTGCCAATTACGTCACTTCCCGTATGTCCAATAACATTTTTGAAGTCACCTATGCGTGAGAAAGTCGTAAAAGAACTCCAAGATCGTGGCCGTTTGTTTTTCTCCCTAGCCAAGCGAGAAGCATCCCATAAAGAATACATTGGACTCACATTAGACCCAGAAGGGAGAGAGCAGGTCAGTTTGTTAAACATTCATCCACATTCTTAATAGTCTCTTCACTAAGACGCTATAGATCAATAGTAGGATTATAATTGATTTTGCTGAAGCTGTAAGCGCAATGCAAGTGAAAGAAAAGGAATTGGAGAGCATTATTCGGTTAAATCGCCCTCGATATCATAGCATCACTCTACCTACAGACGAAGAAAAAAAGCCTAGGTTTGGCTTGAGCTTCTACAAGACATCGGATGTTCGTGAGCTGTCTGAAATAATGAAAGATGAGCTACCAGATCCATCATATTTCGACGATTCTCAATATGACCGTGAAAGATCGGATCGACTCACTGCCAAATATCGCGTCTTGCAGCCTCCAGAGTATGAGATGGATGAAAAAGAGGTGCAGAAGGGGGATTTCATCCTTTTCCCTGGGAGTGTGTATGCATTTGTTTTGCGTAAACGAAGATACTGTAAGTATCAAGCCACAAGGAGATATCTTTTGAGGTTCGATATATAACGGCAACAGGTAAATGCGACGTAAGATTGATAAGAGATGTTACTCTCAACGAGGATGCCTTTAAAGAATTAGTTACCCCGGGACGTCATAAGAATCTGATAAAGGCGTTGATCGAGATGGTAGGTGACTAAATTCTAATGCGATATTCCCTGCTCATAATTGCCAGCACACTCGAGGTCCTCGACCTATCATGCTACCAACAGCTGCAGATCAGATAACCACAAACAAAGGGGAAACAGTTCAGACTGCGAAGGGTAGCTCTGTCGAACCACTTCGTGAAGACGTACTAACGCAATGGACGCAAGAACAGTCTACAGGAGAAGGACTTCAAGATATTGTTCGTGGAAAAGGCCAAGGGCTCATTATTTTGCTGCACGGGGCTCCTGGCACAGGAAAAACTTTGACGGCTGAGACTGTTGCTGAAGCAACACGCCGTCCCCTGCTTTCGGTGACCTGTGGTGAGCAAGATAGCTCTCTTCATATATCGCAATATCGATAACGCTAAACCTAACGTAGGTGATATTGGAGGGGACCCTTTTGAACTAGAGCATACACTAGAGAGAATATTCACCTTAGCTCATCGATGGGGTTGCGTTCTCCTCCTTGATGAAGCAGACGTGTTCCTTGCCGCGAGGGACAGAGAGAATTTTGACCGAAATGGGATGGTCTCTGGTACAGTTTTCGCGTTTCTCATACCCTTCCTCAGATTTTTACTAAGATGAAATAGTCTTCTTGCGCGTTCTAGAGTATTACTCTGGGATACTTATTCTAACAAGTAATCGCGAGGGTGTAATCGACGAAGCGTTCAAATCTCGCATACATCTTAGCCTCCGCTATCCACCACTAAGTTGGGATACCACGAAAGCGATATGGAAACGCAACATTCTGCAGTTCGAGAAGATGCGAAATACGAAAATTGATAGATCGAGCCTCGTCAGATTTGCGAAAATGCATTTCCTTAAAGATCAAAATCTTCGGTGGAATGGCCGGCAAATATTTAATGGTGCGCAAGTCTTCTCTTAGCATCTATTATTCTCTTGCTATATATAAAATAAAATTCTGACGCCAATTTTTGTAGCATTTCAAACTGCTGTTGCAATGGCAGACCAGGAGCACGCTGAACACCCCGAAAAATATCCCGAGCCCATTATTCGGGTCCGACATTTTGAGAAAGTTGCTGAGATTACAGCAGAATTTGAACAGTACCTACAGGAGGTTCACGATGGACGAACGGACTCCCAGCGCCTCCGGGATTATGGATTTCGAGCAGACTATTGGCGACCACAAGATCATGAGCAAGAGCTCATACTTGCTACAAACCGACGGTCCTATGAGCCAACGAGCCGAAACGCCCAGCAATATTATCCATCGAGTTCTCATATTCTACCTAGAAAATTTTACGAGAAAATTGAGACTGATTGGAGCAGCTCTGATGAAGACGATAGCCAGATAAAGAGGACGACAAAGAGGCAGCACAAGGGCCGCGAAGTACACAATAACCAGCAATCGCTTGATTCTAGGGATATGGATTTTTAGTATCTACTTGTATAAGGTACAGTGAAAAATTAGCTATCTTAATTATTGTCGGTTTAAAAGTTTCAGATCTTGTTAAACTTTACGCAGCAATCACAGGAGCGCTGTATACGCAAACATAGGTGCCTAAATGCTAGAACGAGTTGGAATATTACGCCACGAGTTGCCAAAATGCGTATATTCTAAGATAAACCAATATTAGCTTCTACTCTGCTATTAAATTTCGTCAAAGTTGAAACTAAATCAAATCCAAGCGTGATTTAAGACAACCAACAATAAGACACCTTGAGGCTTCCATAAGTTCCTTTAGCGATATGCGCGGGCTAGGCAGAGTGCTCGGAAAGTGCCAGACCTCGCTTGGAATGCACACAAATTAGAACTTATGTTTGGTTACCCCAACGCGACTTACGCGGAAAACTGACGCTAAGATATTGATCAGATTCCGAAGCGGGGTAAATCTCACGCTGTGAAGTAGGGGGTGATAAGCTGGGATCAATTACAGATTTCTATTCCCTCATCCACAAATAGGTTAATGGATTTTAGAAAAGTGCTAACTGCATCATATGCACTTGTATCTTTAACATCTCCTCCTTTTGATCTTTCTCAATTTAGCAAACACGTGATAGGCATAGCTGCGGGTGTGTCTCGTTAGCAGCTACCATCTGAGTTGTCGTCTACATCGAGGACTGCGAGCGCCGATATCATAGATTTGTGGACAAATCTAGCGATTACAGAAGGATTAGTTATTTACCAGTCCTTGTCTCGAACATATAGCGTTACAGTGTCCTGCTGCTTTATTTCTAATCTGGTTATGGCGGTGCTGCCAATAATTGACTAGCATACAGCATCCGCAGATATTTTAGGTAGGTTTAAGTTGGCATTTTACAGTTTTGGTTTGACTACTCGTTTGGCAGGATCCATGTGACTCCTTTAGACCATTTGGGGGGTGAGATTCAGTGTTGGCAGTTCCTTAATTCTATTTCACTATTGTTGGAAGATCGCAACTGTACCAAAAATGGACTCTAGGATTGTTTCGACACCAACAGCGTTCATAAAATCTCCGAATAGTGTATGTCAATTGCATCAGAATGGCGCATTGCATGTCACTCTAGCCATAAAGGATTCTGACAGCAATCCTCTCCGGGTTGGCTTCAGTCAAGGTTGATTGATATTGGACCCGTTATTAGCGTTCGACAACCTCGACTTGTATTCCCACCTGAACTTCCAAAGGGTAGCAATGGTCATTACGTTACGCGAAGTCATCATTGAGTATCCTCACACGTTCTAAAGCTAAAATTTTCAGACATTGATTCTTTAGAGAAGGCATCCCCCCGGACTCTCTTCCTAGCATTTCCTTCGATGCTATGACTACCACGCGATCTCTTAATATGCATTATCTATGGTTCGATTCCTTGTGCCTTATACAATATTCTTTAGCCGATTGGCAGGCAGAATCGACCGATATGACCAATATATACCGGAATGGCGTATGTAACATTGCAACAATGAGTGACTCTGAAAATAGCGGCAGCCTTTCCCAAAAAAAAAAAGAAAGCATCACTGGGTAACTCCATCAAAGATCCGAATAAAGTACTGAGAAGATTGTAAAGTTTATTCAGCTCATCTCTAAGATCTATGGGGAATATGGGTCTCTCGGTCCACACCGAATTGAAGGGACTGGGTTCTTCAACAAAGATTGTTGAGCCGACATACTCTCCATTTGCGTCCTAGATCTTCTAGAAATTCAGCATTTTGTGAGCTAGTGAGACACCCAGAAAGGCTCACCTAGCGACAATCACTACTGCACTGAACTTAATGGTTCTCTACTTCCCATCATCCATAAGAATTGGTAAGAAGAGTGTGAAAGCACGGATTCTTAGATCGACGTTGTTCAAAACTACGAGTACTTAGCATCACCAAACCTGACGATAGGCTCATTGCTATAGCTAGTATTACCAAATCACTACAGACACTCTTGGGTTGGGAGTACTCCACGGGACTTTGGAAACAAGGCCTCCCTTACGACCTGGCTTGGTTACTCCACGATATAGAGGGTGGACCACGGGCGTTACTAATGTGGTGAGAGGCGAATCTTGTCTCAGGGAGGGAGATGAGGAACTGAACTGCTTGATTGAAGATGGCCAGCAGGCCATATTTATGCACATAAGAAAGGGCATATCAGCTGATATCCGGCGTGATTTGATATCGTGCGACGGTATCCGATACAAGCTGCAACCGGATAACTTGCTCCCGTACAGCAGTAGGAAATCGTACTCAGTAGACTCGCTAAATCCCTATCACAACTAAGATACAGATGTATGATACCTACGCCAAGTACTGTAACGAACTAATAATTTTATAGGTCTTTCGTGGAGTTGGGTAGATCTTGACTATATAAGTGCAAAAGTTAAGGATCTACTTGTCTACACTGACTGCAGAATAGAGTCACTAGTCAACATAGAAAGAATAGCCATTGTACCTTTCAGAACTGAAGTGTTTGGTTTTTTTCTACGAGGAAGCTATCTCCGCCTCATAATCAGAATCGGGAATATTCCCCTCGCGTACTACCAGAATAGCTTGGAAAGCGAGTGGATAGACGGACACTCGTTATTTGAGATATAAAAGGGTCATCATAGAGACTATATATGCGACAGGTCGCTACATTGCATTACTTTCCTTGTGCGTAGTCAGAATCCTAGCGAAGTTGGCTCAGAATTACAGGCAGTCTTTTGTTAAGGGAGCTTAGGCTGGAAACTTAAGAATAAAAAAAAGTTGGACTAATCAGAGCTCTTTAGATCTTGCAGTTGTGCACCCACAGGAACTTGAGTGGATCGTAGAATATGCAAAGCTCCAGACACATTCAGAAGATAGCGTTTTACAGTTACTATTTATTTAAATGAGAGTAAATACCGAATGCTGAAAGTATATCTTCATAATCAAATGTTGAAATGAACAAATTGAGATGAAGCTGTTAACATAATAGAACTATCCTACACTTGCTCCCTACGAAGGACTAGCACCAGACTAATCGATGCGTGCGTTTGGTTTTATCACAGAGGAAGCAAATCTAAGCAATTTATCATACTGCGTAAGCCATCGAATTATGCCTTCCAGGATCTATTCAGCGTGGTATTTTAGCTCTTTGTTCCTAGGATCGAGTTTTACCGGAACATAATGTCACCTGACAATTCACCTGGATATCTAATAAGGTAGGCCTCATACGAAACCCCAGTATAAGACTCAATAATTGGCCGATGTTGTCACGTACTCTCCATATATGGTATATCTTCATACATGGAAATCTCCGTATATAAGGGGCTCTGCTGCCCTCTTACAATAATTAATTCTGTTCATCACATATATTTGATACCTGCTAAATGATTGCTGCTTATTCTCAGAGATAAAATTACGCAGGGGTCCGCGGACTGCACTTGTCAGAGGCCCAAAGCCGAGTCTGATTACCGATTGGCCGATATCGATTAAGCGCTGACTTCGTACAGACACGAAATGTAGTTAGGCGAACTAATAGATGTTCTAATGTTTCAAAATATACTTTATAGCCTGTTGGCCTTCTCTACACTTGGAAGAAAAGCTGCGTGAGAAGTTTCACAAGAAGCGTTAGCCTGATAAACATCCAATTACACCACGCAGCTTTGGTGAGTCTGTTGCGGGGTAGTAAATGAATTCAATTTTCTAGCGCTGAGTTGGAAAGCGAGGTAGAAGCCGGGCACGGGAAATCATTCGCGCGTCAACTCAATCCACTATACGATCGAGCAGCCGGGGTCCGAGAGGTCATCGGTAACCGAGCAATGGTGACCGAGCCTCAACCGGGTGTTCCTGTAAAGATAACTTGCAAATAACCTACTATCTGAATGAACAGGGAAGGCCTCAATAACTAAAGCGCGTGTACATCACTTGATGTAAAATTTAGCGAGGTGGAGGTGTAGAAGCGGCTATGAAATAAACAATAATAAACTCTCGCTGCAGTTGTATAAATGCCGCTTACCCTCATTTGCTAAGTGCAACAAATGACAACGAAAGCAACAAAACACTTCCTTCCGAGCCGCAATGACAGCCTTTGTGCCCAAACAATGTATTCCACTCAATCCCGTGTTCTTTACTCAGCTCTCCGGGGACACAACGAAACAAATTGCGGAACATTTACTGAAATTAATTCCAGCTATTCCTACGGGATCGATCATCCATGATAATGCATGCGGTACAGGCGCGATGACCGAGGCGATCATGGAAACTCGCGTGAATACTGGAGTTGAAACTACCCCTCATGACATTACAATATTTGCGACGGACATTGTTCGTCCAGTAATCGAGCAGATGAGAAAGAGGGCGGACGAAAAGAAATGGCCACTCGAGGCCGTGGAGTTCATGCCATCAGAAGCACTGACGTTCCTTGATGGATCTTTCACCCATTCATTTACCAATCTGGGGATCATGGTTATGGATCGCGATATAGATGCAGCAAAGCAGATTTATCGAACACTCAAGAAAGGCGGAATAGCAGTTCTAAGTATCTGGGATAAACCTTTGCCGGTCCAGGCGGTTACAGCCGCCCACCTCGCCGTAAGACCCGAAGGGACACAGATTCCACCAGCGATTAAGAGAGGGGGGTTCGATGACACCAATTTGCGCATGATTTTGCATACTGTGGGTTTCAGGTCTATTGAATTCCAACATACCTATGCGGTTTTAGAGGTAAATGACCTGCGAAAATGGGCTTCGGCTGCGTGGAGTTTCTTGGGCTGCCCAGCGACTGGTTGGACTGCTAAAGATGAAGATAGTTGGGAGCTCGCTATCGATATTATGGTGGAGTACCTTGAGAAATACAAGGGTTATCAGAAATTAGGTGATGGACGCGTGACTGTCATCATGCCTGCTCACGTCGCCATTGCAGCAAAATAATAAGGAAAGCGCTTCTATTAGGATTCTGTGGCTAGAGAAGTTGCAATTGATCATTAAGACTGTCATGGGGATTTTTGGCTAGTCTGCCGAGCTGTATAAGATATCGACGTACGATATCACGGTCGATATCACGCCGGATATCACGCTGGATATCAGCTGATATACCCCTTTTTCATGTACATAAATATGGCCCGCTGGCCATCTTCAATCAACCAGTTCAGCTCCTCATCTCCCTCCCTGAGACAAGATTCGCCTCTCACCACAAAGACAATATTGCCGAATGAATTAAGATTGTCCTATTGTTTCCACTATCATCAAATAGTAGATACCTCTTCCTGCAAAATTGCCCATGAAGAGCACATTACTAGCTTTTCTTGAAATTGAGTGGATATCACCTGCTAATAATACAAATGGAACAGTATTATTCTCTTTGAAAGATTGTTTGGTCCGACATCCTGCGCTCGTGGCTTCGGCCTGAATTGCTTCACAAAAGATCATCTTATCCTAAAACACAGTGTATCGCCATAATATCCTCTATTTAGTTCGAATTATCATCTTTAATGGCAAGAACACACCCACGAGCGATTTCTCTAGTCGCTCAATATGGTTGTTATGAAATGCAAAGCCGGTCACGTCACTGAATATCTCCATGGGCTTTTTGGCCGAGGCATTAAAGCCGATGATATAAGGTCTAACAAGCCTTGCGAACTGAGTAATTAATCTCATTTACTGAGAGACTGAGGTCTAATAACGAAAATGACGCAAGACGAGTCGGTATTTCTTAATTCACGTGAGCAATCAATTGGCTTCGGTTGAGCGGAGTAGAAACTCACGGAACCTTGCAGACGTTTCACAAGGGTGACTTCAGTCGATAAAAGGTCGCTGCGCTAGCCTAAATCGATGACAGCTTTAGCGTACGTCTCAGGAGTGTGCGACAAGTGTCGAGGGGAGGACGGGCTTCTAGCAAGCTGGGGATGTACGAGGCTATAACACAACGAAGATCGGAAATGGATAGCTTCAATCGGCGGTAGTACTTATGACTGAGCCCATGAGGTCTCTTGATTTGGTGCTGTGATATTGAAGCACGTGCGGTGCAATCGATGGTATTTGCTCCCGAACACTTGCAACTAAGAACGTAGGGACATCATCGATACATTCTATGGTTTCAGTTCAAAATATGATATCTTAATGAGGAAACGCATTAACGCGATAAAACCTTGGAATTATCAATCTTTCTTTTCTAATAATTCTGAATACCGGCCAGTAGCGACGAAGTTTTAAGACCCTAGGTCGGTCCTTTAATAATCTCCTATTCTGATGTCGCAACTTAATTCCAGGTCTTGTTCCATGGCAAGAAGGTCTATTGGTCCTAAATTATTTCCTCCCGATAACTAAATTATCACAAGAGTCACACCGCCGCACAAATGAATCTCGCTAATAGACCCGAAATTACGTAGGCGCTTCCACCATATAAGCAAGGGCCTTGGATGTCTGAGTTACCTGTGACACGCCAGGGGCTTGATTACTGTTGTATAAATGACTTTAGCAGTGGTTGTGGCGCCCTTAGGTGTTGATAGTGCTGCTGTATTCTTGGAGCTCTCCGTATCAGCTGCTAGTGCTTTAGCTGTCACGTTAGATATTCGGCTATTACGTCAGCTACATCCTGCCTATATATAGACCCTCGATATCCCTCAATTCACACCACTTTTGGCTGCCATTTCTCCCCTCTGGCATCGTGACATTAGCAGTGGCCGCAGAAGAACAGATGCTCCTTAGATAGGCGATTTTGGCCATTGACTAAACGTCTCATAGAATACTAAGAGCATAGAGAAAAAAAGAACTTCTAGCTTGGCGACTTTGGCGCTAAGTTGACACGTGCACTCCTCATTTCCTAGCTGTTCGGGCTTGTATGTTCATTTATTTTTCCATATCTACTAGTAACAATTGTAATACGGTCTATTCCGAATTCTAATTTTGCTAGTATTCTCCACCTTCACGAAAAGGCCCAGTTCTGCTAGGTGTAATCACTTAAACCGCATTACCAACATTGGTTACCTCAGGGCAGGATGTGAAAGCTATTTACCAGTTGCCACTGTGCGCTATAGCCGCTATTACAACAGTAATTTCTTGTGTAGGAAAGAGAGAGAGGGACAACTCCATTTGGTCTATGCGTATGTAGTATACGTTTTCACCAACAAATGTTACCACAGTGAGACCTGGTTGTGATCCTTTTAGGGCGAGACAGTGGTCTGAAATTATGGGAATCTACTTCCTTCTAGATTCTATCGTGTAAGGAATTGTTTATATCCATTTCACTATACCATCGGCTATTATTAGACTAAGGTTCATAATAAATGAGTATGGGCAAATAACTATGGCGCACACAGCCTCAACATATTTATGGAATCACTATTCATGCTCGTCTCCGAAATGGAGCACTTAACGGCTGCCATCCCGCCTCTAGGCTTCCTAGCGTCATCACTAATCCGGATTCGTTGTTAATTAGTGTCTAGCCATTCTGGATTCTCGTCTTCGGTCTTGATATGGGTATTTATTTAAATTTGTCGCCGAGATCATGTATGCGCACTATTTGTACCATATGTGTCCCTCTGGTGTCGTCATAGACTGCTTGTTTAGCTTACTCTTATTGGTTAGGACTCGTAGGCCTCCGTGTTCATGACACTTTTATATCGTAAACTGTCTTGTATTAGGTAGAATCGATTGCTGAGGCAAATATTGATGTATTGAAGGAGGGTAAGTGGTTTGTCTGGCCAGAGGCTGGCAGTGGCGAGACTATATAGGCCTGAAAACAGGCCAACTATAATAGTTTAGTAGGACACGTGACATCAATAGCGCTTCCCGCTTTTGTCCACCCTAGAGCAATTATGAAAGAGCATAATCAACATTGCGCAGTTATCTCAAATGAAGGAAATCTTCGAGAAGGGGTTTAAAAACTTAAAGATAGGTTTGAGTTATAGTGGGATATCAACGTCTTACTGCCAGAAAAAAAAAAAGAGGCGAGAAAGTCAAGTGACTTACTATTCTAGATCGCAGGAGAGGAGTAAATCCGAATCTCCCAACATGGCTGATTACTAGTGACTTTATGGCCAAGATAAAGTTTACTTCTATTCTTAATGCATACACGCAAAGGATGGCATCTTGCTTTTGCTCCCCGAAAACTTTATTAATAAAATCAAGAGAATGAGGAACTCTCTGAGCACATAGCAGGAAATAGCTAAAGTCCTTAAATCGTCCATACTGAATTCAAGCTACCAGGTTGCTATGTGGAATGCATTTGTGCAAGATCAGATCCCGAGATGCAAGACCGTGCTTGCGGAGTGGGAGAAAGCGAATGATGCCGAGGCTTGTTGTAGAGAGCATTTCGCATAACCGGTCTCGTGAACAGATTAAACTCCTTAATACAATCCGACCGATCCCCCATAGGAATAGCCGCCTAATATCGAACTGCAGGAGCAGCTATGTGAAATCGGATCAAATTGGATCCTCGGAGACGGCTTGATAGTGGCGGTGTAGAGCATCAGTGTAACAAATCTCTTAAAGCCTTATAGGAACGTTCGGGAATGGAGGTTGGCTCAGGAATTAGATCACGCGCCGTCTTTCCCTCGCTGTTCCGTATTGTAGGATCCGCCTTGTGCTCTAGTAGCCACCTAACAGTGCTCACTTTATTATTCTCAGTAGCGACATGAAGTGCAGTGCCCGGCGAGCCGTTGATATCTTCAGTAGAATAGCATTCATTCAGGTCCGCGCCGTAGCGTAGGAGTATCTTGAGAACATCCTTACGACTATGTCTTGCAGCGGTCCGCGTCGCCCGCGACCCAGCGACCACAACGCCATGTTCAAGCAGACACTCAACAATTTCGACAGAGGCTGACCTACACGCAAGAAGAAGGACATATCCTGGCCCCTTACTTGACGCAATCTCATTGTTAGGGTCTACTCCCTTGTCCATCATGTACTGCACTAGAGGTAGGTATGAGTTACAAGGAAAGGGTTCAGAAAGAGGTCCGCCCTGGCAGGCGAGCTCCAAGATGGTTTGTCCCGGGGAGAGTCCTCGGGTAAAGATGTTCGGATCGAGGGTTTCGAAGCTGCGAAGAATTTGAAAGGCGCTCTTGTTCATCGCAGCGTAGATGGTCTCTGTAGTGAGCATGACATCAGCAGCAACATCGTGCTGCCGGCCAAAGCTAATGAGTTCTTCGACGACTCCTACATTTTGGTGACTTGATGCTGCAGTAATCATGCGCTGGAGATTGAGCTGTCTTAGTGTCATGGTGGGGTTGGAGCTATCGAAGACGACCTCTTCAAAGCCAAGAACTACTTGGATTGCGGAGGGCTGTTGGAGGACGGAAAGTAGCTGCTCCTGGTCCCCTCTTTGGCAGAGAGTAATGAGCTGCTCTGAGGACCATTCGGAAGCAGCCATGGATGGTAGTATTGTAGGGTACGATGAGAAATCGAAACTCGGGAATGGGCGGGAAAGGGTAGGGTCTTGAATAGAATTTTGGTATAAAATGGACGACATTCAAGTGTCTTTTTATTTGAAAAGGAACATTTATGCGAAGGTGTTTACTTTATAAACTTGCCCCCAAGGCTGCGCCACAACCGCACTGCATGCTATGTGGCCGTGAATTGATGATGGGCGTGGCTGTGTATGTTCCCGCCCCCACCTCCAACACCAGATCCTGTCAGATTCCCATCGTTCTAGTTGGCTAAGCTGGACATCAGATCAAACATCATAGCTTCTTGAATGATATTTTAAGAAAGTAAATGCGCGTGTATTGTACTAAATGATCCATCTATCCTGAACAACCCGTAAAAGCACTGACAAAGGGAAATTATTAACCTCACCCGGGGCATACGCATCAGTATAGACCAGCTACACTTTCCACAAGCAACATACTCCATAAAATGACCCCAGGTTGACGATATACGAAGCGCATACGTTTACATCTCTAGCACACCGCCTCGCCAGGGACGTCAACCGTACCAGCACTATCAGCTGGAGTTTCAGCGTTATCCTTCATCTTGGTAATAGTGCCAGCCTTGTACATCCTGGGCAATTCATAATTCTTCCAGTAGCTAGTTGCCAAGGCTATAGTAAAGTTAGGGCCTGTTAGAATATGTTGCAGTAGAAATGGGAACATACCGTTGTCAGCATTGAACACCACCGGATCATGAGCAAAGGTGGCCAGCGCCTTAGATGCCTCGATTATGGATATAGACGCAACACCTTTAGGAAATCCGGACTCTTTGAGTTGCTTGTCTAGCTGTTTGTTCGTGGGGAAAATATCCCAGAACGTCTTGTATTCAGGATTCTTTTTAACGAACTCGTCTGCCATTGGTTTCCCAGTGGTACTACCAGAGTAGAATACAAGCTTAGTGCGGTCAACTCCAGATTTTTCCGAGAGCCAGAAATAAAGATTTCTCCAGCTCAATGGGTCATCTTCTTGGACATTTGCCGCAGGATTTGGGTCGTCCATACGCTTCATCTTCGCGCCACCGGATGCCGTGACGCCGCATGGATTATCTTTGCTCCTGAGTTCTACTCTTTTCTGGGTAATCAAGGTCTTGAAGTTAAATGCAGAGCCAGGGCTGAGGGGAGGGCTGCCTTCGGGGGTCGGTGTTCTAAACTCATCGCTATCTTCTTCTGAACTCGGAGTTCCAGGCTTTGAACCTGGTTTGTTAGGGATTGGCTTGGGAGATACTGGCTTTGGAACAACCGGCGGCTTGGGAACAACCGGTGGCGCCCTTGGGACGACGTTTCCGTGTGCAGAGGAAGACAGGGCATCCGAGTCACCTGGAGCAGCTCGAGCGAATGCTCGTTTGTTAGAGGCAGGATTGGGAGATGGTGGCTTGGATGGTGGCCCGGGAGATGGTGGCTTGGGAACAACTAGTGGCGCCCTTGGGACGAAGTTTTCGTGTGCAGAGGAAGACAGGGCATCCGAGTCGCCTGGAGCAGCTCGAGCGAGTGCTCGTTTGTTAGGGGCGGGATTGGGAGATGGTGGCTTGGATGGTGGCCCGGGAGATGGTGGCTTGGGAACAACTAGCGGTGCCCTTGGGACGAAGTTTTCGTGTGTAGAGGAAGAAAGGACATTCGTGTCGGCTGGAACAGCTCGAGCAAATGCCCCAAGTGGACCGTTAAAGGC
Organism: Lojkania enalia; assembly: GCA_010094045.1. Classification (NCBI taxonomy): domain Eukaryota; kingdom Fungi; phylum Ascomycota; class Dothideomycetes; order Pleosporales; genus Lojkania; species Lojkania enalia. The sequence goes on from ML986583.1 coordinate 428,097, forward strand.
GACAAGACCCAGGACGGCCACAAAAGAGTATCGCATATTGAAGTGAGACTTCGCTTGCGAGACAAATAAATGTAATAATGATGCTTTGCAATGAGTTATTGTGAAATGTGATTGTGCTTGTTGTATACCAGATGAGGCGACTATTGCCAGCCTTTATATTTGCCCAAAGTCCGGATTTAGTATACTTATCAATGTCATGGCTACTTCGACGTTGGGTACAGATCACCATCATGAGGCCACACTCATTGTCGCATAGATTCACGCTATCATCATCCTATTGAAATATGGATTTAAACGTGTGAAAAAAATCCTCCTGTCAAGAATACCTTGGTGGAGATGAGACCGTGTAATTAATTCCTGTGATTGAAATAGCACCAATTCCTATAGTCGGCGCATCAAAGTGGGGCTACCATAGCATTCACTACGGTTCCGACGGCTGCAGGGTTGGTCCGTTGGCGTCCTCCATAGACAAATTCGTTGATGTTTGAAGTCCACGTGTTCTTTTCCAAATTGTGGACTTCATAGGAATCGCGAGGATCCGGGATGATTCCTAGACACAATCATCAAGTCCCGATTTTTATCTCGCTTAGATACCCCATCAAGGCTCGATTGATGCTTTGCTAATTTCTTGTTGGTGGATGGGTTGTATTTTATTAGCTTGTCAGCAATACCTCAAGTATTCATCAGAATGACATCCATTTTCGACTAAATCAAGGCCTCATCTAATGAAAATCAAAAATTATCAAGTGCCATATAATATCGTGGACGAATCCTTCCGGATCCTCACGATTCCATAAGGGATTTTAGTGCATCTAAGGGAATTCCCGGAAACGGTACCGGTACGGTTAGGGATCCTACCAGTAAAAATCGAAAGTTGTAGTTACAACAATTGACTAAGCACTCAATGTCATGGCCTGGCAGCCAAGGTAAGCAAACATACCGGAGGCCTCAAAGATATAAGCAAGAATTCCTTTCCCTTGCGGCATAAGACTCTATTATTCATTCGGATATATTTGGCAAGGAGATAATGATGATCGGTCGGATTTGATTATGCTATTTCTATTTTAAATTTGGTACGTTGTAGAAAATTTATCCGACTAATGTGATTATTAGAGACACGATATTCGTAAAAAATGGTATTCACTTGTGTTAATGTTGACGTACGGTCCGTATTGTAGGCGGAAGACTTCGCCAAGTGTTGCAACGGAGCGGGATCGAAGGCATTCGGCGGCCAGGTTGGATCGAGAGGATTAGTAGGTTGCTCGTTCTACGCGCTAAGGTTGCACGTGGGGGCGGTGCTGGGGCTGCTTCCTGGCCGGCTCGATCGGCAGGTGTAGCAGTCAAGGATATGGGGGCCCTCTTGTGGGGACGGACTTTTGGCGTGGAAATGGATGTGGCAATTTTTTCTCCTGTCGCAAGGCCAAAAAAACAAGTTCTCTTTGCCTTGGCGGTTGCTTGCCAAGACAAATTGTTGGGTTGGAGAACTAGATCACGGCCAAGGCAGTATAGCAGGAACGTTAAGCCCAAGCCTCCCCCAGCAAGGCGTAATGCTTGAAAAATCTCCGCCATTACTTTAGATATATATTTATACATACCAACTGAAGCGCAATTTCGGGCGAAGGATACATAAAACAAGACTGGTGCGAACTTGACGATTAGGCACGAAGACCCTAGTTACCGAATATTTTGACGTTTCATACTCATAATAGGCGAGCAAATTGAAATTACGACCTGGAGGAATTAAACGCCTCTATAACCGACTTTATGAGCATCTCAATGAGATGGGAGGTCTAAGCTTTTGACATGGCGAAGATCATAAGAAGGGCGTTCTTACACAATGCTCCGAGGCATCATTATCGGGACTTCGAAAGCTATATTTCACTTTGTTCAATCTGCCAGTAGACCCAAGTTCGAGAATTCCAGAGGAGGCAAGAGAAATTGTGTGACGGCTCGAAATGAAAATATGAAAATATGCTGCTTCTTAAATACGCTTCTGAAGTAAATATTTTTGTCACGTGTTTCTACTATCTTATTATAGCTGGTCTGTTTTCAGGCCTATATAGTCTCGCCACTGCCAGCCTCTAGCCAGGCAGACCACTTACCCTCCTTCAATACATCAATATTTTCCTCAGCAATTGATGCTGCCTGATACGCGACATATTTTATGGTAACATTGCAACTCTATTTTGAAAAAGCCACATATCTCCACCAAAGAAAGATACCGAACTCCAGGAAATCCCTAAGACTCTACGCTTCATTCGTAACAGTACCAGGCTCAAATGTAACCACTACTGCCCTCGAAGAGTAGAACCCGTCATCCTTATAGTAGGCATCTCTAGCAAGAAGAAATTTGTAACCGTCAGCCCAAACATTGAATGTCTATCATGGATAGTTTTGCCTTCAAGCCGCTATTCTTTACAGTTCTAGTATGCATCGCTTAGCTTCTTTCCCAACTCTAGGGTGTTCCAGAGAATTAAATTTTCCAAGACGTACACAACACGGTAAAGAAGGATACACTCCGCAAGTGCGTACTTCTTGGTATTCTCATGAATCTAACGCTTGTTTCTAGCCACGATCCCAGCATAGCTGCCGTGTAGTTGAGCGGATAATGCCCGATGAATCGCGCAATGTAATACCACACGGAGTAGGAGTAGACTGTTGCGTGTGCCTCATTGAACCTTGTCCGCTATCTCCGATTATCTATCTCTATTATTATTTTTTCTGATCACAATTAGGAACTTTAGGCATGTGTCGTGCAAATCTCATGCGCTTTGCGAGTCTAGGGTGGTAGATTGTTCTTAAGCCACGATCATAAAACATATACGATCCTCAATAATTAATGGTAAAGGGCAATATCCACAAAACCTTTACGGCATCAAATAAGCCCAATATAGTCACAATTGCAAAGAAGATGTCTAATTTTGATGGGAGTCGATAAAGAAGTGGCATCGCCCCACTCATATTGAACCTATGTGCTCAACGTAGAATTTTTAATCGAGCATCCAGTACCTGGATATCAAGGAATAAGGTATTGGTTAGGCATATATAATTCGAGCTACTATAATTTTGCAGCTTCTTTTGGAAAGTGTCCTTGAGCCGTTACGTATGCACAGCATGTCGAGAGTTTGGGAAAAGTCCTCGGGAGGGATAATTTGCTCTCCATCCAATCTCTCCTAGCTTTATCAATTCTCAATCCCAATAAGCTATTTAGTTCTCATAAAATTCAGATCGCTTTTGTGAGTAGGAGTGGGTGGAGACCGTATGGGGTGGTATTGATTGGTGTATTGATGATGTCCTTGACTTCTCGGTCAAGGTACGGCGGGGAATATATAGTATATGAGACTGCTTAGTCAAGGGCTGCATAGCTGATTAGGCACGTAACCTAAGCTTACAGCTTTCCTTCCCCTTCACACCCTCCGATTATTAAGAGCCCGTACTGTTGTATATTTGCTATACTCGTCAGTGTTTTCTAGGATTCTCACCAGGCTCTATTTTTCTCGGCCCCCGTAGCATTCACAAAAAATCCTTAAGCAAACAATCTATACAGTGGTCTATGTTATGCATGTTAGAGAATTTACATACTCATCCCATTTTCCCGTGGCTAAGCCTCCTATCACATCTTCAACCGCCCACCCGCATTTCATCCAAACCTTTCCCTCGAAGTCTCCTTCTCATACCACTAGGCAAGTATTTTAGCAATCATGCAGCTCTCTATACCCATTGCCAACTACCTAGTCTACGATGCGGTCTTGTAGTCAGCCTCTAGCCCTTCTCCGTCTTTATGAGTAAGTTATAGTCGCTGTTTCCATTGCCACTGGCTCGCTTTTCTATCAAAAGCTGAAGAAAATTAGCCAATTTGTCCGAATACACATGGTACTGGGAACTATGATACCTCGATTTATCGAAAGCATATCGCTCCAATAATTACAATGGGAGATTATAATATCTGAATGTGTATTTAGAACTCGGAAAATAAGGATAAAAATTCTAGTCAAGCACGCCCAGATGTCAAGGGAAGAGGAGAGCAGTGTGTGGGCTTCCTCCCATCTAGGCGCGACTTTTAAGAGGGATGAGGCCCGGTGTATTAATCTACGAGTTGGCTGTACGTTCAATGGCGAGTGCGCATACCCTACTTATAGCTTGAGATGTCGTATCATCGTAATACTATAAAATAGGTATATTTCATAATGCCTCCCTTTGAAAAATAAAGCTCCTGTAGATATTTTCTGCACGAGTCCGGAGGGACTACAGGGTACAGAGAAATGCTCCTTATATGGAGGTGACACAGAGCGTCCATTTCTCGAAAGCGACATGAGCCTTCTTAGAGTGGGTTGCAATCCCTCTCTTTTCAGAGCATGTCTTCTATTTCTTTTTTGATCTGAACGGATTCTAGGAAAATGTGCGCAACTCGTGGTGTCCAAGGGCGGGGATTATCTTAAATCTCTTACTATAAAAGGAAGAGCATTAGCTGCTCCATTGCAGCAGTGCTCGATTTCACTACAAATGTCCCGCACTATGACCACGGATTCGTTTGCGTAGCTTCTCAGAACCCCATAAAAGCCTGATGGAGCTGCAACTAGTGAGACTGGGAAGCGTCTTCGCCAATCACATTAACAAACCAGTTCACGAGGAAGGTACAGATGTAGGTCGTCGGGGGGTTTATGAAATGCAGGTCCGGTTCCCTGTATATTGGGTGTAAGTCGAATTGGTGACGTTTACCTAGAGAATTTCGAGCGCATGTTTGCCCCATCTGAATTGTAAAGCCGATGCTACCAACGGCGCTTATATCCAGCTAAAATGTTTATTTAGACCGTAAGCTTCTGGCCTTGATCAAAGCTTTGGTGTCACTTCTGATTCCAATTATAGCTGCCGGCCGTGCCACACGCCGATGCATAGCCACAACATCTTCGGAACGCAATTGCGCCGCTTAGAGGCACAACTCTCGCGTCTACACATCATACACAGGCCATTCGCTCCCCAAGATGTTTCCATATTTCGTTTGCTTTTCAATAAACGTGCACGGCTGCAGGCGCTCCGCCTTTCGGATAAGTAGCGGGCCGTGAATATGACTTAAATAATAGGCGCTCAACGTTCCTGTGTCACTGAAGCCTTGTTACTTGGGTGCTCTACTTGGAAATGATTCCTTCGGTAGCCAGAAATACAGATATTCCAGTCGCGCGGCATTATCATCGCCTCGAAGGCACTGAGTCAGTTTGGCAATTCCCAGTGTTACAAAGCTACGAACAGAACATATAAAGTGCAACCGCTAAAGCGAAACTTAATATTTAATTTAAATTTCCTCGCGATAACATTTGCAGTTGGCATTCATCAAAAGAGAATACACGGATCTACCTAGTCTCTAAGATGCTGTTCCCAACTCTCCCTTTTATCACCTGCCTCTTTATGAGCGCACTCGCGCACCCTCTTCAAGAGCACAACAGTATCCGGCAGACAGCAAGCTTCTCTCCTGATGAGATGGCCAACTCACTTAACCGCTGGAAATCACATGTCACTATGCTCAACACCTTCATCGACACCACCGACTTTGCCACTCTAATCTTCATGGAATCCTCTGCCCGCTCCGCCGCCGGCCGCGAGCTTCTGGAACGCGACATAGAAGAGACAAGCCTCGGTCTCTCAGCTGAAGCCTCTGCTGTCTTCTCCGGCGTCCTGCAAAAGGAGCTCAATCAGGGCGCAATGAAGAACCTTGTATCCGCCATTGTCACTGCCGCGTTGTCGAACCAGCAAGAGGCCGTGGATGACGTGAAGAGCGACTTGAGGAACGCAAGGTGCTGTAGGATTCTACCTGCATTGGATATTGTGTGGTCTGCTGTTGCGGCGAATGAAGGGATTTCTGACCGCGTGGCTTTGAGGGCTCCCAGGCCGAAGATTTGCGAGGAACTTGGGTGCTCCGACCCATTGAAGGAGCGATGTGGGTTATGTTAGACAGGCGAATGGGCGCGGTTGGTAAGCTTGCTGAAAATTTTGCTAGTAACTTAGTAATGTGCGTGCGGGAGAGATTCGATAGAACGCACAAATAATCGATGGTAACCTTCAGGGTATCTAGAAGTCAAATTCAGAATTATTCGGGATAAGCTTTTAAGAGGCCATCTATACTCTATGGCGATACCTTTTTATCCCGGTAGCTAATAGCTAACGCAGTTTATAAGCGAGCGCCCACCCGATCCAAACTTCAGACGGGTATAACACGGTAATAATCAACACCGCGCGTAGATGCTACAGAAAGCGGTAGTCTATTATATTATTTGGTACCTATGATATCGATTTCGCACGTACGAGAATTATGCCCAGGCTGTTTACAGCGCCTACAGCACCGTTGAAGCTGGCCAGCTGCTTTCAGCCGAGCCCTTGAATCACGCATTTCCTCCCCAAGCTGCCTCGCAACGTTATTTTGAGCGATAATATCTTCGCCCTTAGCCTTCATTATGGTTCCTCGCCTCTGGGTTAGCTTTATTTTTCGCTATCTCCCGCTTTATTGCTACCGCATTCGCCTTTTCAAGGCTCTCAATTCAATCGCGCATTAGCGCGACTGAATGCGCCATTATCTCAGCGCCTTTCTTAAGCTAATCAACTGCTATAAGGACGTAGGCGATGAGCCTTGGTGCCGCTGAATCCTACTACTAATCATTACTGATTGAGTTTCTAGCTCACGCGCGTTACTAGGTGTTTTAGCTTCCCAGGTGGTGGTGGATATCGCGCCTGGACTAAAGGGGCTAGTGTCCGTTCCTGAATCTGCTCTATACGGACGTGGGAGGACGCGCGACAGACTAACGCGACACTTCACTTTCATTGTTGACATGATGAAGTAATGCCAATCCGAGCGACGACTGCATTGCCAATTCATTCCTTGATCGCTTCGGAAGCCGTGCCATTATCGGCACTACTAAAGATAAGTGACAGCTAGGCTTGAACCCGGCTGCAGCCTGATACCCCATGGCGCTGCTTGGCCTTGGTCCTCCTCCCTCAGCAGCCTCTAGTCTTTCCTTCAGCCTACGAAGTACGGTAATGAATGCATAGCATGCTGACAGGAACGAAATAGCCGAGCCGAGTCGAGAGGAACACAACCTATAGGGAGATGGGCTGAAATGCATCCCTCCAGGCAGGCGTCCGGAATTGGACATCAGATAAAGAGGCGCTGCGCCCATAGCTCTGAACCGGCGTTGCGAGTCGTCTGATAAGAGGCTCAACATATTACAGAGCGGCCTGGACGTCCCTGATTGGAAACACGCAATATTATATTCCTCTTTGAGACGTCTCTGCAGTATCCACAGCATAGATGGCGTGAGGAGCTCTCGAGCGGCATCTTCCTAGTATGCTAGCCTTTCCTAGGCTTCATATACCACAGGAATTCACTGACCAGATTTCAGCCTTTCTTGTCCTGAGATTTTCAAGTCTGTCCTGCCGCAATATCTTCAACATGGCCTCGCCTTCCCCGCAGTGCCTACCCACAGCTTCTATTTCCCGCTCCCGTACTTCGGGGGATGACATTCAATCCATGGCAGACGCCATGCTGCGTTCTTCGATATCTAGTACTTCCTCGCCTGCCTCGTCCGCCTCCGTATCTCGTACTCGCATCTCGCGAGGTAATATTTCCACGGCCGACGCAATGCTACGCTCCCCGCTCTCCGGTAACCTCTTATCCACCTCTTCCGTATCTCCTTCAAGAACCTCCCGGGAAGGTATACAGTCAACGGCCGATGCGATGCTACATACCTCGCTCCCCAGCACAAACCCGTTCTCTTCCACGGGGCGTCTTACTAAACGACCTCCACATACCGGCGGGGAATCAACATTATCCATCCCAAGTGCAGAACGCGTCCCTGTCTCATTGTCGGGCACAACTCGTCAAGAGCGCTCTAGGCATAACGCGTCGATAGCTTCCTCAGACTTGCACCTACCTAGGTGCTCGTCATCTTCCTCCACAATACTTTCAGCATCTTCGCGAACTCGCGAGAGGCTTCGCCAGCTCGAATTAGAGCGAGATGAGCTATCTCGAGCTCTAAAGAAAGAACATGAGAATGCATCTGAAATGCAACTCCTTGCGGAAAAGGAACGCGCCCTTGCCGAGCGGCTCAAACGCGAGGGTAGTGCAACTGCTATGGGCATGTCTGTTACCGATGCTAAACACCGAGTTCGCCAGCTTAAACGCGATGCTCGTGCGGCAGGGGCCGAATCGCGGCATTCTTCGGCAGGGATGTTCAAAGCTGTCTGCTCAACCGATTTGCTATTTCTCATCGACACAACTGGGTCCATGCAAGGGCACATTGACGCCGCCAAGAAGCAAGTATTGAGCATCGTCGATGACATCAAAGAGGAGTTTCTGAACGAAGCCGAAGTGCGCATTGCCGTTGTGGGATACAAAGACCATGCAGACACTCCTAATATTCAATTCCTGGACTTTACGCCGCTTGCGGACCAGGTTCGCTCTTTTATTGGCAGGTTGACCGCCGATGGTGGAGGAGATGGGCCTGAAGATGTTCTCGGTGGCATTAGACAAGCACTCAATGCAACTTGGCAGCAGCAGACACGATGCATCATCCATATCGCTGACGCGCCGCCCCATGGCCGCACTCTAAATGAATACAGCGATTACGGCGATGACTACCCTGAGCCAGGGAGCGAGCCTCATGGTCTCACCTATGAACCACTGCTCAAACAGATGACTACACTTAACATCAACTACGCGCTACTCCGAATCAACAGCGATACGGATCTCATGGCATATTCCTTCCTCAAAGTATACCAAACCACTTCCGCGGACTGCAAATTGCATGCATCCAACCGATACTATAGTCAATCCCTCATAAAGTCAACACTCACACTCGCTGCCACTCGAGGCGGGGGCTATTCGCGACAGAGCACCAGCACTAAAGCTGGCCTCTTATTTGAGGAGACCCAGCTCGGTACAAGTTTTAGTGCTCTGCGAAGTCTAGTTGTGAAAATTGTTACCGCTTCGGCCTCTCGGACTGCTTTGCGGGTAAGCATGCTGCGATCGGATAGGGCTTTTAGCAGTAAGAAATATACTAAAGACCTCACTGCTATTAAAGAGGATGAAGAATATACACCTGGTGATCGCTTAGAGACATCTCCGCCGAAGTGGGACAAGCCCGATTGGCTGAACGAAACGCTGATAGTGGAAGGCTTCTCCCCTGATGTCGTGGTCCATCACGCCAGCACGCTCAATGATATGATGGCAAGCGATGATAACATTAAAATGAGTGTTACTGAACTTACCATCAGAAAGCGGTCGCTGCCTTTCGCACAAGGCTCACAGCGCGTGGCATCTTACGCTCGCACGGCAAACTCCAGCAATCGCTTCGTCGTCAAATCTTTCAAGCGCGGTGGAAAGCGGCTAGCACACTTGGCTGAAGACATGCGATGCCAAGCTTTGTGCAAAGCATTTGCTCTAGAATTTAATACCTTCTCAGGTGAAGAACATCCGATTGACTTCATCGTGACTACATGCTTAAAAGGACGGTCAGGGACAGGATCAGCCTCGGGAGATGATTGCCTGTCCCTCGAGCCTTTCATAGAGGGCACGTACATCAAATACAATAACAACAGCGGCTACGTCAACAACGATAATCCCGAAGACCGATTCAATCAAGCGGCTCAGGCCTTCTCCCATTTCACCTTCGAACGCTCGCAGGGATACTTCCTGGTTGCTGATTTGCAGGGAGTGGGCTATGTACTTACGGACCCAGCAATCCATACGCTTGACCGGAAGCGCTTTATGCTAGCAGATACCAATCTTGGCGAAGAAGGTTTCAAGTTCTTCTTCGCCACGCACCAATGCAATGATATCTGCCGCAAACTAGGGCTCATGACTAACAAGTCTATGGTCATTTCGGGCAGATACGAATTCAGAAAGTCCTGGCCGCCGATCAACAACACTGTTTGTTGCTCGAATCAGCTCTGCGGCAAGATCGTTCGTGTGGCCAGCGCTAAACGATCGGATAAGTATCCTGGATGCAACTGGTGTGATTCGTGCTGGCCGCAGTTACACAGGTTTTCAACGAAGCTGCTTTGCATTGCCCCGGGACCTCACCACGAGTTTGAAGTCTCGAAGTTTTTCTACGAGTCACAAGGTCGAAGGACGCCGCGCACATGTCCCGATCATCGCAAGGCCAGTGAGACGGGTGCAAGAGTCGCAGCTGTAAGTACAAGTCTTTGGGACAAATTTAAGAGCGCATCCAAGATGAATAGTCATACGAGGACGAGGTTGAGCAGGAAGTTGAGTAATCTGGAGAGCAGTATTACACCGTTTAGGAATTAAGATGTAATTCTTACGTGTCTTGCTGCTCTTGATCTGCTTGTCGGTGAGCAGATTGTAGGCTATCTAGATAGCACACATCATTAGCATAGAATAGTGAATATAGGTCTGAGTGGATGCCTATAATTTATTTCTATGCTTTTAAGTTCGATTACAGCTCTCACACTATAGACTAGAATTCTTATTTACGTTATCGAAGCTAAGCACTTGTTGTCAAGTGAAAAATGTCTGCCAATGGGAATACATTTTAAGTATATATTTGAAATACATATCAGTCTCTATGTGTTAAGACTATTCGCTTATTATCAAGCTGGAGAAATTATTCTGTTATATTATATGACTACTCTAGAACTGATGTCGAAAATAAGCTTGAAGACCAGGACGTTCATTTACGATAACGTATATCTAATTAGTCTAATTCTCGGGCATAGATTCTAAGATATCTCTCACCCTGAAACCAGGTTACTGTCGTTCTGAGACATTGGTACCTCTTAAAAGCGTTTGATTCCCAACATTTTCAATGCTCGACGGATTTTTGGAGCAGATAAACAGCCACTCTTGCATCTTATTCTCCTCAATTTCCATTCAACTTCTTGGAGATCTTTTTATAGATTTCTATTTTTCTCATCTAGGTTCCTGGCCCTGAGATTGCAGTTGCTTTGCTTTTTGCCAGTCGCACATCCCTAGTCGGCATTCCGTGCTTCTATCGTACAGGTCTGGCGTCCAAGATTTCCAAGAGCTATCCTATTCTCTACGAAATTGGCATTTCTAGCATTACAAAGTCGAGCGGTGGTTGGGGGTTTGATTGGACCATGAGCTGTATCAGCTGTCGCAAACCACGTCAAGATCTGCTTTTACGGATCCCACAGATTGAAACTCCTCTTCGTCAACATAATCATCATATCTTTTATCGCTGTTGCATTCACCCCCTACCTTACGACTCTACATCTTGACTTTCGCCCATCGCGCGCTCCGCTTATCACCTTGAAACCACACTTCGAGATCCGCTTTCTACGTGTTTTTCTCGTCGTCGCTGCGCCATGTATCGTACGTGCTATGCACAGCATCGTTCTCTGCGTTCAATATCGTGCACTCGAGATCCGTTTGCTGTATTCCCCACATTCCGCCCTGCGTTAGGCTTGCCTCGGCCCAACGCTTCAACGGTTTAGGGTCCTCGCAAACAATGTTCCACTAGCCGTTCCCACCGCCCCACGCTTCTGAATTGAAGCAATCATCAATATCTCTCTCACAGTCGAAGTTGAAGCCGTAGGTAGGATCGGTGAGACCCTGGGGGAAACTCTCGTAAGCGGTCTAGAGTTCTTGGAACTGGAAGGTTGCTTCGGTGCGCTATGAGGGATGTGAGCGATCAGGGTGAAATTCGAGAGTGAGGTACTTGAAGGCAGTGCATATGTCTTGCTCCTTGGTGGCCGGTGCAATGCAGAGGAGGTGTATGGGAATGTGTAGTTGGTTCTCACTAAGGGTGGTGTTTTGGTCGTTATTAAGAGTATGCAATTTGACTTTGTTGGATGAAGCGGATGTGATATTGAAGTTAGGTGACGTAATTAGGAAGATATTTTACATAGGGGGTTTGTGTTTGTGGTTGGGGATGCTGTCATTCTCAATGCGGTCCCGAAGTTGAGATTGTGGGTGAAAATGATATATTGTTAGGTCAGCGTGGGACCTCTGTAAAACCTGAACACGCTGTATTTCAAATAGATATCAAAAAGGCGTGCCTAGTAAGTTCTAAAAAGTTTAGTGAATAATGCAAGAGTCAAAGTTAATGTTCCATTACCAGCAGAGTTCTACTCTTCGAAATTCTTCTACTCTACTCCATTGCAAGTAGTATTCTTATCAAGCTTCATTATTACTACTGGTAATTGATATTGCCTACTGAACTAGCGGTCGTACGCTGATATGCTATCTAATACCGCATCACGTAACTCTCTACATTTTCCATCAAAGCAAACATCATCGTCCGCAATTATACGCAGTACAGACAGTATTTTCATGGATATAACGAATCTTTCCTCCCTCGATCCTAAAGAAGTTGGTGCTAGGTGTGCCTTCAGGTTTTGTTGTATCGATAAAAGGAAAGTCATTGAATATGGCGAGCCCACCCAACTCCGGGTCGATGACATAGCGGCGATTTGTGATCGTAAAGTTGATTGGAAATACAGGCATCGTACACGAGTTCGTTGTTAGATTCCTTTCCCCTGTGTATATGCCGCCCTCCAGTCGGGCGCATGGTGTACCATACGGGACTTTCACACTGCCATTCGTCCAGCTATCAAGATAGGCATCTCCAGCTGCTTTAATGACGGAGCGGCTATCTCGCTTATTCTCTGGAATAGGATCCCAGTTCTCCCGTTTTGTCCAAGAGAGAAAAGATGTCGCATTGAATATCCAGTCCCCATCGTCTGAGATTGCCGACTCGATCTTCGAGATTTTACCCTCGGTCAAAAGCATCCTTGTGCTGATGACGTATGGATGATCATTGGTGGCTGCAGTTACCTCGGTGTATGTCGCACACTGGGTCGTATCGTAAAGACTGCGATTGAAGTCGATGGTTACGGGCTCGACCAAGATGCCCATTGCAATATCCTTTAGCGTATCATTCTCGAAATAGCTGATACTATCGGCTAAGGGAAGTAAATTTGGTTGTCCGGCGACTTGTGCTTTAATGTATGCATCCGTGATTTCTTGGAGCTCTGTTCGACTGCACAACGCTGAGGCTTGAGTAGCGAGCCCTATGAACAATGATAAAACCGAAAGCTGCATAGTTTATATATTCAAGTTGTTGGTTGGATTCTTGCATTGCTGGACCAGAGTTGGGCATCGAGGTCGCACCTTTATTCTGTCGAGAGAGGAGGCACAGCGAAGACATGTGGGGCTCTTTAATCTTACCCATGTAGGGCTCATTTTGATCTATAAACCCGCTTTATTGTTTCAAAGCCTTCTGGACAGACATAGCTCTACCGAGAATTTAGCCGCGGTGTGCTAATCTTGTAGAACGTGATTCGGCAGTTAATCACTCGGCGGTACCCGGGCCGCGGGGTCTACGAACACGAAATAAATCTTTGAAGATGTCAAAGAAGGTACCATTTCACACCAAAGTATGTTTCTATCTTCTATATGGCCATCTTGTGCTGAAAATGAGCCAACAAACGTACTAATGCTCCACGTCTGATCTGCGTTTGATCCATATCCCTACTTTCAATCTGTAGCAGACCCCCAAGCTTTAAATTTGGGATACTACTAACTTTGTATCCTATTCTCAATTATAATGCTATGGGTTGAATTTGGAATGCATTCGCAAAGAACCCAAATAAATTATCCGCGCCATGTCCAGGGCACACCAGTTCCAAGGTATAAATGGCTATGTAAAGCGCCCCAAGCCCTGGAGATTGATTTAAATTGTCCTCCGGTTTGCCCAGTTACCCTATTCTCAGTTTTACATATTCATAATAAGATATTCTAGTGATTTGCGGGCGCCGAAGTTTGCTGTCGAAGTGCGAAATGCCGGAAAATAGTCCAAAGTCCGAAGATCTATTCTAAACCGTGCTTGACTATATAAGAAAATCGAAGCAATATCACCATATATTCCAAGATTATGTCCTAACCTTCCACATCTTTCCTCTCTAAAGTGTTATAGACTGGTGTTGTTCATCTTGGTCGACAATCTTCCATCCACACCGCTTATCTACGTAAATGATGTCGATTCCAGCATACTCAAGACTCTCCCACGCGTCATCTACCACCTTCTATACTTTTTAAAAGGCGAAATTCGATTCGCATATTTATATTCACCCAAAACGGAGATCATGGGCAAGAAGCCGTTGCCATTTGTCCAACCACAAGGTAATACTCTTTAGATTTAGATAATCCTCCCTCCGTTCTAAAATGCACTACGCTCAACATCCTATTGCTTCTATCGTGTCAAAGAAACCCAACCTTTCTATAGGCGGCGGATGGCAACAACGCTCCAATTCCAGAGATCTGTCGTTAACCTTAAAGGTGTCCTGACGCCCCGTGAAAATGACATAGATTTGATAAGCCCTTCAAAGATAAAACTGGTTGGACAGAATTGTAATATATCTATTCGCCAACTTCGCGCACACGAGTATCTATAGCTTCTGTCGCGTATCAGGCAGCATCAATTGCTGAGGCAAATATTGATGTATTGAAGGAGGGTAAGTGGCCTGCCTGGCCGGAGGCTAGCAGTGGCAAGACTATATAGGCCTGAAAACAAGCCAAATATAATAGGATAGTAGAAACACGTGACAGCTTCGACATTCAGTGTTTCGAGGCTTGTATGCTCCAGCAGTCTGGTGACATCTTCGTAACTGTCTAGGATATCCGTTACAAGGCTGTGATAGTAGGTGCTTAGATGAATTGATAGATGCTTCAAAGCTTTGAGGTGCCGCGCTATAAGATCCTGAAAGATGCCTTGAATCCGACGCCGGCCACTGATGAAGCCTACGGTAAAGAGAAATTCAACCTCCACGGCCAAGTTTGTCAAAGCTTGATGACATCGCTACCCCCTGTTAGAAATAGGCTAGACTCGGTATATTCCCGATTCGTGCGGTGAAATCCATACTACCGGCTCTTCAACGTAGGGAAATTGATCAATGACCAAGGAAGAAGCGTATTTGCACTAACATTTTTGAGACTCGTAAGGTCTCCAATCTGTAGAGGGGTAAAATTCGGGATTGCAGCAAGTCTATCGAAGTAGTGGGTGAAATACATCGGTTTTCGAGGGCGATAATCCCCACCATGAGGATTGAATGACTGTATTTTGAAGTGCTCCAGGGCATTACTACACTCTAGAATAGCTCCTACTGGAAATCTCTGTTCCTAAATGTCATGGGGATTTTTGGCTAGTCTGCCGAGCTGTATCAGATATCGACGTACGATATCACGGTCGATATCACGCCGGATATCAGCTGATATACCCCTTTTTCATGTACATAAATATGGCCCGCTGGCCATCTTCAATCAATCAGTTCAGCTCCTCATCTCCCTCCCTGAGACAAGATTCGCCTCTCACCACACTAAAAATATCGGGTCCCTCCAAAATGTGCCGCGAAGCCTTGGTCCCGAAGATTTCCCGCCATCAACGAGAAATCCTCACTTAAATCTTCTAGGTTTTCCCATCGCAAAATAGACATTCGCCTGATATTCCATAGCAGCTGCACACTGGTCAGAATGCCTGAAGCAGAAGTCGGCCACCACGATAGCAAGCTCACACACTTCTTTCGCGAGTTTAAGTTTCGGCAATGATATTCGGATGAGGTTCGGGTAGCTGCTCTCTTGCTCGCCCAGTCGGAAAAATTTTCGTATCTCAGCCTGAACGACGTAATTGATAATGGTAAACTTCTTAGGCTACAGTTATCGGCTTTCTAGAAACCCTAGACAAGTATTCCAGATCTCTATTGCGCGCACGCGAGGAAAAACCTAAGTGCAGCGGCGAGATAGCTAGGTAATGCGCTATATTGAAGCGCTCATTCGGGAATTAGTCGAGAGAAACTAGGGTGGTACTGGATGTTGTGGTTGGGTCCAGTGCCGTTGCGGGTTAAAGGTACTTGTCCCGGAATTGACAGGCTTCTGTATCGCAAGGGAAAAAGTGAGAGGCAGTGAGTCACGTGGAGGCAATATCACTACTGAGAGAGCCATGTAGAGCCCCGTAGGGATCCTTTAGATTTACTAATAATACTATTAAATTCTAATGATTAGTAATTCAGATTCAAAATGGTAATCGGCGCCTCACTATAATCTGCATTCGCTTACCAAACTTAGTCTTCATTTGAA
Organism: Lojkania enalia; assembly: GCA_010094045.1. NCBI lineage: Eukaryota > Fungi > Ascomycota > Dothideomycetes > Pleosporales > Lojkania > Lojkania enalia. The sequence continues at coordinate 444,199 of ML986583.1, forward strand.
ATATAGTATACTCGCCTCAACACATCTCAAGCCAGAAAGGCCCATGATCAAACAAGGAGATATTTCTAAAGATTAGCTCCATTGCGATAAAAACTCCTTAACTTGAAAAATTCGCTCAGGGAAAACAGTAAGGGCAAAAAATTTTTCCCATAAAGTCTATAAAATCAATAAATAAACAAAAAAGCTGTAAGAGATCCACTGCACCACCCAGTGGCACCCTGCAACCCCACACGTAATTACGGCCCATCGGCACCTATTTCCAGACATTTATCTTTGTATATTCCTTCTTTGGAATAGGCAAGGTAGTTTCGCTCCTCTTTCCAAGGAGATTGGGACTATCGCCTCTGACACTCTTCAAGTCCAGATCAAAGCAATCATGCTCTCTCTCTTTCGTACACAATGGCCATAAATGGCCACTCTCCATATCACAGTAGTAACTCTCATCGACTGAGACAAAATCAGGTCCCAAGGACATCTCGCTCTCACATAACTCCTTGGCACTCTGCTTCCTGTGGCTAACATTTAGTATCCCGGGGCCGAAGTTCTTCAGCCCTCGCCTTTTCATCCTAGGCTTAACGTCACGTGAATGGCGTCTCGTAGGACCCTCTGTGTTTTTAATGTTCATGTCCGTATAGTCCGGATAACCGCGAGTGAATTTATCGATACCGTGATCTGGAAGTTCAAGTGCTCCCCTTGTGTAAGGCTTGGTGGGATCGTTTTCAGTGTTCTCTTCTCTCTTGTACTTTAGCGGCGGATTAAACATTTTGATCCATGTGTCCGGGAGAATAGGCTCAGGGTTGAAAGACATGCGTGCTGTGTTCTTGCACAGCCTATCTTCATTCTCCTTGTATTGTGCGATGATTCCTTCGTCGCCAGTGAAATCTCGAATATGCATGCTGACGCCTTTGGCCACGATGCCGTTGGTATGATCACTATCCATCCACATACATCTTACTGGCTCATTCGACGATCCTATGGGCTTATCGTTATGGTACCATTGCGCGCCACAGGTGTAGGCCATATCACCTGTCCAGGAATATGCCACACCACTGCCTGAGACAGCGACGAAAGCAAGACAAATGGCATCGATTTCGTGCGTTACGACTGAAACATATGCTGGAATCGCTTGTTTACCACCGTTCTGTTCGTTATCAAGACTGTCTGAGATGAATTCGCCCGGGCCAATATGGTCATCCTTTTTGGGATGATACTGATCAATTCTAACTCCATTATCATCCCAAATGGCAATGTGAGGCATGTTGCCGCCAGGTGAATCTCCCTGGTCACCGACACCGATGCTGAAGCCTGTCTGTCTGTTTGGATCTGGTGGGTCTTGAAACATGTCTGCCACTGACCACGCGGATACTGCTAAGCCTGCGGCATTGATGATTCCACCAATAGCCATTATTCTTGATATGAGGAGAGGTTGGTATGCAATATAGAAGAGACTGTTGTAAATGCTTAGGTTAGGGAGTGTTTATTGTTGTGCTGTGAATCAGGATAAGTGACTGAAGCTTGTTTGCCTTCTTTCAGAAACATTATCGTTGGGTATTTTATACAATTTCTCACAGAGGACATCTTAACCTCTCCACTGATACTCTATACATTAAGGACAGTTTTCATTTTAGTTTCGAACGTTATGGAAGCTATGTCTCAGAGTATCTTTGAAGACACTATAGCAAAGATAAAAAACTGCCTTGCCGAAATCGCATCAGCAACTCCTTCCGCGGATTGAAATCTGGATACAATTAGAATCAGGAAGTGGCAAATGAAAGGGGGCCATCTACCGTATGGCAGCGCGGAACTTTAACATGAGTCCAGATATATAACACACACCGAGAACCCTAATGGCGGAGATGACAAGTTGAGCAATATGGAGACGACTGCGGCAATCCGGATGTAAGGCAGCACCGTGAATGGTAGCACGTGACATGTGGCACCGCGGTTCGCAGTGAGCCGGCGGCGTAGACCACGGATTTAAGGGGTTGGTATGAAACAACAAAGAGATTTATTCGCCCTCTATGCCAGAAATTACAAACCGTGAAACGAAACATGAAGATCTGTCCTAGGCCGCGATCCTTTGGGAATGATTCAATGTTAGGAAGCTGCTATATCCCGGATCGCTCTCAGCATCTCACTAAAGGACAATGTGTCGTCGAAAGAATTGGCCGGGCAATTCTTGAAGAGGCAAATGAGGATCATTGAGAACAGATATGTTAGGTTTTATTTGACGATATAAATTGAGCGAAATGATTTGCACTGAAGAACCATCTCTACACAAGTTCTTTTTAGCTCATAGAACTTAGTTTTAACACGAAATTTCAATCTTTGTTCAATTCACGTCTTCTAATTCTTGCAATATCGAGGTTTTAATTGCCTGGAAACTCTTCTCTCACGCAATCTCAGGTCTACCATCCGGTATGCGTACTATAGCAGCATACACGCTATTACTCAGTGCCTTTGCAAGCATCCCGCTTCAAACCAATGCCGCCCCATGTGAGAAATATCCTTCTGAAGTTTATAATTAAACTCTCTAAGAATGTCGCTAACAGATTCTAGGCACCAAGGCAGAATGCTCGGATGCTAGGATCCGCGACATAGTGCCTAGATTAGCACTCCCAGCTTTCTTCAGAATCCCTACAGCGCCGAAACCGGTCATTCCAGTCAATCCAATTCCTCGGCCAATTATACCTAATCCTCGACCGCAGAACCCCCATCCAAACCCCCATCCAAATCCTAGGCCAAATGAAGATGCGCCACGCCCTGAAGAACCCAATGGTAATCCGGTCCCGAATGAGCCGCATCCTCAGAACCCTTCCCACCAAACTCCAGAAACGCCGTCTTCTCAAAATCTAGGCGACGGGGCTGTTTCACTGTGTAGAAGGGGATACATATGTTCGCCAAAAACACAGGAAGAGCTTGATAAGATTGATGCAGAAGATGTCAGTCATTATGGTAGTGATGATTTGGCCAATGAGTCTCTAAAAAAGGGTAGAAAATCCGAGGTAATATATGAGGATATGATCAAAGACACTCAATACGGAAAGGCAAAGCCAGTCGAGGAAAGTCATGGAAAATATGAAGCGATTCTGGAGCAGAAGCCTGTCAAAGGGGAACTATCTAATGCTTGGTCAGATGAATTTTTGAAGAAATTTGAGGACATGAAATACAACCCAGACGGAGACTGGAATGAAATCACAATCAAGACAACAGCCGACGGAGCAACTCGCTTAAAAACATTTTCAAACGCCGAAAGAAAGACAGTAATCGTCGATCACAGTTATAGTATTGGAGATAAAACCCCAGCTGCAGACAAATTGCGGTCATCTGATATGATAATGAGTAGCTGGAAACAAACTACTAGGGAATTCAACAAGCATAAACGTACAAGAGACAAGATAAATCAGAGCGAGCTTAAGTATATAGTGCGAAGAAGGATTAGTAAAGGTATGGAAGAGGGCGGAAAGACTCATGAAGTCCTTGAAGCTGTCCTGAAGAAGAGTAATAAGAAAGATCCTGACCCAGACCATATTGCAACCTTCCGAAGAGACCAGCCAAGCGAATTTCATACCATTATGGGAACTGCTCATGCGGATAGAATTAACAAAATGCTCGGAGATTTCCACAAGGACCTGAAGGATCTTCGAATCGAAGCGTTCCATATCTCGAGGAGATTGAATGATGGTGACCAATTCGATATGGTTATTGAACTTGGACGTAAGGCTGAGTAAGATCTAGACATGAAGGTAGGGTGGATGAAAGCGACGCATGTGTGAAGCAGCGCATGTATTGTTGGATGTGATCGCTTTGGATTTGAGATGAAAAATGTGAGCTCTTGCTGCATTCAAATATTTTTTAGACTCAGCAGGCGGCATAGGCTTGGACATAACATGTGGGGGCCAAACGGTGTAGGGACTGAGGGTCCAGGCGGCGGTTATGCAGCTGCGTATCGTCTTATTCTGTTTCTTGACTCGTCCTGTTTCTTCTTTATTTGTTGTGGAACCATATCTTCTTGGTAATAATACCGGAGGCATAAATGCCCGCACTACCTAGCGCATAGCCCCGCCCGTGACGGCCACGTTGCCCTTTTCCGAAGTTCTCTCAAAAGCTCCTGCACCCAGGTTTTACAGGATATTATAATTCCGAACTCTTCGCTAAAATGCAATTGACGGATCTCCCACTTGAAATTCTTCATGAGATCTTGCACTATGCTATCATCGCACGTGGATTGAAGCGTGGCGCGAGGCTGCGGCTTGTCTGTAAACTTTTCGCGATCGAAGTCTTTCAGGTACTCTTTAACTTCCACCTTATGGATCTCGCTTTTTGCAAGCCCATATCTCGTGGCCATATATACCCCCCCTTTGTAGCATCTTATCTTACGCATTGCATCCAGACCGAGCCAGCCAATGGAAGGCCCATGTTACTGCTCGTGAAACAGATCGCTCAACAGTTAGCTGAGGAGAATCCCGCCAAGACAGTGGAAGAGCAGACGGTTGAAAGTGTGATTGGTTTATTAAGTGCGGGAATTTGTCGACACAGATGCAAGCGGCAAACATCGCTGCTACCAGTGCTGAGTTACGAATGGGATAGCGAAGATGAAGACGAGTTCAATGAGGAAGGCTTCATGCGACACCATTTATTCCACGCAGCTGCATATGTCAATGGAAAAGCCACTGTTGAGTTATTGAAACCCTTCGGTCTCAATGGGTCAACCTGCGATATCTTCGGGACCTTTGAAGCCATCGCAGCATTTGAGGGAAACATAGACGTCCTTGAAGCGGCTAGGACATGCCCCAGCACATCCGCACTGAATAGCGCCTGCAAATCAGGAAGCTTTCACACCTTTAAATTCCTCTATGACTGGTACGAGAAATGTCGGGGATGGGACTTCGATGGCCCAATATGGAATACGGAAAATGTTGAAAGTGTATTGAATTGGTGGCTAAAAACACCCAGTCTTGAAATCTTCGACTTTGTAATGAAAATACGGCGAACCACAGAAAAATGGTGTGCCCCACTGAGACAAGATGTACTGGGATCACTTCTATGGACTTGCTCTGAAAATGGATGGACGCAAACTGTGGAAAGAATTCTCGACCTAGGCGCGGATGTTAACGGATCACCTGGGCAGACAAGGCCGATCATCAAAGCATGCGAACGTGGACATTTACATACTGTCCAATTATTCCTCAACCGCGATGCAAGTACTAAGGGAGCAATCGCCACAGCAGCTTATTACGGCCATACACAAATCATCAACGTATTGCTAGAACATGGCGCGGAGACTATTGGAGCAATTGCAAAAGGCGCTGCCGGTGGATATATGGATATTGTACAACTTTTGGTCGAGTATGGAGCAGATGTCAACAAAGATTATCCAATTGTGTTTGCCGTTGGGCTAGAACATACTAAAATGTTTCGCTATTTAGTCGAGCATGGTGCAGTCTTGTCAGACAAAGCGAGGCATGCGTGTATTGAACAATCGAGATCTCAGGGGCTTGAATCTATGATGGAACTTCTGAAAAATCATGGAGTCGACGCGTATGATCTGCACTTGGAACAGGTGAATAAGTCCCTACAGAAAGTAGCTATATAGAGTTCTCAGTCGATGAAGCAAATAATGGTGAATTTACAATTCAAAAACAAAAGCGAGTAGGATTTTTGAGCCAAAGGGAATGAAAGCTATCTAACTGCTATCGATTATCGATTTGTACAATGCAAATTTAGGTCAGTTCTCCTCTTCGACTTCGTAGATTTCGCAAGCAAATAATAATATTTTTTTTTTTTTTTTTTTGGATAGTAACTTTACAATGCCTCCGCTTAGATTTGTCATCGGCTCTTTATTAACGACCCCTAGCACTGGTTTACAAAGTACATATGTCCAGACATGGGTTAGGCGATTCGCGACTAACCTTCCCCGTAGCAGATGCGGCAGGCGTCCGTACAAGCATCCAACTGCTGCAAAGGATCGTTATTAGGATTAGGTGCCAAGGCAGCCACACCTTAGGTCTTCCATCAAGTCTTATCCTCAAGGACTAACATCAGCCTTGCTACTGTCCTGATGATAATTAATATACCACCCAAAAAGCGCCACTGGGCCGCTGTTAATGCAGAAACAAAACGCCAGAAGCAACTGCTCCTTGCTGCTTCATATAAAGTCAGCCGCAAATGCCAATCCCTCTATGTATGTTTCGGTCTTCTTCGGACTCTTAAGCTTCCAACCGCTGTCTCTTCCGCAATATCACAAGAGTTATTAGTGACCAATCTTAGCAAACCAATGCCAATAACTCACCACTCTTGAGGCCCCCAAGAGGCTACGAGACAGAATATGGCAGACTACGTTAAGAAACAACTTTGTCCACCTCGAAGTAAAGGCAAGCGCCAGCAACGCATTATCAAACAAACGGAAGGTCCCTAAACTTGCTAGCATTCTCTGTCGGTCTGGTATTTCGGAGACCAAGGTTATAACCGCTTCTTCAAGGATTCGCAAAGCCAAAAGGCTCCCTAGTTGACGAACGAGGAGCAAAAGCGACAACTACCTAGCACTCGTCATGACACATGCGTGTCTTATAATCCACTAAGACCTAAATCATCACAGAAACGGGCTAAACCAAAAATTCTGGATCTGAACCTTCTAATTTACCCGCAAATTTACTCAGAGGCATACCTCATAGCTTTCAAATTTAACACGTTCTTCCCAAGTACGCCAAATGCACTCCAAATCTTCACAAAGAATCTTCATAGCGAAAAAGTCTCAACCCTACGCTCACTCCATCTCCCAGTTCTTATTTCCGACCGATTCCGTGGACCTTGGACGAACCTTAGATGCAATGGTGTGACAGTCCAGGACTGGAATGACCTCATGACCCCATCCTTTGTATTTCAACTCTAGAATCTCAAAACGCTATATTTTGAGCTTTCCATGTTGGCAGCACAAACGGACCCTTTGGCAAGTCTCTCAGAGATACCGCATGTGCGAGAACGAGGCTACCTCCTCCACGGGATCAACAATCTCTCGCGCATCAACCTCCAAGACGTACATGTTGGAATACATAGCGTATGCATGTTTCAACATCCCTTTGATCTCCGCGGATATAAAAATCCGCTACCTATTGATCTTGAAATAAATCCTAGCAGGTTAACTTGGGCCGATATCGTGAAGCAGAAATTGCTTGGGGACTATGATGAGAAGACTGCATTGGAGATAGAAGAGGAAATTAAGAGCTTGAAGGGATCTGGCGAATCAGTAGGGAGTGTTCATTTTAGGGATGAAGAAATTAGGCCCAATAGAGCAAAAGCGTTGGGTGACATACTAATGAAGAAGAGAGCAGAACCAAATCTAGATTGGTTAGTTGCATGAATGCAGCATACATGGTGCACCGCAGAAAGGCAGGCCATCATCCGGTATTAGAATCTATGGACTATTATACATTTGGATCTACAATGACTTGGCTTTTGTAGTTCGCATAATCGTATTATATGCTATACTTGATCATTAATTTGGGTTTTGGGGTCCCTTTACTTGCTAATGCGCAATGAAATATTGAGTTTAGATCCAAGAGCACCGCTGCTAGTCCACATATGCCCATTACTATTTCACACTTGTCCTCTCTGAGTAAAAGTATTGTTCATCATTCTAGTCCCATCACAATGCCTCTTTGAACGGTGAAATCACTCTTTGCCTCTTCCTAGTACTGGGCATAGATCCGTTCCAGAGACCTCAGTCAGACGCTTCATCCTTAAGCAAATTAGCTTTAAGAAACCCATCATCGCGAGCTTTATCGTCAGAGTCCTCATTCCTATAGTCTAGGATAAGGTACTCCGCGGGCGTACGCGTTTCATGACCAATATTAGAAAGCTTAGGTGTCCAGTCTATACTCGAGTGAGAGTTGGCAACGCGGTGAAAATCATAGCATTGCCCTTTTGCTCAGATTTCCAGTAAGTCCCACATTCGCCTATATTTCTATTCACCTAATTCTCTAACACTCAATGATTTATTTTTCCTCCCTGCGGCGATCTGCTGGTAGCACTCACGACCGATGGGGTCCAGAGTAGCTATTAGTCCTTATGTATACATATAAGATTATATATATGGCATGATCCCCATTAAGGACTAGCTCTGACATCATATGGTATTAGGATAGATAGTATAAATGGCCTTGATCCTCCACAGATATGAATCAACGCAGTTCTCCTACTCATATGCCCCGATACTTTACAACGTCCTCCCTTCTCCTATCTTCGAGATTTGTAAGTGGATGATTGCGGACATCATCTAACTACTCTAATTCACGATAAAAGTTACGTCGTAGATTTCTCCCTCAGGCCTGCACGTAATTTGCCAAAGTTTCTTGCTCCAAACATCGGATGGGCTACAGCTCCAAATTTGTGGTAATATTGATTTATCCTGCATAAGGAATTTAGTTATTGTGATTTGGCTAGAATATTCGTGTATTGCATCAGCTCATTGTATTGGTAGTAGACATATTCATCCCCTAAAACAGGATCAGTGCATGAGATAGATAGTGAACGTGCGACTCAATTTTTCCGCTGGTGTTCATGCAGAAGTCTGAAAACGTGACCTGATGTTTAGATCAATTATTTTGTATGTACAAAGGGTCTAGAAGCTTACCAAACCAATAGGCATATACTGCAGTTCCATACCTCACTTCGGCTATGGTCTTCTTAATATGCTACGGACATGCTCAGATGTAATTGGGTTTCGTGGAAAAGTTTGGCTCAGAGGTAGCCAATGGTATCCTCGGGTGGAAGGGAACTGCGAGGACCCAGATGGGAAGATAGACCTTTATGATTCCAAGTCAGGCCTTGGTCGATATAACAAGTTCGATATTTACGGTCCGGCCGCCATGGACATTCAAGAATCTAGAATCGATGGTGATTCTCTATACTAGGCTCACAAATCTCGTCTTTCTAGAAGCGAGTAGCCTCTGGATACCTGTTCCGAAGATTTTCACGGAAGCTTTGGAAGCCATAGTAGTAGAAGATATATATCACATCATCTGCGCTAGTCAGCTATGGCCTTCGAGCATAGGGTGGGGACTAATGACCTCGCGAGGTGTTTTCAAAATGTGTCAACTGCAGGTTCCCCGTCTGGTATGTCAATTTCAGCAAGTGCTCCTCTGCAGTCTGATTATCCACACAGAACCGTCATCCTCGGGGAAGGTAATTGCACCCTGCATTAATGCAGCAATAGCGAACGTAAGGAATGGGGGATTCATCCTCGCTCTGTACTCCCATGGTTGATCTGTCGGCGAAAGGGAAGTAGGGAGAGGGAGTAGAGACATAGTCGCCCAAAGAGGGCCTGCCGGTAAAGGCGAGGGAATGCATATAAGTATGACTAGTATAGAACTGAGCAGGATTAAAATGTCTAGGTAGGGAGCGCAGTCGCCAGTGGTGACGTGTATAAGACGTTATCCCCTCCTGTCAAGTACTCTCCGTATACGGTATATCTTCATACACGGAATATCGGTATATAAGGGTTTTGCGGTCCCCTTCAAACAACAAATCCGACTCTCCACATCTCTTTGATACCTTCTGATTGATCACTACTTATTATCTCAGACCTCCAATTCCCCCGTGAAGCAGTTTCAGTGATATTATAGCATCAATTGCACGCTAGCAACCAAAATAGGAGCTAGGAACCTTCAACCGAATGTAGTGACAGATGAAACTCATGCAGAATCCCTGTATTCCATATAAATGTTATTCTTGCCCTAGAGAATTTCTAGAAGGGGTAGTTTCCCCCAAAAATCTAGTGTCATGTCATGATGACTTCCCTGGCTCTTAACAATTATAAGGGATTACGTCGCCTCTGAGATACTAAGCAGAAATATATCGAATGGTAACTGTAGGTGTTCAAATATTGTGAAGAATTGGTTTGATTTCTATAGGAGAGATGTAAAATCCCTTATATCCAGAGATTCCGATGTAAATTAGATCTTCTAAATGACTGCCTCTAAATATATATCCACATGATCTTATAGCTCAGACGTTTTTCAGTTAAGAGTATGTTGAAAGAAGGCGGATATACCTAATATACTGCCATTGAGATCGCGCAGAACGTTTCTAATTTGGACAACTACACCCATTCTACATTGACTCCAACATCAATGGCGGCATCAACCGATGACTGCAGAATGTGGTTATACGGATACAGCCCCTAAATTTCTACGTAATCCATGAAGAGGACGTCATTGTTGGGAAATCGGGGCTGTATATCATCGTTCTGGATATCGTTGCCGTAAACAGATATATTGTCCGGTGCACGAAACGTGACATCCTGTCTTGGCAAGAATTTGAATGTCGAGAGTGGTGTAGTATATATCTTCGAGATGGTGAATCTAGTTGAATTGAGACTTAGAACGTTGCCGTAATGCGTAATGGGTTGAATGCCGTAATATTAGCCGACATAAGCCCGAGGTAGGTAACTTGATATAATGCTAACCTCCCCATTCCGGAGTCGTCCTTATATTGTCTATGTTATGACAATACTAATCGACCTTATATCGAGCACCAGTTTGTTTCGTGTCTGATAAGGTGTGAGAGTAATCTACCAATTTATCGCACTGGAAGTATATGAAATAGTCTCCTTAACTCTCATTTATGTATGGGATGTATAAATTTAAAGAACCACTTACTAGTTTGTGGTTGGTGCTCATTTATGAGTCTAAAAACATGTCCTAGGGCTCTATTAATGTTTATGCATCCCAAAAGCTAAATCCGAGGATATTAGGGTAAAAGAGGGTCTATTATTCTGTATCTCTCTCTGTCTGTGTGTGTGTGTTGATGCTAGTTCAAAGAACCTGCTTTCTAATGTGCAGTCGTAACTTCCCATAGCTTTACAAGCAGTCGCTCTCACCTGCACGTCTACTAGACGTCTCCTTCCATAACCGTGACACACCCCCTCATCCTGTAGTTAATAGGCGACGAAAGGATAACTTATTTAATCTCCTTCTCTATCCTTTAAACCTTTGATTGTATATCTACAAGGTGAAGTTATTGCACAAGCTTAGTATACTTCTAGTAAGGAAGTATCTTTATTATTCCGTCTGCGGGTATCTAATCTATAGGCTTCTATTATATATGGAGGCGATATTACTCGACTTTCTAGCGAACCTAATTCTAGTAAATATTAACATGCTTAAGCTTAGTAGTAAGCTTATCCTACTCTTTCGTAACAATTCCTATAATCTACTAGTTATTATACTAGATAATAAGCGTTTAATTAAGCTTTAGTAATAGTCTGTTAAATAGATAATACTACTCTTCTATCTCTAATCCTATAAGAGATAGTACTAGCAGTTTTACCTTAGTAGTTAATTTTATAATAGTATATTAAAGCGTTAACTTCTAGTTAATAGTTATATTAAATAGTATAAGGGTATATATACTATTCTACACCCATGATCAGCGATATTAATCATTCGTACCTTTTGGTTGCAGTAGCGCAGTGGTGTAGAGCCGTGCTTCTAACAAATAGCTAGAATATATATTCTTATAAGCTTTATTATATTTTAATATTATTAGTAAATATAGTATTTAATATACTAAAGAATACTAGGTTATAATAATCCTATAGTATTATAAAGTACTCCTAGATACCTCCTTTATTTACTATTTATACCTATAGTACTCGATATTTAATATTAATAATATAGTTCTAGACCTTATAAATAGTACTAATATATACTTATTCTAGATTAGTTAAGTAAGAGGCGTAAATTATATATATATACGCTAATTCTAGATATATAAATTATATTAAAAAGGCTAGATAGCTAACTAATTTTTAGTATATTTTTATCTAGGTTTAGTTTAGTTCTTCTATAGACTATTTAAGATAGTTAACTATTATAGATATTTTAGAATAATAATCTTATTAATATATATATTCTATATTAAATATATTATATATATATTAGTATCTTAAATAATATATATATCTAGAAACTATTTAATTAGTTTAAAGTATTTAAGGCTATAGTACTTATTAAGTTAAATCTTAAACCTCTAATATAGGTATTAATTAGTTAGATAAACAGCTATAATAATATTATTAATATAGATAAATAGTATTAGCTATTTATTAATATAGATATATAGAAATCCTCTAATTAGTATTAATCTTAGTAATAGTAGTATCTCTCTTAATTCTTTATACTATAGGAGTAGTAACTCCTTTAGTCTATATAAGGCTTTTAATACCTATAATAACTATTTATCCTTTTTAAATCTATCTAGCATTTTAATATAGAGTTTCTAATAGATTTAAGTATTAAGAAAGGTATTTAATATATTATACTAGAGTAGATTAAGTTTAAATTAGTTAGTAATAGCTATAATAGTTTAGAATATTTGTCTAGCTAGGATAGTAGTATATATATCTCTATATAGCTGCTATAGGTTACCTTAAACTACTAGTTATACCTTAAAGTAATAGAGGTAGCTATTTTTATTAAATTTATATATAAATACCTATATTAAAAGTAGTACTTTTATATTTATAGTTTCTACTATATATATTATTTTATAAAGTAGCCTTTACTCTAAACTTTATAATATTCCTTCTAAGTAGCCTCTTAGAACTACTTACTAAACTAGTAATAAGCAGGGTTATTAATAATATAACGATAGAAACGATACGATTATCGGTTTTTTATCGGTATTTTATCTTATTAATTGTATATTATCGTTTATCGTATCTTTTACCGTAGACGGTTAGGCTCGCTATCTATAAACTCTTTTAATAGTTTACATCTATATAAATACTATAATTTTATTAGTTATCGTACGATTATATTTTTAAATTTACTATATTATATCTAATTAATTAGTTTATAATATAAATATAGTATATGTAAATATAGTACGTTTATAGGCAGCCTCGGCTGTACTATTATATTACGAGTTATCTATCTATTAAATATTTAAAACTCCCTCTATTTCTTTATACTACTAATTTATCTTCTCTATACTTACTCTCGTACGATATTAATATAAGCTTTAACAATCCTTCCTTTACTAATACTACTCTTCAGCCTTATAGCAATCGCTATAAAGCTGCTCGTACGGCTCTTATTAACTAAGCTAACTAGATCCTCCGCGCCAATCCGGTCTAGGCTATTAGATATACTATTACTAGATTTGGTAGTTTAGCTACTAGTTAAGCTAATTTCCCAAACTCTATTGTATACAAAAAGATTTTAATCTTCTATCTACTTATTGCGGCTCGTTTAAGTGAGATCTTCTACTTTATAGTAAGAAATTAATAGCCTAAATCCTATAATATATTCGATCTAACTATTAAAAAGGGCCCTAAGATTACTAAGCTTACCGACTTCTTAATTTATACTTAAGGTTTTTCTCTATATAATTTAGCTAATACCCCTATCGTAGTATAACGCAACCGAATTAATACTACTACTCTCTTATCTCAGCGCTAATCCTATATTAAGAGCCTTTTTATCTATTCCCGTAGCGCCCTAAATATCTAGCTATATAATTATTATACTGCCGCCTATAATTATATAGGAGAATTTATTACGTACGCTAGATGCATCTCTTTTAATAGCTGGTTTAGCGGTGTATATTCTAACTATATTTATACTAACCACGCTTCTTAATATACTATTCGTAATAATAACAACTCTAAGCTAACGTACGATAAATATACTAAGTGTTATAACCGTACTCGTTTAGTATTTCTAAAAGATAATAGTAGTAAAGGTAGCAGGTCTCTTAGTAGAGTTCTTAGTAGCGGTTAGTATTAGATTTAAAGCTAGACTAAATATATTTCTTATAATTTGAATATATATAATATATTATACTTAATTTTAGATATTTCTAAGCATCTTAAGAATCTCCTACTAGAATTCTACTTTAATGCCAACTTTTCATGCATTCTGTATATTTAATACTTAATATACTAAGCTATATTCTCTCCTATAAGATTATATAACGACCTCCTAAAAATACTTATTCTAGTTCGTCGCTTATTACTAGAATAGATAAAATATTTACTGCAAATATTAAAAGTTATAGCTAGTATTTCCTTTATATACTTCTATACTACTATTATAAAGGAGATACTTAAACTTCGTACGGTGCCTCAGTACAGTAATCTTTATATTTATCTTAACTTATTAGCCGAGTAATTTATTAATTAAACTTATTAACAATCTAGTTAAACTTATTAAGTTCTTATAAAGGTACGATTTCAGGTATTTTATATAATACCAAATTTGGTTAAATTCGTAAATCTTGATATTATATCTAAAGCTCTTTTACTCTAGGAAGTATAATCTTTTAATAATCTCGTTTCTACCAAATTTTTACATATTTTATACGACAATTTAGATGAAGAATAAATACAGTAGTATAGAAAGGTGAGTTGTCTATTTTATAATAATACTCCTTAAACTTCTAAACTGCTTATTAAATTTATATAAATAAGTCTTTATTTATATAATAAGAACTTAAAGACTTTTCTATATATTTACTAAGAATATCCATCGTAAAAAGAAGTTAATTAAGTATAATACGGTCGCCTTAAGTCTCTAGAGTCGCTTAGTAGAATAGCTGTAAGAAGGAGCTTATTATATAAAGAGCCCTCTAATCCTATAGAAAAAGATAGTTCTTTTTAAGTGATTTAAAATTCGCTTTAACATAATCGTTAATAGCTAACTCTTTCTTAAGTACTATACTTAATATTTAATACTAGCTATTCTACTATATAGAATTGTTAAGTAGAATTCGCCGTTATATTAAAGAAACGAATTCTTTTATACAATTTGCTAAGGAACGACAGTAAACAATAATATTATAAAGCTTTCCCAGAATACCTATCGTATAAAAAGCTTCTTCTCTTTCTATTTAAGCTTACTTATCTAATTTATCTTTAAGCGTATTCCCTTTATTATATAATTTAATCTTTTTAAATTAAGCCTTACTGAAGAGGAAAGCTTAAATAATAAGATTGATTATATATCCTTAACAGCGGATTTGTTAATATAAGGAATTCTAAGTAATATCTTTATTATCTAGAAGATATTAAGATATTATATAATAAAGTGTGTCGTTTATAGTTGAGTTATTAGCGATAATTACTTCTAGCTTTTATATAATACTATAGTCTTAAAGGACTAGAAGAATAGTATTCTATTACTCTTTTCTACTATAGTTCGCTATCGTACGTAAAGCTAAGAGAGCTTTTATTTGTTATTCTTACGAGTTAATAAAATAAGTATATATTGCTAAGAGAAGATAATTATTTAGAAAAGTCTAAATATCGACTAAAAAATATATATCTATTAAAGCTAACTAGACCTTCTTTTATATAATATCTCTTTACAGCTAAAATAAATTATAAATTAACCTACTAACAGCTAAATAAGTAGTTATAAGAGAATTTATTAATTCTGGATTTAATATCTAGTAGAATATATAGAATTCTAGCTACTTAACAATTTAAAATAGTAGGTTTCGTACGATAATAAAATTTATAAGAGTCTAGTTAATAACTTAATTATTTAAGGTATTCTTTAAAACTAATAAGTTTAGCTTGTTTATCTTATTATTAATCGATGCTTATTTCTAAAGTTTTTAAAGTTAGCTTACTACTATTACTTTTATACAAGGGATAGATCTATTAGATTCGATCTAGTATTTCGATTAAAGATGATATTAAATATTTATAGTTAATAATACGCTATATAAATAGAGAGAGTAGTAATATAACTTTTAATTTTAACTATCTCGTGCAGGCTTATCTTTTAATAGATTACAACAGTATTAATAGATGTAGTAAGAGGCGAATCTTATCTTAGAGAGGGAGATAAGGAGTTAAACTGGTTGATTGAAGATGGCCAGCGGGCTATATTTATATACATAAAAAAGGGGTATATTAGCTAATATCTAGTATAATATCCAGCGTAATATCGACTGTGATATTATATATCGATATCTGATACAGCTCGGCAGACTAGCCGAAAATCCCTATAATATACCCCCCCAGTTTTAACTACGAAGGAGAAGCTGCGTCGAAAAAAATGAAGGTAGATACTATACTAAAAGAGGTAAATTATATAGAGTAACTAGTAGTAGAGCTAAGTACGCTTGTAGAAATATTAATTTAATATAATATAGGGTGAGTTATAATCAATTTTTAATCACCCCCTAAGATTCTTATTAGTAATCGATTTATTTAGCTGATAGAAATTCCTGAGATTCGATTCTAGCTAAAATATCTTCTATTTTCAGTTGTTTAATAAACCTTTAGTATTATTACAGCTGTAGAACTTTTATAAGGCCGTCGGCTGGTATTAGATTTGTTGGTTACTAACTAATTGTAAGTCTCTACTCTACTACTTTTTAACATAACTAGTACTAGTATATATCTATATAGCGAAGTTTGGTATTAAGATACTTAGATAGCTTATTTACGATATCTACTATTTGTTAATTATTATAAAGTAGTACTAGTTGCGCGTTAATATAGAAGCGTAGTAAGGTAAAGGCCTTCTACTACTACTCTATTTCTAATCCGGCGACTAATAGTACTAATAATTCTGCCTTAATAGTTGATTTTATAACCGTACGCTGAATTGAGACTTTCTAATTAATTAGCATCCTAAAAAGTTAAAATATATAGCTGTAGGAACTTCGACAAGTATTAGAATTATCGCTAAAGGCTGTATTAGATGTACTATAGAATAGTAATTACTCTACGGGGTTAATATAATTAGTATTACTACTCTAGCTAATAGTAGAGGTGTTTTATATATTATTAACTATTGCTATAATTGCTAAGTACTTTATACTAATTAGATATTACTATACCCTTAAGGCAGTATTAATATAATAATTACTAGGGTTTTAGAGGTATTATAATAATATTAAATACGTTTACGCAATATTAGAGTATATAAAAACTATAATCTAGGCTAGATAACTAATTAGTTGTTAGTAGTAAGATATCCTATTAGAGAATTCTTTAGTAGCGGCTAGTAGCACGTTCTTATATAGAGGTATACTCAGCGCCTTCTTATTAACCGTAATATTAAATCGCGCTGCTACCTTATTAATAAATAAGTCCTATAGCAGCTAGGTCTTATACTACTATATATCGCGTATAACTTAAACTCCTAGAAACTAATTTAGATCTCCGAGGGATCGAAGTTTATATTTATTACTTAATTACGATTCAAATTTCTACTTAGTAGAGATATTTAATAGGTAAACTAGGATTATAATATTATTAATATAAAAGAAGATAATTAGCTTATCGTTTACGTATAAGTAAGATATTCCTAGTACTATTTTAAGGCCTAATTACCTTAGAGTCCTATCCAGCTTATAATACTAAAGTTTTAGAGCATCCTTAAAGCTGTATATAGCTTTCTATAATTGTAGATATTTCCTATACTTATATATAAAACCTTCTAGTATATAAATATATATTAACCTATCTAATTGGCAGTTAAGGAACGCGTTAATAATATTAAACTAGTATATATTAAGTTTAAAATAAGTTACAATTAATATTAGAAAGTAAAAGGTTTATATAGTTAGTATAGTAGTATAGGTATCTCCCTATTAAGATTGTAGATCGCTGTATACAACTAATCTAGCCTTAAATTTATATAGGAAACCGTCCTCATTAAATTTATATGCAAATACCTATATTACTAGAAGAATTTTAGCAGAGTCTTAGAGGATTATTACCTTTTACTAAGTATCTATATCCTCCTACTTCTATAACTCAGCATGATAGGCCTTATAGAAGCTAGTACTAAAAGAGTAATTCTTTAGATTCTTATAGTACTTTAATTCTAGTAGAAGCTAATTGCGATAATATTTTCTAATAGTACAAGTTTCCTTTATATAATTTGCTAGTATTAGCTTACTATTAGACAGTACTGTAAAAGTAGTAAAGTATAACTAAGGCGGCTTACGGCTATATAGGGACCTACCTCCTTAAATTATATTATCCCTTAATATTTAGCTACTAATTTCTTCCCTCCGCGGGGTATTATTTGTTCTTCTTAAGAGTATAGAAGTATAAGAAGACGACAGTTGCTATCCTTATAGTAAATTATTACTAAATATAGTATTCTTACTATCTACTAGTAGTACTGCAGGGGCATCCTAATTCCTTAGTACTAGTACTAGTATTAATTCTAGTATTAGGAGTCCCTAATTACTAGTAATATCGTCGATTTATTCTTTAAAAATAGTATTCTCCTACTAATAGGCCTTTTTACTAATTAAATTACCTGCTAACTTAGTAGAGATATCTTAATTAAGTAGCTAATCCTTGTAGATCGCTTCTACAACTTTAATCGTTTTATTATTACTACTATTAATAGAGCTCTTAATATTATTAATTTAAAAAAGAATCTTCTCTAGGGATTCTTTTAGCGGATATTCCTCCTCCTTACTAGATATAATATTGCTAAATATAACGTCCCTAGTATTAAGTACCTATTTTAGTTTCGGAATTAGCACTCGGTATATATTTATACTTCTATATTATAAGAGTTTCCTAATTAGTACCTACGACGCTAGTTTATCGCCTCTTAATAGAGTTTTATCTAAAACGTACGCTCGCGATCCTATAACCTAAAGATAAGTAAGAGACGGTTTATAGCTAAAAACGGCCTTATATAGGGTTTTAAATCGAAGGCTTATAATCGGCGTCCTATTAAGTAGGTATATTACTGTATAAGCTAATTTATTAATATATTTATTAGAGATATTATCTTCTATCGCGAGAGTACGCGCGCGGATTATAATTTAGTATTCTACTCGCTCTGTTAGGCTATTCTACTTAGGTGTACGAAACGCGTGAGCTTTAATTATAATTCTTTAATTAAGTAATACTTCTATAAGTTCTAAGAAGCTTAAATTGTTATCTATATAGATATATACGATCTTTCTTTTATACTATTATTCAATTTTTACTAATAGTATTTTAACAGCTTTCGCGAGGGTAGATTTTAACTAATTATATATTATAAATCCCTTATACTACTAGAATACCTAATTAACTATATAAAATAGGTATCTCTTACTATTATAGTACCTCTCGCGGTCCTTCTAAAGTTGTATAATATTAATCGCAATTCTCTTAAATAGTTTAATAGCCGGGTAAAGTTAACTACACTAGCTAATCTACTATAATAACTTCGCTTATATATATATCTAGTAATCTTACTATACTAGTACTTCCTAATCGCTTAACTAGATATTCTTAGCTATCTAAGGTAGGGCTAATACTAAATCTCTACCTAGGTAGCCTAATAATTAGTATACTTTAGCTAAAGAAATAATTTATATTAGTTGCTGATAATAGAAGAACTTTTCCTTAATTACTACAACTATCTTATATCTAGAAAGTAAATCGAGTAGAGGCCTTTTTACTAGGTCTATATCTAGTAGCTAGTAGCTGTTAAACAACTCTAAATAATAAACGATATTATAGTAATTATACTAGTAAAGGTAATCTCTACCTAAGTTAAACTAGATACCCTATTCTCTATTTCTAATTAGGGCTATTATATTAGTTAACAACTAAAGGATATAAGTAACTTCTATTAGCTTAATATCCCTCAGGCCTGTAGGAGAATTAATTATAATTACGATAGTACTCTATTCTAATATAGGGTATATACTACCTCCCGTAGTAATTTTATCTTTAGAATTTACTATCTAAGTAGTCTACTAACTAAAAGCCTTAGAATTACATATATAGATATTAGAACCTAGATTAAATATCTACCAATTTAGGATACTAGTTTCTTCTTTCTTAGGAGTAGTACTTGCTGAAAAATTGCTCCTTTAAATTACCTAGGTATTTCTCTAGAGGCTAGCAGCCTTTATAAAGGCTTTACTATTAAATAAGGATTTTAACTTCTTATATTTTTCTATATTTACCTTTAGGGCATTCTTTTTC
This sequence comes from Lojkania enalia, assembly GCA_010094045.1. Lineage (NCBI taxonomy): Eukaryota > Fungi > Ascomycota > Dothideomycetes > Pleosporales > Lojkania > Lojkania enalia. The sequence continues at coordinate 464,171 of ML986583.1, forward strand.
CCCTAGTTATTCTTATTTAAGATATTATCTTAGGCTTTTAGTATTTCCTAATCTAGTACCTAGTTTAGTAGTCTAATCGATTCGTTTATATACTTGCAATTATTCTAGAAGTACCGCTTTTTATAGAAGTAGGGTAGTAGAGTACGCGATCGCGAACCGGATTTTTCTTAAAGCTGTTATGTAGTACTATTAGAATTTGCTTAAGAAATTAATAGACGTTATAAAGCTGTAAATAAGCTAAGCGTCTTTTATAGATTAAAACATCTATAGTAATTAGTATATCGGTATACTAATTATTTAATTGTAGGAATTAGTTAATTAATCCTACCTAGCTTATTTTTAGCGTTAATCGGTACTATATAGATTAGCACCTACACCTTATCTTTCTTAGCAACTATTAGAAGAAAATCCTTTTCTACTCTAAGGTCCTAAACTTCTACTAAGCTAGTAGCCTTAGTATAATAGATTATCTAATTCTACTAATTTAGCTACTTCTCTACCTTTCTATTAGTTAGGTACTTAAAGGGAGCTTAATATTCCTTCTAGATTAGTTGCTCCCTTAACTTAATAGTAGACGCTAACTTTTCCTATAAGATTTTAAGAATCTTATAACTAGTTATATTGTTGCTAAGTATTACTTTATATTAAGGTAATATTATCGTTAGAATATTACTATATATAGTATAGAGAGTATTATCGATCTTAATCTAATCCTTCTTCTATTAGTTATACTAGTCCCTTGCCCAGTTCCAATCTATTATTTATATTAAGGTTATCTCCTTATATATAACTCTACTAGAGGGGTATCTTTCTATTTCCCCTTCTAGATTTATCTTCGGGGTCTAGAACTTACCTATATTAAAGAGGGGAGGTTCTAGCCTATAAATTTTAACCTCTTTAAAAGGTACGCTTAGATCTAAATATTTCTATACCCTTAGCCTACTAGCTATTAGTTTATACTACTTAAGCTAATCTTTCTAATCGCTAGAAATACTAAATATCTTCTTCTTAGATATAGCTATAGAGGAGTATGTAACTGTTATAATACTAGAAATATACTAGAATATATTAATACTAGAGAATAAAATAGCCTCAAATATAATACAGTATATTAATAGGCTTATAAAGTGTAGAATTTACACGTAATTCTGATAGCTAAGTACCTAAAGATTGTTGGTAAACGATAAAGATAATAATATCGCGATATTACGATACTAAATAAAAAGAAGCGATATCGATTATAATATATAAATTGAGTTATAGCTATTTTAGTGCGGTAACCGGGCTTATAACTATAGTAAGAGGCGAATCTTGTCTTAGGGAGGGAGATAAGAAGCTGAACTGGTTGATTAAAGATAGCCAGCGGGCCATATTTATATACATAAAAAAGAGGTATATTAGCTAATATCTAGCGTAATATCCGGCGTAATATCGACCATAATATCGTACGTCGATATCTAATACAGCTCGGTAGACTAGCCGAAAATCCCTATAATAATAGATACTAGACGTATTTTTCTAACTTATACTACTAGAGACTTCAAGCGATTTAAAAGAGTTAAGAGAAACTAGAAAGCTATCCTTTAAAGCTATAATAGTAAAGAAAATAGCTTTCGTATAATAAGAGATAAATTTTAGTAAGGAAAGATAACTTGTACGCTAAATTATCCGATAATATCGTATATTATTTAGTATAAAATAATCGCTAAGTACGATAATTTATTTTTTACGAAACGATAATTTTATTTTTAACAACCCTAGTAATAAGTAAGCTTTTAATATAATTAAAGTACTTTTAGAAGCTAAATTCTATATATCTTTATCGTTAGCTAATATTTAAATATAGATAAAAATATATATAGGTAATTATTAACTAATCTACTATATAATATAGTATAAGTCTACTATTATTTTAGTTTATAGAGATTAGTATTTTAACAAGTTTATTAGGGTTCTTTAATAATATTATTAGTACTAAAATTAAGGTTTTAATATTTTAGAGTATTATTCTAATATTTATCGGGAATATAGCTATTAAGCTGGGTAGTAGATAGTTTCTATTAATCTAACTCGCTTTAGTTTTATCTAGATAGCTCTTCTATTTATAATTTAGTAAGTTTAGGTATAACTTTATATTACTAATTCTAATAGTATTACCGTAATATTAGTGGGTTTTTAATAGCTATATTATCCGATATAAACTCCTTTAGAAATACTAGAAGCTTAATAGCTTCTTTAATAACTAATTTATTAGCGTAGCCTTTAGATCTATTATAGAACTTACTTAGCTTAAATACTATATTATAAGTATATATAACCTTATTCTTTATAAGTATCTAAATTCTAAAGATATTAGTAGAGTTATATCTAATAAGGTATCTAATTAAAGCTTTTAATTCTAGTTTATCTATATACTTTAGTAGTTAATTAAATATATATACTCGACAGCTAATTAAATATATATAATAAACTTTTAGCTTTCTCCCCTATATAATCTCGTAGAGTATTTTCTATTATAGTACCTCTATTAGTATATAATTTAGAATATATACTACTATTCGAATAAGCTTATAGGTTAAAGACTTTAGTAGTCTTACTTAAAGTCTTATTACTCTAGCTCGGATGATAAGTATAGAGCCTACCCGCTCTACTAATCTATTTTACTCTTCTATATATTTAGCTCGCGGCTTATATTATATACTAAAGTTATAGTAGAGATCTTCTAGAATATTCAGCAATATACTAAATCTATAGTTCTTATCTACTTTAATAGCTATTATATTATAGTTAAAAATATACTATATTTTATATATTATCTAGATTATCTATTAATTTAGGAATATCTTTACTTAGTAAAGAAAAGTTAATACTTTATACTACTTTATATACTAATTAGCTATATATCTAGCCTATTAATTGCTATTTAGATAGACTTCTCCTTATAGTATAAGTTAGATAACGTTGATAGTAACTTAATAGAAGAGCTTTATTACTTAGTCCTCCTACTATCTTTAAGATATCTTCTTTATTAACTTTATCTCTATATAGATATAATAAAAGTCCTTAATATTACTTTTAATAATAAGTCTATTAACGTTTATTATTAGACTATTAATTACCTTTTTACTAGAGTAAGCCTAGATCTAATAAGCTATCCTAGTATTAATAATCTAATCTAATTAAAGATCTTTAAAAGGTTAATAAATAGTATTAAAAGATAATAGTATTATAAGTTTCGGGCGGTAAGAGGTATTAGTATCTACTAGCTAATATCCTCTATTGTAGTTAAGATAAGTAAGAATTATTTCTAGATTATTCTTATATAGAAAATCTCGTCTAGAGTTAAAGTATATATTAATTCTCTAGTATTATACTAGACCTATTAGGCTAGTAATAAATCCTTATATATAGGTAATATAAGTAAGTACTAATAGTCGTATATTTATTAGTATCTTTATTATTAGCTTTATACTTCCCTAGATTATAATCTAAATACGTTCTATATCTATACTAATAAAATTAGTTATAGTAGCGTTATATTCTCTTATCTATCCCTTCTAATCTTTAGTATTAATTACGTAGGTATTAGACCTAGGATCTAGTATCTATCGATTACTAATCTTATCGATATTATCTTCTATACTTACTATTATATATAGTTAATCGTCTAGCTTTATACTATTATTAGTAACTAACTAAGCTAAATACTTCTTAGTATCCTTATTTAGATCGCGACGTTCTCCTTTCTTATATAAGACGCGAGGTCTATTATTATTATATAGAGTGTAAGGCTTATCTTTATTTAGAGCGCGAGGCTTATCTTTATCTAGAGTATAAGACTTATCTTCGTCTAGAGTATAAGGCTTATCTTTATATAGAGCGTAAAGCTCTTTAATCTTATTCTAGTATATATATCGCACCGTATTAGCTATAGGCTTAGTAGAAGAGGTACTATTATCTATAGTAATACTCTTTATATCTTATCGTTTCGTACGCTAATTATTAAGTACTTTCTTAATCTTGTTTTTTAAGCTTAAATTAGCGGTAAGAGTAGTATTAAGCTTCTTTTAACTAGTTATATTTATATAACCCTTTAGCCTTTATAAGTAATTAATATTAATTAGCTAATAATCTATCTAAAAATATTTTAGGCTATATAGATATTATAGCTTATCTTTATTACTATTCTTCTTCTTCTTCTACTACTACTACTACTACTACTACTACTACTACTACTACTACTACTACTACTGCTGTAGCTTTATAGTATCGAGCTCTACAGCTATAAAGTTAAGTTCTAACTATATTAGTCTTATACGCTTAAGATAGGTAGTAAATTTACTAATATAGTCTTCTACTAATAGAATAGTTTTACTAGCTTCTTCTAAGTTAATTAAAACTTATAGGTTTAATATACTATATTTAGAATTAATTATTCTATAGGTAATAAAGAAATCTTCTTATATCTATAAACCTATTATTTTAGGAACCTTTATAGTAATATATATATTTATAACTTCTACCTATAATTATAACTATTCTTCTACCTTTTTATTTTATAGTAGTATTTAAAGGTTCTTATATTATATAATAAGGTCTTACTAATAGATAGTATTAAATAGTATAAGATACTTCTTAAGTATTATTAATTAATTATATAGTATATTCTTAGTTTTAATTAAGTAAAAGTATTTTAAAGTAATTATTTTACTAATCTTAGAGTTAAAATTAGTAAGAGCTTTCTTCTAATATTTAAACTTAATATCCTGTTGCTTTTATTACTTATACTCCTATTAATAAAGTTTTAGTTCGGTAGCTAATAGCTAAGAAATTAAAGTCGCTCTATTATAATAGTTAGTAAGCTAAGGTTCAGGTTGTACTATTAATGTAGGTAGGTTTACTACCGGTATAGTAGGGTCTATATACTACTAGAGGTTGTTTTTCTAAACAGTATCCTTTTAAATAAATAGCTACTTATACTAGTTATTAGTTTAATTAAGGACGACTGTTACTTAGGTAACTGCTAGATCTAACTCTATAGTTATTATAAGGTTAGCAGCTCTGTACAGTATAATTAAACGTTGATCCCAATTATAGGTACTAATTAGTTATAATGCGAGCTATCAGTTGCAATCCAGGCTTATAACTATTAGGGTAAAAGAGGGTCTATTATTCTGTGTCTCTCTCTGTTTGTATATGTGTGTTGATGCTAGTTTAAAGAACCTGCTTTCTAATGTGCAGTCGTAACTTCCTATAGCTTTATAAGCAGTCGCTCTCACCTGCACGTCTACTAGACGTCTCCTTCTATAACCGTGATAGAGGATATACTAAGCTGGTAGACAAAAATTAAATCTCAACGGGCACTAAGCTTAGACTCTCGGTATTATCCGGATTTACACTTAAGAGGTTGAAATTTGGGAGATACTGTCACGTGTTTCTAATATCCTATTATAGTTGGTGTCCGAATAGTGAATATTGTACAGAGCTAAAGTACATATCATATAGTTAAGACACGTGATATGGCACGTGCGCTTGAACCGAGCGCGTATCCTATATAGCCCCTTTAACTATGTATATAGCACCCGACAGCAATCAACGAAATAGTTACTTACCCACCCTACTACCCCCGCACGCTGTGTACACCGTGCAACACCATGCTCTGCCCTGCATTACCTTGCTAACACCAAGCTAGCTGACAGAGTCTATTCTACAGTTGGCTTGTTTTCAGGCCTATATAGTCTTGCCACTGCCAGCCTCTGGCCAGGCAGGCCACTTACCCTCCTTCAATACATCAATATTTGCCTCAGCAATTGATGCTGCCTGATACGCGACAGATACCCCACCGTAGAAATAGCAAGGAATCATACTCTTTCAACTCGAACTTCCCAAAAATAGTAGGACAGGCCTTTCTATTGTTCCAAGATTCCTTGCCATTGACATAACAAGTCCCTTGTGTATTCTGTGGCTGCCGTGGCCATTCTATGATATCTAGTTTATGGAAACTCCCCATCCTAGGCTCCAAAATCCGATACTTCCAGAGGTTGACATCATTCGAGAATCTAGGAGCTAGAAGATTCCGCAATTTGGTGTCTGTGTAACAGAAGGAGACGTACGATATACCGTCCGTCAGATTCTGTCACGTTAGTTATTCGGCTATTACTTCACCTACATCCTGCCTATATATAGACCCTCGATACCCCCTTAATTCACATCACTTTTGGCTGCCACTTCGCCCCTCTGGCATCGTGACAGATTCTGTGGCCAGAGCTTTCGAGAGTAACCCAGCTGCTAATGGCCAGCGTGGACGGCATCAACATGTCTCGACCGTAGATATCCAGTCCGGCTTAACAGTACTGTAATGCGCTTCTATGTAGCTTTATTTTTTTAGGATTGAACCTTCATCTTCCGGGTGGGCCTTTGGGATTAGTGCTAGTACGGTCACGACGAGCGCGAGGAGCTTTAGCTCTATCCTGGCGTAATCCCGCGTTTCATAAGCCAAGGAGCGGGATCATAAGTTAGCGAAATGAAGAGAGGCAAAATTTTTGCTACTTATGACGCGCTCCCTTATTACAACGAAAGAGCGAGTGTTGCGATGAGCAATCAGTTGTGAAAGGAGCACTCCTGCAGGCCTGCGTGGCGATTAGCACTCAACTTAACATGGATCCTTAAATATCCTAGACAAAGAAATCATTAAATGGAAGATTAGGTGGAGTAGCATTTCAACTCGACATACGCATGTCCAGTGGTGCGACGTGATGCTCCATAGTCCAATTAGAATATGTCCCTGCGGATGAACCTTTTCTGCGATAGGCTCTGCTAAATTTAATTTGCTGATGAGCAATACCTAATAATTCAAGTACCGTATCCTCCAGGCGCTATGCACTTTATTGTCCACTTCGACTACTCTGATGTAGACGACAGTGATTTTCGTGTGTTACTGGCTATCTCCGTCATTCGTATCTTAGGTTAAATCCCGAGTTAACACAGGCTCTCCCGCAGTTATATTCGTCTCCTCAGAGAAATATGGTTATTAGCATTCTTCAGAATTCTTATTAACCTTTCACTTTATCCGTTTTGCGTTAGTGATTGGGATGGTAAAGGTCATGGCTTGCACTGGTATTCCAGGTCAATATCTATTACATAGCAAAAAGCACGTATCTGCGTAGTTCTAGGTGCTAAGAGAATCGCATAAGGTGCTAGTTACCTAGCAGATGAAACCAAATTCTTCGGTTGCAGCGATTCCTATACATGCCGGGGAGATATAATCAGTTCGAACCGAAGCCGTGAGGTGTAGCTTTGACGAAATGAGCCATACTTAGACGAAGAAAAATCTACGCCGGGAGACGTATAGATTTAATAATCTAAAGGAAGACTTGGACTGCCACAAAATGGCGAGTATGTTGGGTATCAGCTCCTACCTAATATTGATAGGTCAGAAATTGCAGCGTAGTCTTGTCAGAACAGGTGCATTCAAGATTCCGCTTCGTCATCATGGAACTCCCTTCATACACGAAAAATTGGCTGACCCGGACCCTTATTTGGAAGAGGAGCAGGCTTCTGGTTAAATTAGAAGTTCCTCCGTGAGCAGTATTCCGCCGCAGCGACTCCTTGAGGTATCGATCGCTCGGCCCTTTTATTTTCGTCCTCGAAACATCATCCCCACCCCCGAAAACATGTCTGAATCTAAATTTTATGACTGGGGTATTACAAAATCACATGATGGTTGCCTAAAGTTTATAGAAGATAATGATTAATTGCTGTATGAAAGCCGAGCCTCAGAAGTCCCATTGCTCGATGCCTAGCTATACGGTCATTATATTCTCCTATACAAGTGCATCTGGAACCGCATGTTCTCCAAATCGATTGGATAACTGAGTGAAGGCGGCAAACGGAACCATTTTGACTCATCTTCTTCTATCTTCATCCACATAGGTTCCTCACCTTTGCTTCCTTGGCGCAGCAACGTATGGTCTAGAAGCCATTGCATCGGGTATTTCTTCTCCGCGCCATTTAGAGAAACAGTAGAATAGCTTCCCGGACTATCGGCAACCAAAAGTAGCGCCCCTTCCTTCAGCCGTCTCGTCAGATTGAGCAGGAACTTTTGAGTGAGAGATAAAGACGTTGAGTACAGCTCGTTCAGCGTGAACATGATCGTAATCAGACCGGCATCTTCTATTAAAGGGCCAATGACCGCAAAGTCCGTGCTGAGAATGTCGTGTTGGTGAAAAGAAACAACGAGATTCTCTGTCATAGCCAAGGGAGAATTTGCAGAATGTGCAGCCGCAGATGCATAGTTTGAGAGCGGAGGTGCAGTCACAATATTTTGACGTAGATTCTCCACAACAGCCGTCCAATTCGCGATATCGATAGCAACAATATCAACTATCCTTGATGGCACCCCTGCATTCGTGCTCCGATTCAGGAGATTCAGAAACCCACCTAGGGCTACGATTTCAGCTCCTGCGCCTCCACCAAGACATACTACTTTTGCAGCCGCTTTATTTTCCTCATTTGAGCTTTTAGAGATAGTTTCTAGACGGTCTTGAACGTTGACTAAAACTTGCAAGTACCCGAGCGCCCGAGAAGGGCTCCACCTCGCAGCATATGCCTCAAGGTAATCATCGCGTCCAAAGGCAGTTAAAAAGTCGCGGTTATACAAATGACCCTTCACTTCTTGAAGCAGGGGCTGGATATTAGCGTGTAATCGCTCCGAGAAGGAATTTTTGAAGATATTTAGGAGAAGTTGTTGGAGATCGACGGGTACTTGCGAGTCCCCTCTTTTGTCGGATATGGCCCTTAGTTTTGACGATTTCGTGGATTTCTTGTTCTTCGCTTTCGGTGGAGGCATGTTAGGCGTGAATATGGGATGGCCTAACTGGCGTCCAAGGCTGCCCGGTGAATATATAGGTGGTTATGACAGATTCTGACGATGAAATGCTAGTCTGTCTATTAAAGCGGTAGAAACATTGATGACAGGGATAATCACAATAATAAACTCGAAATCGTATATTCCACTGCAATGTCCGGCTTCAAAGAGAGATCTATAGATGAGGATGCGAGTCATGGAAAGTTCGTTGATGAGTCAGCATTTTGACTCGCAACTCCCTCGTGATTTGCCGACGAGATTTTCGGATGCACGGTCATATAGACAATGCTTCGCATTTTTATGACACGCTGGTACCTCGAAATGCCTAGCCTCGAATACACAATTCTGCAACCTGAGCATTTGCCGAGGCCAGGTAACTCGTTCGCCTTTTCTCACTTTTGTCCATATATGCAGAATCTACCGAACCGTGCCCATTTGTTGCGATGGTCCGAGCGGATTTATTCCTCTTCAACCATATTCTATCCCAAACCGTTTCGTAGATCAATACTCCTGTTTTATGTTCAAATCGCTTAACAACCACCATTCAAAGCCGTGAAAGCTTAACTGTATAGCACTTTAGAAGGTCCGGAGCGAAGTGGACAATAAACCGACTCCCATTGAAGCACATCAAGTCAACTAGATGCAGATACCAGCTCCTGTAATATAAGTATTACAATTAATATTTCTTAGCAGACTCTGTTACCGTGCAAGTCTATCCGTGAATCTATACTTCTTTTCCTGATTCCCCACCAATCAACCATATTCATCCTCCCATGACTAAACTCTCCGCCCCATTACTCCCTTCCCATTATCCAACTCCCCTCTCCGACATTCCCCCATTCTTCACCTACACACCCCTCCCCAAAATCCGCCTCCTCTGCCCAATCATATGCATAAAAAGCATATAAAACCCCGGTACATAAGTCGCCAGTATGCCCCACAACACCCATCCTAGCCTCTCATCCATCTTCTCCGCAGTCGGCAAAGCTTTATATATAAGCCAGCACTCCGACGAGACGCCCAGCGGGTAAAGGATCAGGAACGTATTATACCTAAATCCGCCCATTAGCCTTGCACATCGAAAGCATAGAAAAGCAAAAAGATGGAACAAAGGAAAAGAGTGCCCTGCTAAAGGAAAACGCCTACATACCGGAGCCATGTAATGAATCTCGGCACACCGAGACCAGAAAGCGTAAACGCAAAATATGAATACCGGATGACCTCCGTGACACTCCATGCCACCAACATACTGGTATATGCCGGGCTAAATTTTGTAGTAGCAGGGAAATGGTATGCGATGCCCCACGTTAAAGTGTACCTGCTAGCGACCTGCATGAGCGTAGTGAGCAGCGGCGCCCTAACAATTCCTATCCGCAAGGTATCCGTTAGCATTTTGTGCAAACATTTGGAAGATATCACAGCGAGGAGATTTATGGACCATTGACGCAAAATTGTGAAAGAGTAGGAGAGGAAAAGGAATAGTACCAAGTACACTATGTAAAACCTCTAATCCTGCCCCCGTCTGCACCCACCGACTCAATTCCTCTGTCTCCTCATACACCCCTCCATCCTCCACGCCCTTTGCCGACGCAATCGAAAGTACTCTAACCAAAACGCTCAACCATGCTGCCGCCGATACGGCATTATACGCAAATAAATACACCGTGTTGAGCGAGGAAGGCTTCGACTTCGATTTTGGCTTCGATTTCGGCTTCGATTTCGGCTTCGAAGATTGCTTGGGCGGCATATCGACAATAGACGAGTGGCTGAGCGCAGAGCCTCGGATCTAGCGCATCGATAGTGTTTGGGGAAGACTGACGGCCGTTGGGATGTAGCTAATTGTTGGCAAACCTTCGATATGTTGAGCTGCCTCGGTCAGAAACCTTGGCGCGCTAGACCTTCCGTTCCTGGAGCCAATCGGGCTTGGCGGCCAAAGTCATTCCGAGATTCGATTCCGCAATCATCGCAAGTTATTCAGTGACTTCGGAAAACGTCAAGTCTACAGCGTCTCAGTGTATATCCCGTACAATTGACATTGTAGAATAACAAGGCATTTTCATCGGTTTAATTGAAATTCCTCTCACGCACAATGGTAAGCGATTAGATCATTCTGCCAGATGTTACTTCGTTCATCATTGGCTTCACGCCCATACTATATTGGACTTATAAAACATGCATTTCTACATATACACTGCACGCCGATATAGACCCAGTTTAGTGCGTCAGCTATGATATTATTCCACATTACATGCCATGCCATACCATACCATACCATACTCTGCGCATTGCCGCTAGCGTGGAGAAAAACACTGTCCGAGGAAAAAGACCATGAGAGGATGCTAACCAACACCAGGCTATACAACCCGTAAGAGCCAATAGGTGAAGCAGGCATCGAAAAACATTTCTGAGAAAATTCGTCATGTCAGATGACATGACATGACTAGACCAGACCGACCAGACGTTCTGAAATGGTGTATTTATGCAGGGGTATCTTGTATGGGAAATGCCGACTTAATGCTGGGTAAAGAAATCCGTGATGGCCATACTGGAAATCTGGGTGGGAGATGGGGAATTTTGATGATGGGGAGGTAAGCGCTCGGGGAGATCATAAAAACACTTGGATCATAGCATTTCGGGTAGTTGTTTTCTTGTCGCAGCCATGGACGACGCAGGATTTAAAGGGGTTCGTTCTGGGTGGGGCGGCGCGTTCTTTCCCTTTTGACGTCCTCTTGTTAAATCGATTCGCCGTGCACTCGCCGCAGTAGACCTTGAATAGTCGTTAGGACATGACCGTGTAAGGTCGACTACAGTGGATACTTACGTGACCACACTGCCTGACAATCCAAACCTGCTTCTTGGCATCCGAGTCCCCGGTGCACAGCTCGTCGCCGCAGTTCGGGCAAACAAGAACGTCGTCCTCACCAGGTGATCTTGTGTATCCCTCTAGCGCAGCCTCAGGCGCATTATACGTAGGCGGTGGCTGCGGAGGAGCCGGCGGTCCCATTCCCAAATCGAACCCAACCATCTCAAAGTCCATCTCTGGTGTAATGAACCCCACATGCACATGGCCACGCATCCGCCGTGCTGCTGCTGCTCCTCCCGTCCTCGGCGGCGCTACGGGCTCCGGTCGATTCTGGGCCATGCGGGTGATTTGGTCCCGAAGGTGAGCCAGCCGCCCCTCTCCCTCAAACATACCCAAAAGCTCAAAGCGGCCGGGCCTATAGCCGTGATTGTGGTGCTGATGCTCCCTCCTCCTTCGCTCCGCAGGCACGTTGTGTACTGAGACAATCTCGATGTCGTCGGAGAGCGGCCCCAGCTGGACAGATGGTGAATGGGTTGGGCGACGTGGAGGGTCGATCCTGCGGGCGGATATGAATTGGATCTCAGGAGAGCCTGGTGCAGCAGCTGAGGGGGGCTCGTCCTCGTCGACGTCTATAATCTCGCGTCCAAAGCGTGGCGGTCTCTGGGGGCGGTTGCTTGGTAGAGGCGGCCCAGAAGGCCCAGTGTCCTCTGCAGTCAGGTCGATCACATCGTTCCTGCTACTCGACAGCGAAACAGGCCGTCGGAAATCGAAGCCGTCACCCGGGTATCGCTGTGGCTGCTGCACCGATTGCATCCCTTCTATCCTGGGTAGGTGCAATCCTGATACTTGCGGGTGGGAGGGGCTATTGTGTTGAGAGGCGGGCACGCGGTCGCCAAAGCCCCAGGTCGGCGATGAAGGGCCCTCATGATCCATCTCTGCATGCGAGCGCTGGTGGAGAAGACCGTTAGCTACCACTCTTCTCTTCATTCAAAAGGCGAAGGCGCCCGGGCGCTTTCTCAAACGCACCTTGTGTCTGTGCGAGCAGTAATATAGGTCGTCGTCCATGCTCTACGGCGGCTATTCGAGGGAAATTGTTATGGGTAAGCTAGAGGCTGTCAACAGAAGACGGACAAGGTGTAACAGTAGCGTGGTAGAAGAGGAGGAGAGGGGGAGGGGAGGAAATGGGGCGGCCGGCGCGGTGGATGAAGTGATTTGGTGGCAAGGATGAGGGATTCTGGATCTGGTGCCGGCGAACGAGAGCGAACTTCGGAACAACCACAGTGCTATGGCCGCTACTTTCATCTCACCAAACAATACCAACAATGCAGTAATCATCTACCCGTGCTCGCCGCCACCGCCGCGCCATTCTACTTACCGCGAATTGCGTTTGGCTACACTCCTACCGGGTTGAAATTCTATTTACCTCCCGTTGCAGCTTCTCTTTGAGCATTTCCAATCCGCCAAGGCCTTGTATCACGCGCACTTCAGTTGTCGAAAGAAACGTTATTGTTCACTTTGAAGAATCTCTGCTCATTCCATGTTCCAGAACTACTTCAGAAGGAGTAATATATGTTACATTTTAGAGAACGCCGTGCTAGAAACCGCAGAGCCGTTCGGCTACTTTCCTATTGAACATACAAGAACCAATATTTCAAGCGCAGAGTCGTGCGCAGTAATCTCTACCTCTAAAGTAGAGGTTTCACCCTAGATTCGTGTGAGCTAATGTAAATGGCCAATATATATCAATTATCGCACTTAATAGATCCTCTCCCCCGCTCATGCTGCTCCGAGTATGCTCAAACCGCCGTCGGGAGTTAATGCAACTAGCGAAGATGCATTTACACCCCAAGCAACATCCCTCGCAGGGACCGCCTTCCGAACAGGCTCTGACCAGCTCTTTGTAGCTTTTGTGTAGTGTTGTACAGAAATGCTTCCGGAGCCGGCTGTCGCCAAGAATTGACCGGTGTAATCCCAGCGGACGCTGTCGACAGGGCTGCCGACATCAAGAGCTTTAATAGGCGCTTGCTTTCGAAGATCCCATACAGAGACACTATTTGATCCCCTCTCAGCAACAGCAAACCAGGTCCCGTTTTCTGAGAAGGAGATGCTTCGCACTGGTCCGTTCGTTTCGAGGACTGCCATAGCATCGCCCGTCTTGACATCAAAAATCCGGATATTCCCGTCCACGCCTCCCGTAAAGAATAGTAGACCATCGACGTGGAACGCGCAGGTAGAGATCTCCGTTTCCGTATAAAGTTGTGAGGCGACCGTCATAGTAGTCAAATCGTAATATATAAATCGTTTATCTGCTCCAGCAGAAGCCAGGATAGTTTCACTTGGATGAAGCGCAATCGAGGTAACTGCACCCGCATGTGAACCCAGCTCCGCGGTCTCTACACCATCTTCGAACACTTTGATTGTTCCAGAAGACGTTGCAACGAGCGCACGAGATCCCCACCATGCCGTGGCTGTTACTGGGCTTCCCGCCTTAAGGGTTTGAACAATCTTCTGTTGTGAAACCGAGTAGATACCTGCCACACCGTCCGTTCCACCAAAGAGTGCAAGTTCTCCAGATTCGTCGAGAGATATCATAGAGCTACCAGGGTAGAGAGGGTCCGAGGTATTTGTGACGTCGAAGGACGCAACATCTTCACCAGTCGCCCAGCCGTCGGGAATCGGTCGTTTGCGGCGCGTGCTGAAAAGCCTACATTATATTAGTATAATCATAGTTCCCCCAGCGCATCATTACATACATTTGCTGGGTCTCATCAACCTTGGCCGCAAGCGCGTCCGGAAGAGCTTGACCGTCGACTTGCATGGCATCACCATTAGCCGCTGCGCCTCCACTAATTGTCACGTTCGAGAGCGCTTCTCGCGCTTCGTCTCGCTCCCGTGTAAGCCTTGCTATCACTCGCGTCGCAGCATCGTTCTGATATAGCGCCGTGCTAAGCTCCTGTCTAGTCTGCGCCAGCTGTTGCTTCAGGGTAAAGGATTCGAGGACAATGGCATCCCATTCGTTCTGAAACGCACTTAATAGGGAAGGAATAGAGGTAAGATTCGGGGGTCGGGGCGTAACAACGCGATCGGTTTTGAGCTCAATGAGGTCCTCGACTGTGAGGTCTTCGCCTGTGACAGGGTCGGTGTGATGTTCAGCAATATGAGCCTCGATTAGTCGCTTTTCGAAGACATGTCCGCTTTTGCGCGACGCGGCTGGGACTTCTGGAGCTACTCCCGAAATTGCACAAAGCATCTTGAGGGCTGTAGGGTGCTGTAAATGGGATGCGATGCAGCTGCTCACTTCATTGTTGTCGCGGGCTATCACCAAAACTTCCAAGAGGCCAAGCTACGGCCGGATAAACCATTATTCCAGGCGCTGCATGCGATTGACCTGCACATATTGACCGTCTAACTCTTCACAAGAAAATATATGGAAGAGAACGCCTAATTATAACCTTTACCCCCCAATTCTACATACTTGTACTGTACTCCCCCGTCAACGGAGAGTTTGCGTTGGCACTCGTTCCACCAAGAACAGTGATATTCTGAATCGCATTGTCCGTCTAATACCCAAACCACCCTATTTCCTAAATTTGCCATTATTATACAAGAATTGTATCTCAGAAGTATTCGATTGATCAACCCCATCGCCTTCATTCAAATACAGTATTCCACTAGTCTTGATTGGTTGGATTGCTTGAAATCCAAAGCACGAAGTCTTTTTTGCGAAGCTCAGTAGCTGTGTTCGCGCTATCTGCTCGTAAGGCGATAATACGACGGCCTCGAAAGTGAAGACGGATAGAATTGTAGGCTATTTTACTAAGCTAGACGTATGAGCCGCTGCCTTAGATCCGCTCATGAGTTCAGAAGTTGTAAAACACGTCGTTGGGAAGATACATTGAGACTCGTGTTGAATCCGAACGGACCTACGATATAAGAATGGCGTCATTCAGAACTATTAGCACTGAGGAGGAATGTTTTTAAGTCGTCGGGATAGAGGAAGAAGAGTGGGTTCAACATGGGAATTCTAGTAGTAATCTGTCGGTGCACGTAAGAGAATATGTAATCTAATAAACGAAACCTAACTGCAATTGCGTTTCTCGCGGAATTCGCTACGGTAGTCTAGTAGTAGGACTCCTGGTCAAGGCTATCAAGACCGCTATGATCTCGATAGAGTGGATAAAAGGCACCAAGAGTGGCCTATCGCGCAAAGAAATACTCGGTAGTGTCTAGGTTGAATCCGCAGACATCAGTACTAGTCATGGGAATCTGTAAAAGAGCTGCAAATTTGATTATCGATTTAGTGGATATTCGTCAGAGCCCCCAATTCGAGTCATTGTCACCCTGCCAATACCCTACATACACACCGGCACCGGCATAGCAAACTAGTTAGCGGCAGAATAGGTGAGCCCAGGAAACAACTTACTGTGCTACGAGTAACGACGAAAGGGCGACGGCCCAGACGGCTACCCAGCATTGCTTGGCAACTTGCAATGGATATCATCGACTGATACACATGGTTGGTGTCGTTCTGAGTTGTCCCACTATGATTGACTACATCTTATCGAACGGTCTTATCACCTAGGTTACTAAAGAAATTGTTAATCATATAAGGTAGTTCCAAGAGATTTGGTCCAGGAAGACTAATATCCGTTGTATTTCTAGCAGATTGTTGTTCACGTAAAAAATGTTTGGTCTCGCTAGATTGTTGGAAATTGGTAGAAACCTTGGAAATGATTCTACCTACACTGGTGCGTACCGGGGGCGGCGTTAGTGGATTATCATTTGCGACAGTGAATCGCTCCAGGTCCAAACCGGGAAGTGAGTAGAAATCGAAAGCTTCCTTCATATCAATCTAGATGGCATGAATATCTACCCCTATTTTGGCATCGAGAAAGCTTGTGAATTCCTCATTCCAGTAGTTTTTGAGTGATCAGCTAGAACCAAACAGGAAAGAGTCGCTCCAGGCCAAAAAAAAGAAAAGCCTTCGTAGAGGGAGCCGTTGTTGAGTTTGAGAAATACGTTACTGCTGGCGCGATTATTGAAAGGATCATTGAGACGCAATGGCGGGGTTAACCATGAGGAAATAATGCTGTTAGTGTTCATGCAACTACGCATCAAGCTCTTGCATCATCTATAGCGGAAATCTCCTTATCCAGCGTAAATGCTTGACTGGAATGCACGTAGTCGATATCAATCCATGTGGTTTATTCAAGTCAGCAAAGTCACACCTTAATAAGTGGCTCACTTTACCACTAACTAAATGTTCGCAGCGGAACAGTTGGCGACAACTTCCGCCACTTAATACACGTCTTGGTATCCATATATACATTGGCGAAATTCAAACTCCTAGAACAGTTGCATCGCCGGCAAACCGGCTACTTCAGCATATTATACCCTATCCCCGTTCAGACTTAGACCTAACAAAAAGTATAGATCGATGATTCCACCAGCGGTGTTGCATTCGAGCTACTGGCCGTATGTCATCGATATTGATGTCCATTCCAGGATCGATTAACGACGTGATAAGACACCTATTATGCTGGCTCGGTCTACTCGATAACGAAATTCCGCACAGAAAAACTCGGATCCACATAACGCACACCCACATAATACTTTACCGAATCTCAACAATGCTATTTCTACCGGTATGAAAACTATGAAATCAACTTTCTCGGCATCAGGCTTGTAATACCCGGAGATCTAATTACTATTGCTGCAAATACTAAAAATGATCGCAGCAGGCGCGTATCACTACACCCGAAAACCAGACATGCTTGCAGGCTTATCAAATGTATAGGGCGTAGGCTAGCAATAATCATTCGCCATTTCCACGCTCACTCTAACTGTCTACATCTAAATTTCAGCAGCTCTCCTCTAACAGCATTCTGTCCTCAAATGATTGTGGAGGGCTTCTATTGCAAGATCTTCGTCATCAGGACAGCTCCAGCTCACATGCGTCCTTTCAATTTTTCTTACAAGTGCATCAATACGGCCCAAGTTTGTTATTTTCCTCTCCTTCAATGTCGCCATGCTTCTTGTAGGTCACTAGAAAAAGAGCGGGCTCAGGCTGGCAGTTAAGTACAGCAACGAACTTGCAACAGACCTCCATATTAATTGAAGTCCGTGTGTTCTCGGCCCCATTAATCAAGCCCAGAAAAGTTACGTATACAAGTTTCCCAAGTCGATTAATTCATTCAGAATGACGCCTTGAAATCAATGTCGACGAATAGGATTGCGTAGTGCTCCAGAACTCAGTTAGAACAGAGCTCTCAAAAATGCGGATCAAGGTATTCGAGAAAGATGGCAGACACCTCGGATAACAGTACTCGAAAGAGCAATTAAGCGATAATGCCTCGGAATCCGAAGCTGTTTGTTGTGCATTTCCCGGATCGTACGAGATACCCAAAAGGCTAGCTAGAAATGAGTGTCTAGTCAACAACTTAATAAACTGTTAATAACCAGCACACTTTTCAGGCTATGGAATGCCAATTCTGGCTAATAAACATAGAGCTCAAATGACTACCATATACGTTTGATAAATGTGACTTATATCAGTCCATGGATGGATGGGGTAGGCGCTTTGTTTGTCCCCGCGGGGCGTTGTGACCAACGGACTCGGGTCTTACGTGCATGAACCACAATGTTGGTAATGGCCTCAGCGCAGGGCTGAACCTAAACCTCGGCGTGCTGTACATATCGCGGTATCATTGCGGTTTAGTCTAGCACAAGTTGGGTCATTTCTACACATTTATACTCCCAATGCGATGTTATCTTACTAGCTACGCTAGAATATTACGTTCACTACTCTAGATAGCTATGAATGTAAACGACGGAGATCACCGGTGCATAGGCGAACCGGACTTCGACTATCGCTCACCGTTGCACGTTTCGATGTGTGATCCTTCGAAACTTAGCCTTGAATACCTGATAACGTCTGCCATTTTCCTAACCGTCTTGTTAAGCTTGGTCGCTCTGTTTCAACCTCGACCAGTTCTGGTATCCAGTTGACCAATCTGTCAATCTTCCAGCATGGCGAGCCTCCAGGATGTCGATTTCTCGACATTGTCTCCCGAATTCATCGAGTTATTGCTAACAATGCCGGCTGCATCGGTACCACCTGGAGCAGACAGCCGTCTTATCAGCCACCCCTCGAGAACATGGTGGCAGGTGACTGTCATCCTTTGCTCTATTCTATCTGGAATCTTTGTACTACTTAGAGCCTATACAAAGCTAGTAGTGATCAAGTCTGTGGATGCTGCTGACTGTGAGTGGTGGAAATGCCGCTATACTTGAATGCTAACCGCTAACATATCAACGAGATTTCATCCTCATTGGCTTTGTGAGTGAAGCGATATTGGACGTTGGATTTATAATTGATTAGTGCCAAAAATAGTTTTTTCTACTCTCTGAAGTGATTATTGGCCATTGGGCTAGTGGAGCGGGCTCTGGTGTTCATCAATGGCAACTTACAGTCGCACAACTTTTTGATCTCCTCTACGTACGCCATCCTTCTCTATTTTTGGGCAGGGAAACTAACCACACCTCAGTGGATGAACATCGCAGAAATTGTCTACGGCCCAACAACATTTTTTGCGAAAATGTCTGTTATCCTTCAGTATATCAAGGTCTTTGCCCCGAAGCTATCCCCCGTAAACAGGCCAATGTTTTTTGCATCCCGCGCCGTGATCATCATCAGCGCTCTCGCTTATACTATCATGATGTTCTACATGACATTTTATTGCACCCCACGCTCCCTCATATGGAACAAGCTGCAGCCAGGGAAATGTCTGTCAGTAGAGCCAGCAATTACGGCGAGTCCAATTTTCAACATTATTATAGATGTAGTAATGCTATTACTACCTATTATGAGCCTTTTAAAATTGCAGATTGCGACGAAGAAAAAAGTGCATATTTCCTTGCTCTTTGGAACCGGCATTGTGTGAGTCTTTTATAAGTATCTCATAGTTAGAAGTGAGATGTCTGTACTCTAACCCTTGTAGTGCAACCGTCGCATCCATCATACGCATCATTTACGCCGTTCGTACTTTGAAGCCTAACGCCGACATATCGTACCTTACCCTCGGCCTTGGACTCTGGTCCTACGCGGAAATTACCCTCGTGCTAATCGCTTCGTCTGCCTTCACACTTCCAAAACTAATAAAATCAAAGCAAACAGCGATCAATTCCGCATTCTCCTTCTTTCATATACCGTTCTCGAGCATTGGAAGCTTCATGTCGAAATCGAGCAGTAATACGGAATTGACGGCCAATAAAGGGACTCTCCAGGAGGGTGGTTGGAAAATAGAACCTGAGAGTAAAGAATATATTGTGAAAAGTATGCATTTTGAGACAACAAGCGAGGAGGCATGGCAGTTGTATGAAGGTGGAGACATAAGAGTGGTGTGATCCCTTGCTCATAGGGCCGTGTTTTGTTTTTATTGATGGAAGTATATGGGTAGAATGCCTAGGTGACTCTACATGGAACACATGTTTAGAGGCAAATTCAGTCCAATTTATGCTCTAGAAACGCCTTGATACGACACCATAAATGCAACCTTTGTAGAATCGGCTACTACGGTCTTGAAGTGCTTCAATTGGACCGCTGTATAGTAATCGATAACGAAACTAAGCCCCAAGAGTAACGACAGCCGCCTAATCGTACCTTAAAATAGGAAATGACACTGTCCTATTATCTTCCTTCGCTTTTCAAGATTGACGTTCCAAATAGACCGTCAAAGACATTCCCATCATTACGACTAATTCGAGTTTGTACATACAAGACGTCAAATCTAACGCAATCATTAAATTCAAATTAGTGCATTAGAAACTTGTTTAACAACAAAGAACTCGCAATGAGGATATTGATGCGGATACCGATGGCTCAGTCAGGCGCTCCAAACCGTTCAAAAGCAGCCTATGAAACATATGAAAATGTCTGCACCACCTATTCAAATTATCGCAACCATCTCTCATTAAGATTTATATGGAAACTCTTTACTATCTCTAGGGAGCCTTTTTACACTAGTAGCCTCACAGGGCGTCCTAGCGATAGAGTAAGACGATCCGGGAATCCCGAAGTTTCTAATGGGCGCCCTGTTCCCAATCGTACTGGTTCTAATATACTTTGTCGGGGCTGAACTGTAATCGTATTCTAAGTCACCAGCCTAGGAGCATATTATTAACTTTGACTAAAAATTCACTAGCTACTAAAATGTGGCTCACAATGGCCGACCTTGCCCGCCGCGATCATCCGATGATATAACTCCGAAAATTACTTTCCCCGTGGCTCGGAAAAATTGCCGGCTCCCTAATAGTCGCCTATGTCATCTCGTTTGCTACTGGCACACTCAGCGAGGAACTATTCCAATCTGGCATAACCTCTCTGGCTGAGATTATGTACCTGGGGAGTGTAGGTGTGATTCTTGGCGTGTGCATGAGCATTTGGATGTTCAATTGGGGGTGATTGTTGCCTATTAGTTCGGGGAAATTTGTAGGTGGTGCGTTGCTTACCCATGGTTATATTTCGTGGATATGTATGTATTATGAAATTGGGAGTACTTTGAAGGGTTGGCTGATTCCACGTGAACACTACCAGCTTCTAGAAAGAAAAATGGAGCGGATACTATGAATACTATCAAAAACAAGTTTTCCCAATTAGCTATAACAACTTGAAAGCTTGTGAGGAATTAGACGAGAATGCAGCACGAGGTGCAAGTCATCTTTTACGAGATATGTTGACATAATGCGACTATTTTCAAATAGGATATATGTTTATCTAAATGTCTTAATTCGAGGCTTTGTTCTAGAACATTTCTAGGCAAATCCGACCATACATCAATCACCTGTAGCGCTGCCCACGCGTGTCAAAACACTATTTGAACACGCCCCATCCAAATCCGTCGTAAACCACGTATTACCTACCCGCACAGTAGCTTCAAAACCCCATTTAAATTTACCCAAATCACTTTATTGGACGGCGTCCTGTTCGTCTGCGAGAGCTATCACAGCCACAGGAATAAGTGCGCTTCGGTTCTAGCCAATCATACGCGCAGAACGGTATACGATGAAAGCACAGCTCCACGCCACATCATGTCATATCCCATCAAAAATGCTCAACGGTTTATAGAATGAGCGCCAGTTTGAATTCAGCCCTCCACAATGCGCGTCGGAAAAGGAGGTGTCGGGTCATCTGCGCGTGATGGTTTTCCACATTGTCCAATTTATGTTTCGAGGTCCCTTCTTCGGACGGAGAGACTTCATGTTTGGTTATATCACCGTGCCGTATGTTTCGTCATGCTTAAGGCTCACATAATATGCACTCAATCATATGTTCATCTCACTTGCGTTTGCGGACAAGCAAAACGAGTCTTGTTATCTCGTCACATACGCTTATTCTAGATTCCCAGAGCACCGAAACATCTTCGAGGCAGGCGACCTCGAGGACAGGATTCACACCTGTAGCAATTGCAGGCATTCTAACGGCAATATGTTGCCTTTTGATCCTCGTGTGCGCGACTGGATTCATACTGCGTAGATACAAGAAGAAACAATATCAGAAAATGCTAGAGGCAGCTACAGCCAGCAAAACGGGTAGAAACAATGCCGCGAGTACGAAGGGAAGTGTTCGGACGAATTATAGCAGAAGCCCTCGCATCGGAAGCGGGAAGTGAAGCCGACAGTTCAATGAGTAAATAGCAAAGAGTCAGTCTATTCATAATCTCACTAATGACTACTAAATCTCACCTCAAATAGAATATCCAAATCATTACCCCCTCAAATCTAGAATTCGCTGTCGCATCGCAATAGCGTCCGAGAATACCAATGGACCGCAAATAATCCTACCTTCTCGTCAAAAGTGCGGAATCTCTGGCTACCCGCCATGAGCTCATCGTCATCTTATTGACAATTTTCCAAACTCACCACATGGTCAATATTCCCCTCCTCAGCACCACTATGGCACGGCCTCTTCCTCACATATTCCCCCTTCTCATTCTGCGTCCTACGCATCGGTAATATTGCCTTACTTTGCTACTTGGCTAGATCTCAGCCTCTTGCCTTCTTTTTGCGATAGTGGAGGATGATGTTTCATATACACATTTTTGACGATTTAGGTAGTTAGGCAATTTAATGGAGCGTTGGATGGCGCAAATTACGTAGGCGCGGAGATCGGCGATAGGAGGCGACCGGAAACGGATTTCTATGTTGACTTGATTTCGTGAGTGGCATGATATTTGTGGTTCTGTCAGTCTGCTGCTAAGTTGTTGACGCTATATAGCCCGATGAATGTGCGGCCCATTTGGCAGCTCTTAGTCAGCATTCCTCACATATCAATCATACCATAGTTGGCTAGACAGGCAATTATCGCAAGCTCAAGTACACTTCAAGTTTCTATGTGATAAATGCATCTACGATTGAGAGCACCGCTCCGGATGCTCCTAATGACGCTCAGAACTAGCGATTTTGTCGCGTATCAGGCAGCATTAATTGTTGAGGCAAATATTGATGTATTGAAGGAGTGTAAGTAGCCGGCCTCGCTAGAGGCTAGCAGTAGCAAGACTATATAGGCCTGATAATATAGGCTAGCTATAATAGGATAATAGAACACGTGACAGATTTGATGGATGAAGGGGCTCCGAGAATGTATTAATCGAAACGTAGGAGGACATGAAAGAAAATAAGATTGTAGAGTTAAGCACTTACACTCATCTGAACCACGAACCCTAATAATTTACATCGCCAAAATGTAAACAATAGTCATTCACCTGCAATCAAATCATGCACCCAATATTCGCAGCCTACCCAGCCGAAAAGCACGGCCCTCGCTTTATTTTTGAATCCCAAATATTTTAATTCTACAGTAACGCGATTAGTCTATTCCTTAAGCGAGGTCCACTCCTCCTTAAGGAGTAGACCAGTACTCTAGTAGCCTGATAGAATATGAATAGCGAGCCTTTACTGTTTCACATTTTTTTG
Source organism: Lojkania enalia (assembly GCA_010094045.1). Classification (NCBI taxonomy): domain Eukaryota; kingdom Fungi; phylum Ascomycota; class Dothideomycetes; order Pleosporales; genus Lojkania; species Lojkania enalia. The sequence goes on from ML986583.1 coordinate 487,813, forward strand.
AATTGTGAATCATAACCACCAGACGATAGAAATTAGCCCGGCATGGGGCGAAGCAATTGGAACCAGGGACTACAGCCAGAGAATCATTGTCTGAAGTCCGGGAACATGAAATTCACTACCACCTAGTATGGGCTCTGAGGCAAGTTGCACCATTTTGCTATTCCTTTGTGGCCTTTTTTGTCGGCGCACTCTCCCTTAGGCTTAGTGGGTTTTACCAGTGTTGCTGCTCGAAGGAAGTCTGCGTTCACGGTTGATCTAAGAACAGATAAGGTAAACAATTGTACTTTGATTTTTGCGTCGGGTTCCTATATACAGGACGTGCTACCAATCCAAGCGTCCAATCTCTCTTTCTCTAAAGCCTACACGGCCGTCCGCCGCACTCCGTCATCGTATGCACATACCTCAACTTCCCATTCTCCAGCCTAAACTCATGACTATCTGCAGCGTTCATCATATGCTGCCACAAGCACAGGATACTCACACTGCCCATCTCCTCATCGATAACATATCTCCTCTACACTACATTAGCATATAACTTTGCAAAACCCAAACATACTTCCCGTACAAATAACAGGGGAAAAAAGAAGAATAAATATGAAATGGCGCTCTCACGTTAATATTATCCGCCTGCGAATGATTACTCGGAATCCCTGGCTGACAACTATCATCCGGCCTCCCACTCCCCGTATACGCGCTGCCTTCCAACCTCACACACGGCGTGCCCCAAGGGACCTCCAGATGCGCCGTCTCGCTAGCCCACATGCTCATATACGCATCACCCGCCGCCTGAATGACCTCTCGTTTATCCTGCTTCTCTTTCGGAATCGGCTCCCATTTTTCCTGCTTAACGTACTCCAGCGTCTTAGCGGCGTTAAAGAGCCACGAACCCGTCGTGCTCGCTACGCTATCTATAAGCACGACTTTTCCATCTGCATTATGCCGGATCTGTGTGCCGATTACGTAGGGACCAGATACGGAAATAACTTCAGAGTATGTGGCGCATTGCACGAGGTCGTAGATTGTGCGGCGGTGATCGATTTTCAGCGATTTGACGAGCACGCCCTTTGCGGGATCGATCGACTTGTTATTTTCTGTGTATGTCCAGTTTGGGGCAACGACAGGTGAGAGCGGAGTCAGGGAGCCAGCGGTTTGGGCGGAGATGTAGGCGTCTGAGGCTGCAGCGAGGGTTGCGCGGGAGCATGCTGCTTTCGAAGTCGGTGCTGCGAGGGAAATCGTCAGAAGAATGGAGAGGAGGAACCATGTGTACATGTTGCAGGGCGCCATTTTGCTAATTGGTTTGATGTTGTGGTATGCGTAGTGGTTAGCGTTTTGGTAAGGTGTGTATCAGTATAAATGCTAGATGTGTTGGAGAAACAATCCACATCGCCAAGCGAGGAGAATTAAGTGTTGCAAGTGCCGTGGTGGAGTAGTGGTTTGCATGTTGATTGAGCCGGGGGTTTGATATGAGCGGGAGATATGCACCCCACATCAATCTTATATTAACGATCTACCATCTTCGCACCAGTTAGCTCTATTAAAACGATACTCGCACTGGATCTCAAAACTGGAATAGAATATCCAAGGAACTAGGAAAAATTGAAGAAATAAATAAAAATTAGTAAATATGCAAAAGAACTTTTACCACTACAGTCTATCCGCCATCTCCCACCCTTCCATAACAACCCCCTCATCTTCTATCCATAACCCTCAAATCTTTGGCCTTTGTCATCTACGGCTCCTATTTCCAAACTTAATTAGCCACTACCTCAATCTTCATCCCAGGGGTATCTCCCCTAACCCCCAAACTCATCCATCGCCACAAAACACATCTTCCTCTCCCTCTTCACCACCTAAGGCTCCACCTGAACCCTGCCCCTACCTAATCTACTACTTCCTCACCCGGCAACAACCTTCACTCCCCTTCAACCCTCTTCTCCTCCCAAACACTCACAAGTGATGACGGCTGAAAACACTCCTCCAGCTCCTCGCCATCCATAAGGCACGCCTCGCCGCACTTCCCAACCCTACAAATCCTCTCCTCGCCACCCAGGTTTCCCAAAGCCCTACCCCTCTTCAAATCCTTCTCTCTCAACTCACTCCTTAACCACCTCCGCATCCCGCAAAGCTTCATCCTCGCACAAACTCCCGACTTAGCAGGAAACTCGCTTTCGAACAAGCGTGCCCGCCTCCGCGTTCCTGTTCTTATTTTCTGTGTCCAGCGCTCCTCGGATGAAGCGGTTCGGGGTTCGGAGCTTGATGTCCGGGGCCACGGGGACGGTGGATAGGCGGTAGCTTTTTAATACGCAGGAATGGAAGGCGCGGGTGGCGGCGAGGTGGGAGGTTGGGTAGAGTAGGGGCTGTGCTGCTGGGGTGTGTGGGCGTAGTTTGAGTGTAGGTATCCGAGGCTGAGGGATTCAGAGTGGGATAGGGCCCCGAAGTTGCGGGATGTCTGGGCGAGGATGAGGTTGACAGAGTCATAGGGCATTGTGTTTTGGGGTTGACGGTATAGGGATTGGTGCTTCGGGGGGATTGTAGGGGTGCATGGAGTAGGGGGAGGGGGTTGGAATAAGCAACCGTTGTTTTGAGAAATTTGCAATTATTATGAAAGTTGGTGGGATGGCGGCGTTGATGTCTTAAGGCCGGCGGATTGGAAGGGATAAGGGGAATATAAGTGTGGGAGTGTGGGAGTGTGGGAGTGTGGGAGTGTGGGAGTGTGGGAGTGTCTCATCGTGCATAAGCCGAACAATAGCAATGCAGAATTTGATTGTAAATCATGTACTATAAGGGACCGAAGTCACTTCACCGCGGACTTCGAACTTCCTAGTGAAAAATGATGGGTATTATATATCAAACCATAGGACAGGTGAGCAGGAACCTTAAAAAGTCAAACTAAAATAAGCAGATAATAGAGTAACATGTCAATTCTTAGCTTTGACCCACACTCCCTTATTATTCGCAGGCCACGACGCAAAGAAATCATGATAGGGCGTAACATCCTCAATCGTCGTATTCCACAGCTCAAAATCAAATTTCCAGAAAAGATTTGCAGCCACAAGCAAGAGCTCCTGTTTTGCAAGTTCTAGGCCGATACATTGCCTTACCCCCCTTCCAAACGGCATAAAAGCTTTCTCCATGACTCGAAGTTTCTCGGGAGTAGCCTCGAGCCAGCGACTTGGATTGAACTCGAGTGGATTCGGGAAGATGTCCTTGTTCCAATGGAGGTCTGTCAGTGACATGGACACGGACGTTCCAGGAGGAAGGACATAAGTCTTTCCAGAGGGTGCAGTATAGGTAATAGCTGCAATAGGGTTACGACGAGGTAAGCGGCCAAAAACCGAGGTCCCAATACGGAGTGCTTCCTTTATTGTAGCTTGTAAGAACGGTAATGGCTCCACCATTTGGCATGTTAGAAGAGAGCCGGGTGCACTACCTGCAGCCTTCGCGGCCTTGTTTAGCTCTACTTTAAGCTCCTCATAGGTAGAAGGATTGGAGATGAGATAATATGTTAATACTGCAAGAGTGCTGCCTGTAGTCTCTGTCCCTGCTTGTATAACGACGTATGCTTCGCTAAAAATTCGATCGAAGGTCTTCTCAGACGGAGGGAGTGCGTCTGATTCAAAGATTTCGTTGAGGATAACAGGTATATCCTTAGACTTTTCACTATTGAGAACCGCGCGTGCTTGTGCTTTGACTTCCTACCCCGAAGTTAGAGTTTCCTCCATATTAAGATTTGGTGCGAAATACTTACTAGTTGGTTATCAACAACTGCGGTGAGCCCGCCATATTTGTTGAAGTACGCGATCCAGTCCCTCGGAACTAGCCTAACGAGCGGGTATACGAAAGGGAAATGTCTATTCCAATTGATAAAAGCTGAAGTATCACGTATCATATTGTTAAAACCGGCCCTGAAATCCGGATCCAAGAGAAATTCTCGCGTGTTAGGGAAAGCATAGTCAGTGACGACGTCGGTGGCAAAGCAGCGGTATGCATTACTAACATCAATGGGTCTATGCTCGGCCTTAAGTTGTTCGATGCGGTCGCAGAGATGCTGTACCCATTTGAGGATTCTCGGCTCTAGTTTGGCAACGTTTGCTTTCGAAAAGAAATAGGCCATAGGCCTACGTCGCATAGAATGTACATCGGCCGAAACGCTAGTGAAAGCAGCCTTATTGATTCCAAAGCCGCGATAAAATAACGGGTCTTTGTCCAACTTACTGTTGGACCATAAATTGTTCGTGAAGGCTACATCATTGATGTGGACTTCCCGGGGATTGATTCTGATTATGGGGCCTGCAAGAGTCAGTGATAGCGAACCAGTATTTTGTCCTGCATACCGTATTTCTGATGCATTTCACGAATTTTGGTCCAATAACGGCCTGACTCAAGGCAATCCCACCAAAACTCGTAGAAGGTAGATATGGCAGCATACCATGGACCAGGAACATCTGATAGGGGGTGGAAAAATAGTCTGTATATCACCAAGAATACAGCATACAATACTATTCCAGTTGATAATAGGCCCAGCGTGCAGAGCAGATTAATATTTTCTAGGAGAGTCATGGTAACCAAAGATAGAGGTTGCCTTGTTCATTCGACTGTCGTGCGAAAGAGGGGTATATATGTCCTGCGGAGACACCGTCGGCGCTAACCAACTAGAACTTAGTTACTATCCTTGTAGCTACACTTTTCCTTTTGTTACCCCTCATATCTACTGCTGTGTTACATTCAAACACACAATATTGAAGGAAGTGCACCATGTGTTATATATGAGCTCTCTTGTACTACGTGCAATTCATTGGCAGTGGCAATAGTAAACGAGTTATTGGTGCGGTTAAGTGGCACCTTGCAGCGGCAGAAGTCGAGAATGTTGAGAAGCGTGAGATAAAACTCGGATGCTTGAGATCTGTTATTTCGTACACCTTCTGGTCGGTATACGATAAGAAAGAATGTGCCAATAGACGCAATAGGTCCCCCCCCCCCCCCCTTTGTCCCCAAGTTCCCTCCCAAGCTCCGCTCAACAAATTATCGGGGGTTCGAATCTATCTTCTAGCAACTATGTTAGAACTCTTCACGTGCCCCTTAAAAGGGATAGATTCACTCACTGTCTCTATTTTCCCTCAAAAGTTCTTTGGACGCCCAAAATTGCTTTCTAGTAAATGTGTTGGATATCTTCAAGTGCTATATAAACAAACGGCTTCACTCACCTTCGCCAGGCTTTCCACACCAGTGGTGGTACTTAAGTCTCTGCTCTTTCATCATATTCCAGTGTCCAGAATTGCCGCGATCCGCGCGAAACCCGTTGCCAACCAAATGATTGGCCCATGTTCGAACGTTTGCCGCATCATGCACTGCTGCTTCGCTAACATTGGCCCAGTCCGCTGCGTCGGGTGCGTCGTAGTGCTCGTCTAGAGCGACAAGGTCAAATTGGTGTCCCGCCCATACTCCTTGTTGGAAGTGGAGCATCGGCTCGGGCCATTGGATGCTCGTAGACCAACAGGTGAGAAGTAAAAGAACCTGGCCAAGGGTAACGGGGCTCTCATCGAAAGGCAACTTTGGTATCGGCTTCGGAGAACGATCGAAAAGATTCAAGAATGTTATGCTCGCACTGAAACGCATTCTTCTCTTTTTAGGCTGCTTCAATTTTGGACAGAGCTGGTCCGAGCGGACATATTCCCGGGTGGTGAGGTTGCGGAGAACCCAGACTCTATCCTGGGGGAACATATAAGAGCATGACAGATCTTGCTTAATATTCACCCAGTCAGCAGGAAGAAAAGGATACCAGTTCCGCTGCTCTGCAGCTGTGGCTATGTCGAGCCATTCTTGCTCTGATGGCGTAATATAGTTCAGGTTCCTCCCAGACTCGAAGCGGCTTGACCAACGCCAGGTCCAGAGTCGAATACTGTATGTAGAGGGATCAATTATTTTGTTAAGCTCCTCATCGTAGAACGGTTGAGGGAGAGAGTACGAGTATGAGCCCTGGAAAGCAACTCTCAGTCCGGCCCAGGATCCAACCTGGTTGCGATATGTCGTATGAACATGATGGAGAACGATGGGCCAGAACACGGCAGACGATAGGCCGAGGGCTAGGACGCCTTGCTTATCTAGTAGCTCAATAATTATGTCCAAGAGTTCATTCGGAAGCTCCTCCAACCTCGACATTTTCATATTCCCCTTCCCATCACTGCGCCCTACCCACCTCCTCTCCCTCTCCCCGGCAACTGGCCTCCCAAACAAATACCAAAGCCATCTTTCATCTCCTTCCTCGAAAAACATGGCCACATTCTTCAATGACGTCGCGATATCCTTGGTCATTTGTGCCCTTTCCGGAGCAATCAGGCAGTAAGTTTTGGGGAACGAATCCCTCGGAATGGGCCGTGGGCACATTATGGTCTCAGTCTTACGATATAGCGAGCTGATTGGGTAGAATTGTTTTGGTGAGTAAAAGGAGAAATTAAGGGAAATTTGTGGGAATAGAGGTATAAGGAATGGGAAAGGGAGGAGAATTGTAGATGAATGAGAGGGATTGGAAGAACGAACAGGGCGTTGCTGCCTGATGCTGAGAGATGCGGATTGGATTGGTTCAGTGCTTGACCAGACGATGACCCGCCGAGTCACATGCGGCGCATATTAGAATACTTTACTCCGGGAAAAAAAAAAAAAAAAAAAAAAAAAGAAAATAGACGCCTAAAAAGATTCCCTTGGATCAATTAATTACAACTACAAACAGATCAGAAATATTACCTCTAATAGGGAATTTCGGCCACTTAATATAGTTTCGATGGAGAACATGCCGTATTCTAGAATATATTTTTCCAGGATAACTACTGGTTCCTGGCCGACACATGACTATGAGGCATTAGAAGTATCCAAAAACCCAGACTCGCTATATCGTATAATCCAGATCCTAATATCCAGGAAATATATTTTTGGTGCCCAGATCCAGTTTTCCATTTTCCATATCCAACCACCCGACCCATAACAAATACGCAGTATAAGAATACATACCGTAATACATACTTGGACGCATCCTCCAGAGACACCCCAAGGTTCAGTTTTCCAATATCAACTTGTCCGCCCTGTAACGCATGCCACCGCCGTCCAGCCCACCGCCCACCTCACACTCCCCATGACCGCTACCAAAACCCCGAGCCCCACACCCACACTCATGAGCGCATAAATATACGCATGGCTCCGCCTCAACCCATTGATTTCAGCAATCCAGGTACTAACTGTCGTCAACGCGCCACAAAATCCATCCATAATACCTTGCAGCACCTGACATCCGAGCCGACCTCCCCCAGCCAACGGTCCGATGCGCACATGCTGCAAATCGAACGCCATTCCAAGCGCTGCGGTGCCAAAGATATTGACGCAGAAGGTACCGAGCGGGAAGGAGGCGATCAGACCATTTAGCTTGAGCGAGACATAGAAGCGTAGCAGACAGCCCACGGGCGCAAAGACGCATGCGAAGATAGTTTGTCCGCGCCACGTTTCGTTGACCCAGGAGCCTTTGGAAGAGGGTCCGCCGGGACGGTCGGGGGGCCAGATGGCCATGAAAACTGCGCCGAGCCAGGCGCCCCAGGCGACGAAGACCATGAGCGGATCGACGATTCGGCGGGTTATGTAAAAAGAGAGTGTCGGGGTGAAGCGTGCTATGTAGATGGCAATGTGGGCGCCGACTGTGAGCGCCGAGTAGCAGAGCGTTAGTGTAAGGATTAGGACGGCGCATACGGCCATGAAACTGTATCCTCCGTTCCTTGACACGGTAGATGAAGGGCTGATGGCTGTTGGTTGGGGATAGGCATGATTAATAGGGGAGGGTAGGTTGTTTGATAGGGCGAGAAAGGCGTCGCGTATGAATGACGAGAAGGAGGTGAAGGAGCCGCAGAAGCCAGTTGCAAGGCCAATATACAGTGGTATGGTCTTCTTGACCTTGGTGTGGGAGGCTTTGGCTTCGGCAGAGAGATGAATGGCTTTCTCTTCGTCGTTGCCTTCGGATGGGCTGGAATTAGAGGCGCTTTCTACACCCTTGCCCCATTCTTCGCGGAAGAGCCGTGAGTCTTCGGCCAGAAATCCCATGAACAGTGTCCCTGCAAAGTTCGCCCACAGCTCAGAGAAGACGACAGGTGCGCCGGGGTAAAATGTTAGCCATTGGAGGCCGATTCGAGCCAATGTTCCTAATATGGAAAATATGATCAAGTACGAGACGGTATAAAGTTCCGTCATAACCCGCGAAACCTTCCTTCTCCCCGGCTCTTCCTCTTGTTCTTCCGGGAACTGCGGCAACGCAGTAAAATCAGCGGGCGTTGCCCCGCGACTTAGAGGCGTCGTGTGTCGGCTCGATCTTCTCCTTGAGCCCCTCCGCGACCGCTCTTGCGACCTCTCTTCCTCGAGCGTACTGTGCCGGTATAGGTCTCGTTCGTGTGGATTCTCGACTGGCGCAGGGCCCGCGATTTCGCCGAGATTCCTGTACGCATCGGGTATGTTGTAATCGTCCAACTCTCTGGCTCGCGAGGCGCTCGATCGTCTCCTTGAGCTCCGTCGCGACTGCTCTTGCGATCGCTCCTCCTCGAGTGTGCTGTGCCGGTAGATGTCTTGCTCGCGCGGATTCTGAACCGGCGCAGGGCCCAAAATCTCATTGAGATTCCCGTACGCGTCCGGTATACTATAATCGTCCAACTCTCTGCCTCGCGACCCCGTTCTTCCGTCTCTTGACCTGGTGTCACTACGCATGCTTCCCCGGCGCGACCTCCTCCCATTCCTACTCCCCTTCCTCTTCGCATCTTCCAGGCTCTGCCTGCGCATCGGGATCACCGGCGACGGGCTCGGTGTGTTGGAATGCACATTGTCCTCCGAGACGGAGAAGCTCTGGAGCAGTTGCGAGCTCCCCGGCCGCGACGAGGTGTGGAGAGACCGGTCCGATCGGAGCGACGAGCGCTGCTGGTTGTAATGGGACTCGCGCTGGCTCTGGGACCCGTCGTCGCTATCGGCCATGATTGCTATTCTCGATCCCTATCAGCGAGGCCAGTCCTATGGGGAAGGTGGCCGCTCGCGATGATAACTAGCGGTTTTTGTTTAGGACCGGTGGGCGAGGCCTGGGGAACGGCGGCCACGGTCGGAGCACAGCTCAGGTAGATATACAAACTCGATCTGATGTTGCCGGACGTGCCATTGCCGCATAATTGCCCACCCTGGATGCTTGCATGAGGCGGCCGCGGTGTGATGAATCATGCTGGGCTCTCACAGTGTGACATGCGCTCGCAATCACAGACAGCTCCCTGGCATTTTGCGGCAGGGATGGCCCCGGCGCCGCGCAGCTTATCACTGAGCTTCCGAGTGCGCTCCGACTCCAGCCACCGACCATTGACACAAATATCAACAGCCCTCAATATCCGGCCGTATTATACCCTCTTACATCGGCCTCTAACATATACTGTGTGTGATATCACACGTCGCAAAATGGCTCCCAACCTCCCCCCAAATGCTCATGTGAGCCAGCACCCTTGTCTGCAGGCCAAGCTCTCGCAGCTTCGATCTGCCTCAACCACCACGAAAGATGTCCAGAATCTGGTGCATGACATTTCGCTCATGGTCGGATATGAAGCGCTGGCCGCTGGATTAGCCCCCAAAGAAGAGGGCACCGTGAGTCAACACCACATTTCCCTATACCACATTCCGCGCGGAGCTCTCTCCCCGCAACAGTACCCCACTTTAGCTACGACCTGCCACTTATTCCTCCCTCGCTCTCCAATTCATGCTATACCGCCTACACCAGCCTCCTGCACATCACTAACATGCCTTGCAGGACAAATCCCCGCTGGGGTACACCTATACTACAACCACAATCTCCCCAAGCCCAAGCCGCATATCCCTTGTCCCTATCTTGCGGTCCGGCCTCTCCATGGTCCCGGCCCTCTCCTCCCTCCTCCCAACGCCTGTCCCAGTCCACCACCTCGGTCTCTACCGCGAAAAAGCTACTCTCCAGCCTGTAGAATACTACAACAACCTCCCCTACCACAGTCCCACCGCATCGAACCCCAACGCCAGCGGCCCAGCAGAGCTCGCAATTATAGTAGATCCGATAATTGCTACCGGAGCGACGGCATGTGCGGCGATTGAGACGCTAAGGGATTGGGGTGTGAAACGTATCCTCGTGTGCTCTGTGCTAGCGACGGCAAGCGGATTGGAGAATGCGTGCGGAGTGTGGCCAGAAGGTGTAAATATTTGGGTAGGAGGATGCGATCCCAGTGTCGATGACAAGGGAATGATTAAGCCTGGCTTAGGAGATATTGGGGACAGGTTGTTCTTGACACTCGGGAAGTGAAAATGAGTAAGGGGGTAGACACCGACGGAGAACCAGGGCGGATGAGTAGGGCTAGAAACGTGACGTCCTGAAGATGCACGGTATGAGGTTGCGTCAGGTACAACACTAAAGGTAGAATGCCCTGGTTGGCTAATGAGCTATCCGCTAGATACCAATAGACTAGGGAAAATATAACGGATACTAAATATTGGAATGTCCAAGCTATTGAATAAGTCGAAATCGAAAACCATGTCCTCGCACGAAAAACAGGATGATCTCCTATGATCGAAATCTCTAGCATGGATGTCCTTACTACTTTTTGCGCCACAGCTAGGTGTAAAAGCAAATACCAATATTCCTCCCATGAAGAAAATATGGCCAGAATGGATAGTCCGTAGTAGTATTTCTGTCATTCCCGATCAAGATCTACTGTCCCAAGAATAATTATTCTCATCTCTACACTATGCAGGAGCGCTAAGCCCGGGTCTGTGTACTCTCGGAAAGGCACGAAGCCCGCAATAATGAATGCGTCTCACCATTTAGGAACTTGAAAAAACCCTTCCCGCCGTTTACAGTTCTCTCTCTCTCTCTCTGTCTCTCTCGCACACACACATACACACCCCAAAAAAAAAAAAAAAAAAAAAAGGGGGGGGCATACGCACAAAGATTACGTCCAGCACTCCATCTCACAAGTCTTAAAGCCATTCCCAAAGACAAACCATGATAGGTAGTGCAGTCCCATATCATCAAGAAACTGATGATGCTGAGGGGTGAGAATAAGATGATGATCCTGGCAAGCAAAGAACTACTAGGAGACATAACAAGGGTAGGACTCGCGATGCATGCATACGCAGTGCAGTGCAGTGCAGGAAAGTGCCGTAGCCCATGCGCCACGTGCTCGCCAAGGCGCCTGGGGGTCGATCATTCGCCAGCGGGCGCCCGTGTGGCGTCAAATAAATTGCAGCCTCAGATGTCAAGTCACGAGCCACGACAGCTCCAGGGCTCCGTCCTCCTCCGTCCTCCGCGTACTCGTAAGTTTCGTTCTGCCGGGGCAGTGGCTGACCGGAGCCCACTGCCTTGCGCTTCCCTTCCCTTCTCTCGAGACGCTCACGCCTCACTTCCGCTCCCTCTCCTCACCCGATACTCTCCTTCACGTCTGCCTGATTCTTTCAGCTTGCGGTCCCTCTGTCTCATTTTTGCGTTATTGCTTCGTCCTGCATTTCTTTGAGTTCGAGTACCAGTTACAGAGACAATCCTTACCACCACGCGACCAACATGTTCAATCCCAACGCCAAACCAAAGATCCGCACTGTCACCGTGCCTGTCAAGAAGCCAGTCGCGGACAACCGGGCGCCCAGTCTCCCGCGCAAGGCCTCGACACCTGAGATCCACGGCGCAATCGGCGCAGGCCATGGGGTGCGGAAACCTGCAGCTGCGCCCCCAAAAAACCGGTACCAGTTAACCCCCTCGACGAAGAGTCGAACGAGTTCCACACCGCGAATCGACCGCAAGCAGCTGTCCGTGTCCCATACGCAGCGCAAGCGCAAATCCTCCCCCGCCACTCCGCAGTTCGCCAGCAGTGACGAGAGCAGCGACGGGGACGATGGAGGCTTTCTGGGGATCAGGAAGAGGCAGAAGACGAGCAGTAGTATTGAGCCCGTGGCCGTGAACAGGTGTTTAGAGCCGGACTACAGGCGGCGCATACGGCGACAGGCTCCCGAGCCCGCATTGGAGAACGGCGCATCGCAAAACGGTTCGTCCAAGGAGGGGGAGGAGGAGGAGTGGGAACTGCAACATGGGCTGCGCATGACCCGGGGGGAGTGGGCCAAAGACTTCAAGCCCGCGTTCTCAGGCCTAGAAAAGAACCCTGTAGTCAGGTTACAATACCCCAGCAAGAACAGGCTGGAGAAGTTCGAGCTCGTAGTTCCATACGACAGCTCCAACTTCAACCCCATTGATGACATATACTTCAGCATCGAAGAGATAATAACGCACTATCTCCCGCCCGACCTCTCCGCCGACCTGTCTTCCGAAACCGACGGCACCGTGCGCCTCCTGAAGCGCGCCGTCCACAAAAACTCGCCCTCAGACTTCGAAGCCACATTAAACACCTTCAATACGCTTATAAGATCCAAAGTCCATGATGGCACAATCCCCAAGGTGCTCGACGAAATGCATGCCCTCCCGCTAAGCCTTACAAAGCGCATCCTGGCCCAAGTCTATCAACGCACGGTCTCTCCCTATGCCCACGAACTACGGAAAGTCTCAGGCAAAGAGACTACATATGGTGAATTATTGCCACCTTTCATCCACACCATCTTCAGCCAAACGGGTCTCAACTCCAGCCACGTCTTCATAGACCTCGGCTCCGGCGTTGGCAACGTCGTTCTTCAGTCCGCACTCCAGACCGGCGCCGAGAGCTGGGGCATCGAGATTCTAGACACGCCGGCTAAATACGCCGCGCACCAGGCCCGTGAGCTGCGCGCCCGCGCCAAGCTGTGGGATATCTCGCTCGGCAGCATCCACCTTCTGCAGGGCGACCTCAGAGACACAACGCCCATCGACGCCGTCCTTGCGCGAGCAGACGTTATCCTCGTCAACAACAAAGTCTTCCCCCCAAAGTTAAATGAGATTTTACTTAACAAATTCCTAGATCTGAAGACTGGGTGCAAGGTCGTGAGTCTGGCGAGCTTTGGTGGTGGAGGGAAACACGGGGTTCGGAGCGAGCAGAGCATCGCGCGGTTGTTTGATGAGTGGAGGGGGGAGTCTGGGACTGGGAGTGTGAGTTGGGCTGGGGAGAGCGTCGAGTACTATATCGCGACCAAGGCGAGATAGGACAGTTTGGGTTGCTTGGGGAGTTGTGTATGAGATTGGGGGTTATTATTAACATGTTTCCTTAGGTGTCGTATAGGAATTTTTGGAAAGTGGTCGGCATCACCATCATCTTCTGATTCGGAGTTGAAACCGCAAAGTTCGAGTTCGGGTTCCGAGTCTGAGACGTTGAAGAGGAGAGCCATCTTATCATCATCCGATCTTTCGTCTAAGTCTACACGTTCTGCCACTTGACACATGAGGGATAGATGGGTTGTCGAATCAGCGCTATCTCCTTCCCCAACCGCCATTCCCCCAATCTTTCGCCACCCATCGTACTTGGTGCTCATTAGTCGTCTGCGTCTGCGGAATCTTTTCATCTTTCTATTTTCTACAAGATTTAAAGGATGTTTAGGCCGCGTACTCACCAATTTTAAAATTTTTTTTTTTTTTTTTTTGAAGACGTTGGTGGAGTTTTAGAGCGGTGGGGCGTTTCTAAAAACCATGGCGGAACTTGATCGTATCTCGGCCCATAATCGGAGTCGTTGGCGTTTTGAGTGTCGTGGGTATCTCGTGTGTATGTATGGAGTCGCGGTGTACGCATGGGTGGAGTCTGTCTATCCGTCCGTCTATCGATTAACCCGTCGAAGGCTCAGTGTATCATAGAATAGCTTGAAAGCAAACAAGTTACAGCAAGATGCTATCACAATATATGTATGTATGTATGTATGTATGTATGTGATTGTTCATATGTGATTTGTTCGTATTTCATTCTGGCGATTGATGGTTGTACAGCAGCATACTATGATCCATTCATACGCATCCTCCATCCCTCCACTTTTCTTGTCACATACATATATATCTTCCACCATACCCACTCCATCCCATCATTTCCATGCATATCCCCATCCAAATTTTTACCCCCGTCCAAGCCAAACGTTAAGGATAGTATGGTATCCAAAAAAAAAAAAAACCAGCCTTATCCATGCAATGCTTTGGCCGTCTAAAATAAACCCAAAGGAGCGATATAAGCCCAAGGCTCCATATGCCATCCAAATGCTACAAGACCGCAAATGCCCGCCCAGCGCCCCAAAAAGCCATGTACAGGAAACGAGAACCGTCCAATGATGCGATGTATAGAGAGCGTCCCTCGTAGGTTATGCCGAAGAAAAGAAAAATTACGGATCGTTAGTCGTAAGAACTCCTTGCATGCCCACCCGAGCATACATAGAGCGAAGTGGTTTTGTTCCATCATACCAACAACGCCCCCACCATCGCGCCAACACCCACAATCGCCCCCCTACTGACACCCTTCCGACACCCCGCGCCCTCAGTCTGCAGCCCCGGCCGCGCTGTCTGCGTCCGATCGCCCGGCGGATCCGACGCCGTGGCCTGCGCGGGCTCGACGTACGTGTAACTGGTCACTACGCTCTGCCCGCCGTCCTCGCCCGTGGTAGTAATCAGCACGACACTACTCACGCGCCCGCCGCCGGGGGTGTAGGTGGTGAGGAATGTGGAGCCCTCGCCGTCGGTGGACGTCAGGACCTGGCCGGCGGTGGGCGCGAAGTCGAGGGCGGAAGTGGCGACCGTCGGGTTGCCATCCGCGTCGGTGGTGCTAATGATGTGGGCGGGCTTTGTGGTTGTCGAGACGGTGGTAGAGCCGCGGGCGTCTGTTGTGGTAATGGGGACGGCGACGGAGGCCGTGGGTTTGGAGAGGATGGAGGAGGAGGTGGTAGTTGTGCGGCCTTCGGAGTCGGTCGTTGTTATTGGAACCGGCACTATTACGGCGGATTCTTCGGTGCTGGATGGCGAAGGCGAGGGAGAGGGTGAGGGCGAGGACGGGATGACCGCAGTCTCGGACTCGGGAGGCGGCGTGTTGGGCTGCTGGCTTGTTTGTTGCGGCGGAGTGGCCGTCCCGTTGCTCGGTGCTGCTTGTCGTTTCTTCAGGTCCCGTACCGCCTCGACGATGAGCTTCGTCGCGAGCGGCGGATTCTCAATGTGCACATGTTCGACGCCATGCCGGTCAGATTCGAAGACGCCGTTTTGGAACTTTGACAGCGAATTCAGGGCGACGTGAAGGGATTCTTCGGGCAGTGCGTTCAAGAGGTCTTGGAAAGCTTGGTTGGCGTCGGCGTAGAGGGGTGTGGGTGTTGGTTTCGATTTTGGGTCCGAGGCGGAGATGGGGGAGAGAAGGGGGAGGGCCAGTAGGGCTAGGCGGTAGAACGAAGGCATTTTGAGATAATAATAGTCGAGCCGCGGATATGTGAGGCGTGCAGTTTCTAACAGGCAAAGCGATGGTTGTAGCGGACGTGCTAGGAGATGGGACACTGAGAAGCGGTGGTTAGCAGTGAGTCCCCATGGCTGTCTTTCCGTCGGCCATTGCAGCGTCGGACGACAATTTGAAGCAAGAGAAAAGGCTGAGACAGGTTGATGTCGACCGAGCTCAGCTGCCTCGCCTCTCACCTCGATAGTCCGCTCGACAACTCATCCGAAAAGTAAAAAGAGGCCGGCTTACGCAAACAGCACCTATCGATACCGGCCACCTCTCCAATCAGATGCACTCCAGCCCGCCTCCAAACGAAGTGTCCAGCTCCTAAGCGATTGATCAACGAGTGAAGACCTTTTCGCCAACAGCAACAACAGCAAGGAAGCCAAAACAGAAACCTCAACAAGAAAATCAGCGACGATGGCAAAGGACAGCAGAAAAGCTAGAGGAGAAGGCCAGGCCAGCGAACCACCAGCTTAAGATGGCGGCGGCACGTCTCAAACACGAGCAGCCCACCTGGGCATATGCGCCACCGCCAGCCCAGCCCTGCTAGGCCATGCGGCCGACGTCTCCCACAAATCCGACTTCCGATATTCACATCCATACAACCCTCCGTAATATCCATCCATCCACCCACGATTCTGTAATATGGCTTGGTCTTGACCCCTCGCAGTCCTGGCCCCGCCTATAAAACCGCACCGCTCCAATCTCCTGTGCATACTAATCCCCTCAGGACAAGAATCCTGCCCCTCCGATCGCTAACCAAGCACCGACATGAAACCCTCCCACCACAAACCTGCAGCACCCCCTGCACCGATCCCTGCATCTCGCTGGCCCAGCACGCGGCAGCCGAGGGCGATCCCTGCCCAC
Organism: Lojkania enalia; assembly: GCA_010094045.1. NCBI lineage: Eukaryota > Fungi > Ascomycota > Dothideomycetes > Pleosporales > Lojkania > Lojkania enalia. The sequence goes on from ML986583.1 coordinate 504,063, forward strand.
AACGTCATACAATGGGCCGATGCGGAACGTACAAAGAGGTTATCCGTGGGAAAATCGGCAGCGTTAAGACGGATAGCGGGCTTGGGGCTTGGAGCAGTTCGATGATCATCTTGGTTGATTGCTCCAGTATTTTGCGTGTGGGGATGGGATGGGATGGGATGAGACGAGATTCACGTCATTCATCTGAACGACTACTTGACTAAGCATTATCGTTATCGGCACATGCCGTCTATGCTGGCTGCTACAAACCGTATATGTATTCGCCATTTCTTCGCCTACCACCACCCAACGAACACATCAAAATCGCACAGTAGCCGAAATCGAAATTGCAATTGCGATTGACTATTATTATCTTCTTCTTCTTCTTCTTCTTCTTCT
>ML986583.1:508736-773300 GCA_010094045.1 Lojkania enalia
TCGAGGGGGTTGTAGGATGTTATAGTAGGTTGGGGGATTGTGGATGGGGTGGTGCTGGACTTGGATTTCAGTATCGGTTTGGGTATGATGGGGGGGATGGGGTAGTGGAGGGTGCGGTTGAGGGTGTGGTTGAGGCGGTAGAAGAGGAAGAGGAGGAGGAGACTGTCGATGAGCTGTTCGAGTAGGAGGTTGTTCGTAGGGAGAAGCCATTTGAGAAAAAGCCTCCTGTCGAGCCGCGCTTGATCTCTTGTGCACCGTCGTTGTCTGAACTCCTCGACTTTGGGAAATGCTGGGAGAATCGTTTGGATAGCCGTTTTGGCTTGCGAGTTTCGGATGCCATATTGGGAGAAGGCTCGCACGTCATCTTAGCCTGTGGTGAGGAAGTCGAGTTTTCGGAATTCTGAGGAAAGGAAAGGATTTTTGAAGGCGGGAGGGAGGAGGGGCGCTGCATAACATTTCTTATTGCTAGCACGCTAGGCTGAGACATGGTTGCGAGGATGATGCTAGTGAAAACCGTGGTTGAAAGCTTTGATGAAAATGAGCTTAAATGGAACGAGCATCTACAGAATATTCCGGCAAAAAGAAGTAGGCTAACATGTATTATTGCGGATTTTTACGGACGATGTGAACCGGAGAAACAGAACAGAAAATTATTGCTTGGAGGAAGGAAAGAGATTTGATCGATAGAACGAGAGGCTATCGATTAGCCTCTTAAAAAAGCCCTACCTAGTCTAGAATACCGCAAGAATGGCCTCAGTGGTTCTCAGCTCTCCAATATATGCCATCCACAATAAAAGCTTCGCTAGAACGTGGCGGAGGCGTCGCTAGATCATTCGCCGAGCATCAAAGACCTACGTAAGCCAGCGTACAAAACTTGAGCTGACATCGTATTACCTGTGGGGTCCATTGCAGCCTTTCAGCTATATGAAGCTGGTGCTTATACTTTGCTAAGGTGATTGCATTGCCTGATGTTGAGGTGTGGTTGCGCATCTGGTTTGGAACGCGTCTAATTTCTGGAGCTGAGATTTGGCCCCGATTGGCGAGCGCCAACAACGCCACTAGGAGGGAGTGACGGGCATGGAGAAAAAGCATTATGACCTTGATTGTTTCCAGCTAGGAAGAAAAGAGAATTTACAAAAGTCCTCGCTTGAAGCTGTCTATGTGTTGTCTATTTAGTCTTACGCTACGCCCACAGTGGTATCTACTCTATATTTGATCGAATAGAATGGCTAAATTCGGCGATGAATTTAGAGCTTCGGTTTCGGTTGCTCCTTCTTGAGCATGGCTTCGGCTACGAGGCGCCTCTGGATCTTGCCGGTGGCTGTCTTCGGCATGATATTGGTGAAGAAAATCTGTTATGGTCAATATTGATGAAGCAACTCGGTAAGAGAGAATGAATCATACCTTCTTCGGTAGCTTAAACTTCGCGACGCGATCAGCCATCCAAGTCTTCAAAGCTTCAGCGTTCAACGACTGGCCATCCTTGACGACCACAGCCACGCCAACGTCTTGCCCGTAGATCTCGTCCTCTAGAGCGAAGCTTACAGCTTCGGACACAGCCGGGTTCTGTGCTATCACGTTGTCCAGCTCGATTGGGCTAATCTTCTCACCACCCTTGTTGATGAGCTCTTTGATCCGGCCAGTGATGATGACATAGCCATCAGGATCTTTCTTGCCCTGATCACCTGTGCGAAAAAACCCGTCTTTGTGGAAGGAAGAAGCATTCGCGGAAGGATTATTTAGGTAGCCTTTGGTGACGTTCTCGCCACGAATACAGATTTCAGCCTCCTTACCCTGAGGAGCCTCGATGCCATTATCATCGAGGATCTTGATCTCAACTCCCTGGCCGATACCAACGCTACCTGGTATGCGTTTTCCCGGAGGGAGAGGGTTGCTTGTCATTTGGTGTGCGGCTTCTGTCATTGCATATGCTTCTAGTACAGGGGCATTAAAAGTCTTCTCGAGATCATGGAATACTTTTGGAGAAAGTGGCGAAGAGCAAGACCGAATGAAGCGGATGTTTGGCATGGGTTGTGGTACTGGATTCTTCAGAAGGATCTGGTGGATAGTCGGCACGGCAGTGTACCAGTTCGCTCTATGCTCAATAAAATCCTTCCAGAAATCCGAAGCCGAAAACTTCAACGGTACAACGACTGACCCTCTAGATGCGAGTGGCGCGAGGAACCCAGCAAGCAATCCATGAACATGGAACAAGGGCATAACCAACATGGTCCGGTCCTTCTCGTTCAATTGATACGTCGCTTGAATGTTCTTCATTGTGCGTAGCAGATTTCGGTGCGTCAATGGCACAGCCTTCGGTCTGCCCGTCGTACCACTCGTATGTAATACCAGTGCAATGTCGTCTGGTTGCGCAGATTCGACTGGAACATTGCCCTTTCCATCAAGCTTTCCCGACTCCTTCACATCCAGCATCACCTCTTTCCCATTGTAATAGCATTCCGCAATTGCTGCGTTGTATTTCCTCGCCGCTCTCACGGCGGCAGTATCCTTGGCAAATGCGCCTTTCGGTACAAGGGCAATTGCCGAGCTCAAATCGTCGATATAAAATTCAAACTCGGATTGTTTGTAGGCGGGATTTAGCGGGGCTGCGATTGCTCTTTGCCACGAAGCGGCTATGAACGAGACGATGAATTCGTAGGTGTTGGGCAAAGCAATTGACACTGCTGACTGCACGCTCACACCCGCCCTTGCGAGCTGTTGCCGGAATGCATTTACATCGGCGGAGAGCTGCTGATAGGATACGGCTAGGGCGGGTTTCGACGGGACAATGACGGCGGTTGACGGCGAGTCCTTCGAAAAGGCGTTTTCCAGGGTTGTCGGAGCCATTCGACGAATTAGTATCACAGTGGGATGCTTAAAATCTTGAGAATCAGTGCCAATTGCAAAGCGAGGAATAGATAGGCTCACATGCTGAGAAATACACGATTATATGGTTTAGTGTCAATTACACAAGAGACCTGCTCCTGGAATATCGGTTTTACTTTCCGAGGTCGCTCCAGGAGAGTAGTGGTTTGAAGCGGCACGGGTTGCACGTGACCGCAAAGACCATGACCGAAGTTTTGCCGCTAACCGGGACTAAATAAATTAACGCGGCCTCGCCCCACTTGCTCTTGCTCTCCACAACTTCACCAACGCGACCTTCCCTTTCCTTACTCCTGCCCTTGCTTACCCTGCATTGTTTCGTTGTCGCCATGGCGGGAAATCCTGGACCAAATGCTAATCTAAAACCAGTTGGGATTCTCCCAAACCTATATGCAGACCTACTTCCACCCAACCTCACCAAAGCAGGCGCCCCTGGCCAAGATGGGAATGCGCAGCCCAAATCGGAAGAGAAGAAGCAAAAGCTCGCGGGTAACTATCGGCTGTGATGATACTCTTTACCCAATGATTGCTTATTGAGAGTAACAGTGCCAAATTTGTTCCACAACCCTCACGCTATCAAGCGCCCACAAGCCAAGGGCAATAAGACCGTCAAGAAGCCAATGGCGAGGGCAGCTGTGCCATCAAGCTCAAGTGACACAAAAAATGACTCCCCGGCTGTTACCAAAAAGTTTGAGGACTTTGCCGCCAATGAGGACGAAGACGCGGAAAACGTTGCCAAAGCGCAAGAAGTCAATAGACTGCGGAACCGGGAGCGAAAGATGCAAAAGAAACTTGAAAAGCAATATCAGGGATTCCGACCTGATAGAGAATATGAGATACGAAACCCTACCAAGGTCGATGTCTTCCGAACTGAGCCTAGTATGATGGCAGTGGTCATGAACGGCTTTAACAACTATCTCCGCGAGGCTCGAGGGCAGGAACCAATCTCCAAACCCCAAGGATCTGACGACGATGGCGACGATTCAGGGAACTCTGAGTTCATACCCTATTCCTTACGAGAGACCACGGATGCAACCGAACCTCCCCCGTATGTTGAGGTTGCCCAGACTCAAGAGGAGGTATTCGAACACCGTCGCCGCCTTGCTCAGGAACGGTATGGTTATGTGCCGGAGCAGATCGATGACGCTCCCTCTGTGGATGAGGACCTTATGGAGGAGGAATCTACGGACAAGAAACCTGCAGATAGTGACTTTCTACAGAAGCGTCTCTCCGAGATCAAGGCTCATACTGCAGCCTCTTTGCGCGCCGCTGAGACCAAAAGCCATTCATTTGCCTCCGATGATTTCTCTTCGGCAGAGCCACAGCCTTTGAGCGGTCCCACTACTATCGTCCCACCTCCGCCTCCCCCTCCACCTCCGCCCGGGGTAGGAGACAGCGCGACGATCTCAGCAGCGCCTGTCCATTATAGCTACCCACCTCCGCCTGGAGTGCCCGTCCAGTCCACGATTTCGGCTCCACCTATCCATTACGACCGCCCACCTCCTCCTCCCGGACCATCGTACAGCCACACGATCTCAGCTCCACCTATCCACTACGACCGCCCGTCGAAGTCTGCGGAGAACGGACCCGTCGACGAACGTCCAAACCGGAAGCGAAAGGCGAATGCGCCACCAGAACCCGAACCACTGAGCAAAGCAGAGCGGATGATGGCCAAGATGGGGCACAAGAAAGGCGAAGGGCTGGGCAAGGACAGCTCTGGTATCACAACTGCTCTTGAACTAACCTTGCAAGGTCACAGCTCCATGGGCTCCGGAGACTCTAGGAAGATTGGAGTTGTATTAGGTGGTGAGCGCAATCAAGAAGCTGAACCAGAGCGATTCGGCAAGACATCTAAAGTCGTTGTCTCCTGGGGTTGTGTAGATGGTGTAGATTTTGCAGCGGATGCTGACCGAGACGACGGTGGCATTCGGCAAGACATGGGCGATTTCTTCAGCCAGAAGGTAAGTAAAATTCGAATAGTCTCACTTCCCGTGCTAATAACAGATAGTTTGGCGACATTGAACGTATTCACATTAGCATGGGATCCACCCCTTCTCCGGTCTACATCAAATTTCGAGAGACGGGATCAGCTCTCAATGCCGTCAATCGCTTCTCCGAGGGATTCGAGTTCCAAGGCCGTCGCATCAAAGCCGAGTTCTACGATGAAGACGCTTTCAACAGTGGTTCATTCAAGCATTAAACTGGTTCCCAAGTTTCTGTCGGGATGCCTTCTATTCTCTTATTTTGTTTTATTATGATGCGATTTGTAACTAGCGGCTATACCCCTTTTCTTTGGCTGGTAGTATTGCTGTACGGTCGTGGCGCTTCCTACTGGGACGACATGCACTTTATAGGCAGGCGGCGTTCAATGCATGCAGAGAAGAGGCACGATTAACGGATAGTCCGACGCGAGGGCTTCAATACTGTAATTAAATAAAAATCAGACGAGTTATGAGTGAAAATCTTCTACTGCGTAAACGTGTTCGTGAGGTGTGGTACTGTGTTTTAGGAATCTGCATTTGTTTGAAATTATTCATCTATTAACATCCTCTAGGTATGCAATACACGTCCTCTCACCCATCCATCCTCTACAACATCTTCTCTTCCTTCTCCCATACCGTCCGCGTCTTGCGGTAGATAGACAGAAGAGCGCTGACACGCCTTAAACCACGTAGCGCTCAACTCAAAAGAAACCAGCTCCCTAAAATACATAGTACAAAAGCTACACAGTCGGAAATTTCATTTACGCATGCATGCCTCATGCCTCATGCCATATCCCATTCCCATTCCCATTCGGATCGGAAAGGATTTAAAGATGCAAAACCAAAAAAAACAAAAAAAAAAAAAAAAAAGAGAAGAAAATCCATGCAATCCCTTAGCCTATGCCACGCTACGCTGCAAGCAACCACAACCATCCATCCATTTCCCATCCAACAAGATGGGGAAGAAAAGCAAGGAAAATGCCTATAACACCCATCCCACGCACACACGACGCACGCAACCTCAACACATTTTCCGTTTTCTCTTCACCTGCAATCAAATCTACCCACAACTCTCCTCAAGACCACGCTAGCTACCCATTACGCATTCCCAGGCTTCTCATCCGTATCAATATGCCAAACGACGTAATTGGGGAGACCCCAGACACCATATCCTGCTCTCTTAGCCATCTTCGCGAAGCCCTCTGTCTCGGCCTGGTTCTCGAAGGCGTAGCATGGGAAGTTGATGCCGGAGCGATGGACGTCCGCCTTGACGATGATGTTCACGCCGCCGATGCCGTCGAGCGGGATCTTCTCGTCTTTGTCTTTGCGCCAGTCGCCCATTTTGGCCATGTAGTTGCGGTTGGTTTTGTACTCCTTGTAGCCTGCAATTCCCACATTAGATATGAGGGGGAAAATGTCTAGGAAGAGGAATAAGTACCTTCGGCGAGGACGACGTCCTTGTCGAGAGAGGCGGCGAGTTTGAGACCTTCTGGAGACTCTTGCCACGAGTTGTAGTCGACTGTTTTGCGTCAGAAATGATTCTAGACTGGAAAGTGGAGGATTTAAGAGAGCTTACATCGCCCCTCGATGTCGACCATTTTCCCGTTCACGTCCTTGTACCTATGAAACCAGATATCTCCAGTACTGTCAGTACCATCATTCAGGTCAGACATCTCGGGGAAACGAGCATACTTGGAACTAGAACGTCCACATCATGTGCTGTGAAATCCTCAATGATCTTCGCTGGACTGTCTTTGATATCAACATCCCGCCAGTATACCCAGCTATGCTCAGGTTTTAGCGCAGAGTACAGAAGGTAATTCCTGGCGCGCCCCATGGCCTTCCTTCGTGGACCTTGGGCACTAAACCCATGTCTATCCTCGACATTCTGCGAATGCGTCACGCCAAAGTCCTTCTCAATGATTGTGACCGACCGAAAAGCAATCTCCTCATTGTTCTGAATTCGATCTAGCTCCTTCGCCAAAACCGCCATGGTGTCGTCCGTCGAGTCGCCGACGAGGAAAGCAAGGTCAATTAGCTCATGGGGATACGTAAGCTGGCTGATGAGGTCAAAATGTTGGGGGAGGTACGGCGAGGCGTCGCGGAGAGGGGTGAGCAGGAGGATATATTCGCCATTCGAGCGCGCGGTGGGTGTCGATTTTACCTCGTTGAGATTCACGTGCTGTACGCTCGCGTTGACCTCGATTGGCTTGTGGTGATTAAATATTACGGGCGTCTGAAGATGCGCATGCCATTCTGCATTCTCGTTCGGCGTCATATGCATCGGTGGCTTTGCGGGACCAAAGCAATAGAATCTAGATGGCTCGCGTCAGCACTTGTTTCCCCGGTAGGATTGACACTGCCCAAAGCCCAAAACCCGCTAATTGTCCCCCACTTCGGCAGACTATCAAAAGGTGTTGCGTACCGCTGCATCTCCCCAGCTGCCGACCCCATTGACCGCCATAGCAATATTATTATCGACACTAAGCCAATGGATAATAGGAACCGCGGAGTTCGTGCTATGTGCCAGAAAGCTCTTGTCGGCGGTAATCTTGACCTGGCAGCTTTCCAGGAGTAGCCTTTGCTGGCAAGCATGTTGAATCGGGGAGCGCCCCAGGCGTCCTTCTCCTCCCCCTCCTCTGGCGGCTGCGATCGAATAGACGAACTTCTCGCTCGAATGCCCACGGTATTGCTGCGCTCTCGCTGGGTGTGAATGGGTGGAGATAACGGCGAGGAGTCCAGCTTGGCGGTAGGAAGGAGGCGCGAGGGACGAGGAATAGGTAGGGCCCAGAAACTGAACGGCGACGGGGGCGCGCGGTTCACGCTTCCTACAAGGGAATCGCTAGTGCGCCCGTAAAGAATTGGTGGGCGAATGCTGACCAAGTACTATGCGTGAATGGTGTGCCCGGCCACGGACAGTTAGCCAGAATAACGAGCGTAACGGGGAGCAATTCCACAGAATTGACACAGGGAGAGCTACCAGGACGTGGATAGTCCCGTCCTACTGGCTCGTGATTGGCTGGCGAGCACGTCGAGATTACGACACCCGGCCGCACGGTCCCTGCGCTCTGCCTCGCACGGGGCGCGCAACAGTAGACACCGTTGGCGCAATTCCACACTCACGCCTTGTTGATTGTCTCGGGCAGTGCCAGTACCATTTGTGAACCACCATTCCCCTACAGAAAGTAGGTGCTGGTGTCTGGAAAGGCGCGACTCAAGATTCTTGGCACGAAGCTACCCTAGCTGCCGTTTTGACTGTGGCCTAAATTCGCGGACTTCGCCATCAAGCTTTGAGTAGGGGTTGCTTAGACAACTTGGCCGCTATGTCGAAGTTCGAATGCTTATTTCATCTGCCAAATAGATCTCATAGGCACGGCTATGCAGCACATTGGATTCACAAATAGCGGTCCTCCAGCTAACAGTCGATGCGTTCTCCAGCGTATTTTGAGGGGAGATCAAGCGCCAAGAACGTCAAAAGCACCCGATAAAGCCCAAATGTTGAGTCCAAGTGATGCAAGATTGTCAAGAAAGGAGAAAAGGATGATCGGGAAGACGTTACGTAGTCCGAGAAGATTATAGTTAGATATTTATGATAGACTTGTACTTAATAGAGAAACCGCTCTCGCAGCTATAGTTCCACAGGAGGCTTTCCCTTGCAACGAGGAAGCGCTTGCGACTCCTCAGTGAATACTCACATGACTCGCATACTATGAGCCTGGAATGCTGCTTAGGTGTTGCAAGTCCGTGCTTTGGCCTAAGTCCCGCCTATTCAAACGCGCACAGACGAAAGAGATGGACGAACGACATAGCGAAGCCTGATAAATGGCCATGGAGACGACCTCAAGTGGCAAATGCTCGCCGGGATAAGCTGGGCCTAAATCTATTGGCTCCCCCGCGCTAGGCGGGAGTAGCGCGCGGATGCTATAGCAAATGACGGTAGGGGGGCAACTCAGTCAGTGAATCCTTTTGATAGCGTTCGATGAATGAAAGACGCAAAACGGCGGTCATCTAATTGCCTGAAACATTCCCTAGCGGTCGGGTACATGCAGCCCTCTCACAGAGCGTAACTATTTGACAGACGCAAGCTGCCGTCTCCTCAAGTGCGCGCCGCGGGTCGGAATGCTTGAAGCCACCTGTAAGCAATGATAAACAAGGATGGCCAGTCAATTTGACTTTTCTCCACTTACATGCTCATGCTTTCTTCTGCCGTCTGCGGGTAGCCATGCCCCTCCTTTCGTCGTTTGCTCAAAGGTCAACGTTCGACTTGAGCGTAGCGAATGTACATTGGCCCCGAAAAAAAAAGTTCAGGTAGGCACAAAACAGAAGACACGATAAAAGGGGGGGTTTTTTTTTTTTTTTTTGACATTTCTCATGTCAATTTGGACGTAGAAAAACGTCTAAGGTGGAGTTTCGACGAATATACAGGAAGAAGTGAAGTGGTGTGGGAGTAACAGATCTCGGACGACCAGGGTTAAATACGACGCTAAAGCGATCCGTGCAGATCCGCTAGCAAGGGTACCCCCAGCCCACCAATCCAAACCAATCCCTTGCTAGTGGCCATTGGCATGCCGTCGCCCGTGCATACTGAACTGTTTCCGAACGGTGAAGCATGCGCTCAGAAGCAGTGACGAGTCACTTTTTCATTCCCTGGTAGCACGATCGGATACGGGAATACGGGAGCCAAGCTAGATTCTAGATCGAGTTTATTATTGTTACCGGAGGGGGGCAAGTTCCAATGAGCCGGTCGCCCTCTGCCATCCATTGCCCTGTATCACTATCCGCCGTCACACTGGATACTAGATTAATGTATACAAATCCAAGGGGATCCGGCCGTCTCGAAACAGTCGTAGATGCACCAAGGACAGGTATAGTATAGAGCAAGTTGCGGTATGAAAGCATCGTCCTGAATGTGAGGGCAGAAAACAACAAGAGAGACATGGAGCTATAGAGAGAGAATAATAATAATCTTGATACCTAACACTATCACCGACGCTAAGCCGTAGGTGCAAATGGTTTTTGTGGAAGGGAAAAGACATCACTTGTCTACTTCCCGATTAAATTCACCCAACAAATGCCAGACTCGGCCACGAAATGCAAAACATGTAACTACCGCTAAATGAACCGCAGCTGCTTAAACCCTCTCCTCTCCTCTCCTCCCGGATAAAACAGAGAACTCCTAGATACCTAACACAGAAGGATGTGGCCCGTGGCGGTAAGGCTTTTACAGCATGTACCGAGCCCAAGGTCGATTCTCTGTATCATGGTCGATGAGGTCATGATCAGCTTTCTCCATCTTGACTGTTCGTCCCAGTGTCCGTTGCAATTCTTCAATGGTTTGCTCCTGTTGGTCGATCACATGGTTTTGATACTGGATCCTCTGGCGCAGATCATGAACGATGGCTGTTGCCCTCTCGAGCGTGTCAATCTTCTTGTATTGCGCACCCTTTTTCTCCCCGACAACGTCCCCAAAATCATTCTTCAACTTCAGAAAGGCATTATTCCGTTTCAGTCGAGTAAGATTGACAGTTGGGTCCGTAGCAATAAGGGCGTTTTGCAATTTCCTAAAGCCCTTATTTAGGTTCATGCGTGCCGTGTGCTCTTTTCCGGCTTTAGCGGCTAGTTGCTGTTTCTTATCTAGGTCCATAGGAGAAGCTGATCTCGACTGACTTCCCTTCTTCGATTTCCTATAGGGTTCAAAAACCCCACGAGATTGCTCACGGTTATGTATGGTTCGATGAACCAAGTTCACATCAGTTGATGCTATGAATGGCGATGGAGACGTGAATGACGTGTATCCACTTGAAGCCTGGGAGGATGTAGAAAAGCGTCTGTCTGGCAGAGGGAAGCCAGGCAATTCTAGATCTCGAATGGAGGGCAGGCGGTTGTTTTCCTCGCTGCTACAGGCATCAGTATGTGATAGGCATTTGTGTGGGCAGTGGGGGACTTACACGTGATGCCCACCAGCTTCACCCTCGGGGCTAGGGGTGTGGCGAATGGGAATGCTATATAAAGCCATGGTGGCCGAGGTGTGTATAAAGGAGTGGCGAAGGGATTTAGTACCAATAACGAACAATTCAAAGGACGGAACTGCCCGCAACGCTGAAAGCGACAGTAGATGGAGAGAACACAAGACAACTGGGAAGGGGACAATTAGCGCCTTTTTATGTTCTTAGAGAAAAGATCATGTCTCTATGCTGCAGACGTCTCCAAAGAAAGATGTCAATGCGGAAGCGGATCATGGCGCTTAAGCCCTGGCAAGCTCATTGCAACCTTCGATCTGGGGGCATGATTTCTTGGGCCATGGCTACCCGCACTGCAGGTGCAAAAGATGAGCAATAAAGGCAGCCCAAATTGATTGAGAGTGTTGTGCTGCACAAGAGATGTGGGGGATAGCATTGTTCGGAGCGCTTCTGCGCCATCCTTGCTTCCTACTTTGAAACTACTCAGCTGTTCGACACATGCACAAGCAGGGATGTCCCCGGAAAGGTCGAAAGCCTCACAAACGGATATGACGCCAACGCAAGGAAACAATTCTCGTCTTCACCGACAACGGCTGCTAGGCAGTTGGACGAATAACAGCCGATGTAGTCCGAGTAGTCACTTTGTCAAACATAGAACGTGCCTTTTTGGATTGCGCCACAAGGAAAAAAAAAAAAAAAAAAAAACTTCTGAACCGGACCATCTGAAATGGGAATGAAATGTTCTACTTCTCTTACTTCGTTAGACGAAAGGGTAGGATCGTGGCTTATCGATCCGACCGAGAGTAAACCCGGAAATTTACCTTTTTACCTGGTTCATGGTCCGGACATCGCTGCATGCTTTGCTCTTTGCGATGGCAAAGGTAAGCAAGTCTCTGCATTGGGAAACCAGCAGCGGCTAGACGTCAATGGGAGCAGCATACGGGAAGCGATAGACGCGGTCGTTAGAGGGGTGCGCCACCAGTCCTGCATGTTGCACCAATCCCCACGCTAGGAAAATATCCCTATTCCCCGTGGGTTCGAGTTATCAAAGCTACGTGCAAATGACACGGACCCAAGATGTGATGCAGGTCGGACAGTAACGCAAGAGATCCGCGGGCAGAAACGGGACAAGGAAGAACTTGGGGTCATATGCACAAATGTATCTTGACCAAGAAATGCATTTTCGCTGTAGCGTACATAAAAAAGAGAGCATACCTATGGACACGAATTTGAAAAGGAGTGAGACAGGACGCTAGCCATGTATGCCGCCCATCGATGCCCTGCCGTAACCCCAAACCACGCGAACAGGCATCTGAAAGTAAGCCATGGTCGCTCCTTGTATTAGAACTCCGATATACCATACCTCGACAGTCGTAGCCAATCGATACATACAAATGATGCATGTTGGACAATTACCCCTTCGCAAGATCGCCCCCAGTCCTCAACAGGCATATTCTGGCCGTCCAGGGCGCTTGGAAGCCAGATGCCACCATGCTATCAAAGGAGAGAAGTTGTTGAATTATTAGTCTATGCAATTATGGTGGAAACGCCAGCGCCTTTAATCGATCACAACAAAAAAGCCGCAGCCAAACCAGCCAGACCAAATGAAGTGAGGTCAATATTGAGGGCTGAGGCGGCACCCGTCGGGTTAGATCCCCCTCCGGCCGTGGGTGTTGGCGTTGTACCTTCACCACCGGGGTTGACAACCTGACCCTTGCAAGTGAACTTTCCTTGGATCCGCTTCTTGTCCTTGAGCGGCTGGAAGAAGTTGTCGCAAGTCTCCTGAATATCGCCGGTCGACTGTAGGTTAAAGGTGCCCTTCACGTCGTTAAGGGCAGGTGTATCGACCCTGATAGTACATTAGATGTGCTAGGCTTCGGGAGCAGGAAATTTACTTACACAGAAATGTTGCCGTTGAAGTCCATGGAGCTGCCAACTGACTTGAGCTTGGGGAGGCTGATCTCATGAAGCTTGGTGTTGTTGGCAATCTCTAAGTTCGCTCCAACTTCGGTCAGCTCCGGGAAGGAAATGTTTGTCAACTCTACGTTAGAGACCAGGGAAAGAGCACCACCAATTTCTGTGAGGTTGGGAGCGGCAAAGCTGGTCAGTCCGTTGTTGCCAAACAAGCCCATCGAGCTGTTAAGACTCTCGAGAGCAGGTACTTCGACCTTGGAGCAGTTTCTATAGGTCATGTTGAACGCAACAGTGAGCTGGGGAAAAGAAACCTCGAGATCCGGATTGTTACCGCTGATTGTTAGCTGAGTGTCGATCTTGCTCAAATCCATGTCGATCTGGGATATGTAAGGGTTATTTAGGATGTTCATCTGTTGGACAGTCTCCAATTCAATTGAGTCGAGATTTTGGATCTGGGTGTTCTCGATATGGATTGTCTCGGCCGTATTGATTGGTCCGAAAGTCGGGTTCTGGAGAACTGGCAGAGCGATCAAGCTGAGGACCTTCAAATCAGTGAGCTTTGGGAAGCTCAAACCGCTGAGTTTTGAAACGGAGTTCAGTTCCAGGGTACCCGAAATCGACTCTAGATCTGGTGCACCGAGTGACACGAGCTCTGAGGCGTTGTTAACGACAAGATTGCCATCGATGTTCGTAAGGCCGGCGAGACTGATGTCGCCTGATGTCCCAGTTTCAATAGCGATGCTGCCCGAGAAGGTCCTCGTGCAGGTTGCGAGCTGGGTCGCGTCACCAGAGTTCTGGATGGTGGTGGTTCCGGAAACGGTGCATGCAGCTGTGAAAGACGAGTCAGTATGAGCAGAAGTAAAAATACTGCCAAGACAGTATCAACTGAAGGGGAGAGGGCGTACCGAAAGCGGTGCCAGCCATGGCCAGAGCCGGCAAGGCGAGTCTCGTGAGAGCAGACATGGTCGCGTACGTTGAAGACGGTTTCCGAACTATAGCGGGAGGGTCAGCGGTGAGGTGCGGTGGCAATTGGCGCCGAGGACGGTTGTGACGGACCTGGGGGATATTAAGACTGCTCACGACGTCGGGCGAGATAAGTGGATGGACGAAAGATGCTGGGTGAGCGAATGTCGGGAAAGAGAAAAAGCGAAGGAAGAAATAGGGCCCACGAGCCAAACAACGCCGAGGTGGGAAGGCGAGGCTGCGTAGGAACGAAGTCGTGTGTGGTTTGAGAAAGAGAGGGAGGGAGAGGGAAGGGAAAAGCACGGAAGAGGCAGAAAAAGGAGGAGGCACTTGAGCCAGCAACCCCTGCCGCCAACAAAACGCTAGCACGGGAAAGGCAAGCGCGCACGGCCACACAGAGCGCGCCCACACTGGAATTGGGCACTACTGATACGGGCGGGCCAGTCACCACATGCCTACCACTCCCCCTTCACGCCATCGCCATTGCCATCGCCATCGCCTCTGCAGCCCGCCCGAGGGGTGGACCGCTCTCATTATTGATTAGTGCGCGCTCTGCCGCCGCTTGCCATTCCTCCGGCTGCCGCTGCTTGCTGTCTTCGAAGGATCGTTGTTTGCCACATACCGGCCACTGTACAGCATGATTGAATGCCGGCGTAGGTTGGTTGGCGCACGGGGGCCCGTCCGCAGGCCGCCTTCAAGCTCCAGCGTGTTTCTGAGCCACTGCTGGGGCTGTCTCTCTGTCCAGCGGTAGCAATGGAGTCCAGTGTCCCAGACCCGGATGGCCCCGTCGGGCGGCTGTGGCAGACTCTGTGAGACGATTCGCGTCTGCGCGCAACGCCCGTAGCGCTCCAGCGCAGATACTTGTCAGAACCTTAGTAGGAACCTTGGTAGAAAGCTTGCTGGCACCCCGTCAAACTTGTCAAGTGCTGGGCCTTTTCCGGCATTTTGCTCCAGGCGGCCGAATCATAGTCGCCATGCGCGCAAAGAGGTCTCTTCTAAGAAGCCTATCGCTAAAAGACAGCGTCCACGAGAGGTCCTGCCTAGTCTCCGCCGTCCTCATCTCGGCTGAATCGCCCTTCGACGTCTTCTTTCTCCACTATGTGGTCGGTTGGCGCTCGATTTGGCGTTCGCCAGCAAGCCACATGCTGCTTCCGCCAAACGGCTGGCTCATTTCCGCCGCCGCCGTGCTCATTCCGCGGCCTGTCCAGTCGCTCATTATTTGCTCTTATCGCGCCGCCTTTTCCCTCTTCAGCACCTCGACGAGCGGGCGTAACGTGAGATTTCACGCTCGTGGACGGCTCTGGAGACCTCGAGAGCGTCGGACACTGGCAACGGCGCGACAACCGGCGGGACACCCGTGCAACGTCGCGCGAACGCTCCGGAGTCTCAGAAACTGGAATAATAGGGCCATCAGTGCCGCGCAATCGCCTCCGCACACGCGCTTCCGACAGGCGTCGCAAGCAGCATACCATGTCAAATTGGATGGCTAGCGGTTGATATACCACTTTGTCTAGGCTGCGCCGCCCCAGTGCACGCTGAGATTTGCACGACTTGAAATGCTCTGCAGATCTGCCCCAGCAAGCCGGTCCATTGCTCCTTTGGGTTAGGCCGGCATGCACGATTATTGGCGCTGGCCAGCCTAGGGGCTCTCGTCTGCTCCACTCCTTTTTGTTTGCATGACGAGATCACCATAGTTCTTAAATAAAAAAGGCCTACGAATCCTCCTTTTCCGCATCCTGCTGCGTTTTCTTAGGATCGGCAAGGCATGAGCGAAGGCGCAATTTAAAGCTGCCATCTAAGGCAGTTAGCGCTCCTTGCGGAAGGACCATAGTCTTCTATCAATTTCCTTGCTAAACAGCCTGGTACTTCAAGATTTGAGGACAAGCAAATCACGAAAATCTCCGTGGCCAAGGATTTTGTTTGAAACATTCAAATCTCAATTCCGTCCACCACTTGTCAGTTTCACATCACCCACTTCTGCTAGATATCTCGAGTGTCGGCCATATTGTCACTGCTATGCCTCCATTGCTGTTCTTTCTCAGTCTCTCATATGAATGCCTAGAGGATTGATGCCAACGGTGTCAAACCTTCCAGTGCTCTTAGTAAGGCCCTCATGCTAAACCTGGGCTACGCTTGTTTCAGAATTTTGTGGCACCTGTCTGCCTCAGCCGTCATCACATTTACCAATTACGCAACTTAAGCATATGCGGTCTTAGCATTGCTTTTCGCTTCTAAGACTGCATTATGTTGGGGTACATTGCGCTGGCGTCCATGTTAATCGCAAAACATGCAAGCTTCCGTAACATTCGATAGCAAACTTCGGCTCTTCAGTGTTTAATTTCTCCCTCACAGGTTCTGCGTCCCAGAGAATGATACCGCAGGGCGCATGAACGGATGCACAACAGTATATTCGCAATCCAGTTGTTTCTTGCGTTGTTCTAAAGTGCATATATATCCGCCGCGTGAAGTGTTGCTTCCTACATGTCACCTCTATATTTGTTCGACCTCATCGATTCAGGCTCTTTCTTACCGCCGGCTACCTGCATTCTTACCCACATGGGACTAAATCTCCTGCGGAGGCCATTATATGCTACACGACAGAGCCCCCATCGCCAAATCTGTTCTCACATAGCTCGATCCACGGTTCGGGCCCCTGCCATCTGCCGCTGACATTCACTGAACCAATAGCATACCTAGTCCCGCGCTCTCAACCCAGGTTTCTCTCGTTACTTACAGCATTGGGATCGGTTGGCTTACGACACTCACGTGATCGATCGTCGTCGGGGAGTTTTGCGAGGGATAGAGTAGGCAGGCTGGTGTACCAATTCTTTTGTCTACAGATGGGCAGTGTAAAAACACAACGGAACCTAGTCTTCTTTCTCAACGGGGTACATCCGGGCCCGTTTCACAATCACTCTTAAGCACTGCTCCCTCCCTCGCTTGAAGGGTATCCTGTGGGGGTTCCGCGGGAACGGGTCGTTTTCACTGAGCATCCGTGTTCGAGTCTAAGTCTAGCACACTTGCGCTAGCGTTATCATGCTGTGGCTCTTCTCAGCAGCAGTCAATTGATGCTATTACCTATCAGCGATATCTTTAATTTTTAGGGTATGCATGAGGCGTCCACATGACCGTTGAGCTCGATCACCCTCCTCGGTTTGGTGTAACAATTGTAGTTATCGCCAAGAGAGCGTCTAGGACATTGTAAGGCTGAAATAAATTCTGATCAACGAGACTAATCCATAGCAAGTGACCGGTCGACATCGCCGTCTTCTGTAAAGATGCAGGCATAGCAAGGCTCTCCCAGCCCCGAAATTTCCTGTAGTGGAGTTTCGTCAACCTTTGATGCACATGGATACCTCACGCTCTGCATTAGGGCTTGGAGAGAGACGGAGAAGCGAGGAATGTATGTGGGTAACCAGCACGCATGTTAGATTTTGGACTGAAAAATGGGCCTAGGTAGTAGCTACATGCTCGAAATATACTGCAACCCTCTTATACCCAAACACCTCAACCGACATCATTCACTCTGCATGACCGAAATATCGACATCAGAGATACGCCACATGTACCACATAAACAGCGAGCTGTGTGCTGGTTATTAGCATTGCCGGATTGGGGAGATGGGGAGAAAAGGCGCAAGCACGTACCGATACGGTGAGAACTTGGCTGCAATGTCCAGCATCTCTTTCTCAGACATGTACTTCCATTTGCCACCTTTGGCTTTCAACTTCGACACGTCTTTCCCCGTGTACACAGCCATGCCTCGTCTGTGAAAGGGTTAGCACCTTCGCGGAATGCACGAATCGACCCGCATTATGCCACAACCGACCGTGCCTTTCTTCAACCCAACGCATGCCCCATGGGATTTCTCCTTCACTTCCGACGACCCCCGACCAATGCGTTCGCAAAGCAAGGCTTTCGGAATAAAAGAAAGCGCATTAAACACAGGAAAATCCAGCATAAGAGAACTCGTGAAACTTACTGTACGCCCAAATCCCCCGTGCTAAAGACATCCATCCTCTTGAGGCCGAAACAGGCAAACATCTCGACGCTCCACCGGCCGAGGCCCCGCACTGCTACCAACTTCTCTATCAAATCTTCATCGCTCGCACTGATCAACATCTGCGCGCTAAGCTCGCCCTCGGCAAACTTTGTAGCTAGGCCGTGGATGTATTCGGCTTTGCGCTGAGAGAGACCTGCGGGTCGGAGATCGGGGATGTCGAGCGTGATAACTTGGGATGGAGAGGGAAAAGATGGGTGGGTGGAGGGGAAGAGGGATGTGAATTTTGCGCGGATGCTGGCTGCAGCTTGTCCTGAGACCTAAAGTCCATGTTTGTTAGCTGAACGTCCATATCATTGCTAAGGTGGCATTCGTTCAATTTTACGATTTTAGTAGTCCTTTTGGTCTTCCTTTTGATTGGGTTTACTGATATTTCGACGGCCCATGTAGCGGTCGACAGTCAAGAGCGAAACGACGATCGATACGTAGCCATGGGAGAATTTCGTGGCACTCACTTGCTGTCCGATAATCCCACTCGCTAGTGCCGTAAATGGATCCACCACCTCTCTCAATCCCTCAGGGCTAAACATCTTACAATGATGACTCTCAATCAAAGGTCTCAGCTTTGGATCCACTTTACACAGATACTCGCACGCGTCTTCCAGCAATGTATCCGTGGTGGAAGTAGGCGGGTGTAGTCTCGCGCCAACATCTGGCGGCACGACTTCTTTGGCTTTCTTCTTTTTGGCTGGGGTTTCGGGTTCGGTGATGGCTTCTTGCGAGGCGGAGGGTTTGGCAGGAGAGGATGAGTAGGCGACGACTCGGGAGCCGCCAGGCGTGGAGAGCGGCGCGTTTGTGGCATGCGGTTCAGCGGGTCGGCAGCTCTTGTCCGGACTGCTCTCTGGTGGGTTTAGAACCGCTGTAGAAGCTACGAGACCTACACCAGAAGGGGTGGGTGTAAATGGTGGTGGCTCCGATGGCGTAGTGGGAACAGCTTTTCTCCGCTTGTTCAATGGGGTTTGGGGGGTTTCGGGGATAGTGAATTGGGCGTCCGATGCTTTGGTAGTGCTGGTCGTTGTGGATACATCATCGCCGTTCTGGGCTGACGCTGCAGATGTCCTGCTCTTACGCTTCTTAGTGTATATCGATGCTTCGGACCCTTTCCTCAATTTTCCCTTCGCAATGCCATTTGGAATTTGAGATTTAAGGGTAGCAGAGCGGCTGCTCGTTGAAATGCGGGCTGACCGTCTCAGGGACATGATGAATTGTGGATGTGATTGGACAGCTAGCACGACAGGTAGCTATCAAGTGATTAATAAAATCGAACACAATTGTGTGATTGACGTACTGTAAAGTTTCTAGAACTCGGAATTGGTTTAAATCTGGCAGTGCAAAGGGACATAGAGATGGGTTGCGAATGACGTTGAGAACGCGATCAGCTGGAAAGTCGGTAGGCGCGCTGACGCCTGAGCACATGACTACGCGCTGACAAATTCTATTGCAGGCCAACAGCCCATAAGCCAATTAAGTATTCCAACCCTGCCTTGGTTTCAGAGTCCATAATCTAATTAATACGAACGCTAATGGCAAAACACGTAATATGGCATATAATCATAATCATAACAATCATCAATTTTTTTTTTGTACAAAGAGATGTCGTCCTCCTAGATGCAGGTATTACCTTCTGCAATGAGACCCAATGTAGGTAGACAGTCTATCCATGAACAATTATCGAAGATCCATACCATAAAAGACAGTAAAGAAAGAAAGAAAAGGCGCCAAGAGATTTTCCAGAAACGCTTGTAAGGACAGTCCACTGGAGTAAATGAGAAAATCAAAGCATCGCTCGGCCCTTTTGGCGTCATTTCTTCTCGTCATACTTTTGGTTGTGGATGGATATAGCGCTACACGGGTATCAATTTCAAGGCAATACCAAAAAATGAAGGGGGAAACGTACCGTCCACTAGGATCTGTCTGCTTACTCCAGGTTGGCGTCCAGCGCATAACAGTCGATGCACAATAGGATGGGAAGTGTTCGTCAAACATACACCGATACCAGTACGCCTCCTTGGAGTCTGGGGTATCGTTGCCCCATTCTGGCTTCGGATTCTTCATCATCTCGTCAGTGACATGTAGTTCGGCGTTATCCTTGAGCGCGTCGATCCACCCGTATCCTACACCATCTGAAAATTGCTCCTTCTGTCTCCAGAGGATCTTGTCGGGAAGGTAAGGCTTGGTGTCTGGCTCGTCTGAAGTGTCGAATGCTTTGCGGAGAATATACTTCTCGATGCGGTCTTTCGTAATCATCTTCTCAGAGGGGTCAATATTCATAGCAACATTAAGGAAAGCCCTATCCAAGAAAGGCACGCGTGCCTCGACTCCCCATGCGGAGGTGGATTTGTTCGCGCGCAAGCAATCAGCGAGGTGCAGGTTCTGGACTCGACGAATCGTCTCTTGATGGAAAGCTGCCTTATTCGGAGCGGCGTGGAAATACAGGTAGCCACCAAAGATTTCGTCACTCCCCTCCCCTGAGAGCACCATCTTGATTCCTAGGGCCTTGATCTTTCGACTGAGAAGGAACATGGGAGTGGATGCGCGGATAGTCGTAACATCGTATGACTCAAGGTGAAATATGACGTCAGAAAGTGCATTCAAGCCATCCTCAATTGTAAAGGTAAACGTGTGGTGCTTCGTACCCAGGAAGTTAGCAACTTCTTGCGCAGCAAGGGCATCCGGTGCACCTGGCAGGCCGATTGAAAATGAGTTGAGCTGGGGAAGAATTTGGACGGTAGCTAGCTCGTTAGAGTCGTCGATACCGACGAGATGTCCTGAAGCATGTCCATCGGGCTCGTATCCGTTGACACCATTGGCACCGTTAGCCTGGGCCCGTCTCTTCGCTAGCTCGTTCATTCGGAGGGTTTCACGCTGGGCAATCGAGGCTACCAAACTCGAATCGAGACCTCCCGAGAGCAATACACCATATGGCACTTCAGCCATCAACCGTTTTCGTACTGAGTTCTCAAGTGTTGACCTGAGTGCCTTGTAATCTACTGGGGTTGCAGGAATGTTGGTGGGCTCAACAAGCCACTTAGGATCGAAGTATCGCGTCAGCTTATCCGTCTTCGAGTCGTAGACGTGGCCTGGAGGGAACGAGATGATGTTGTCGCACACCGGGTGAAGGCATTTGAGCTCGGAGGCAAAATATACGGCACTAGGCGTTGTGCTCGACCTTCCCATGTAGAAGCTGGTGATTCCGATGGGGTCGCGCGCGGCAATGACTCTGTCCTGCTTTTTGTCGTGCAGAACCCAGGAGAACATGCCATCCAAGTGTCGAGGCGTATCCAAATCATGTTCCAGGTACTAAGAGTATCAGCGCATGCAAATTGACCCCTCCATTGTCCCGATTCTTACCAGCGGGATAATGACCTCGCAGTCGGAATGTGTCTTAAAATTGTACGGGGTTTTCAGGCTCTTGCGAAGGATACGGTGGTTGTAAATCTCGCCATTAACGGCCAGAGAAACTGTCTGATCATCATTGACAAGCGGCTGCGCACCGGAGTCTGCTCAGCATAAGCATATGTTGCCAACTGTCGCGTGACTGCATACCGACACCAACAATACTTAATCGTTCGTGTACAAGGACTGCGCGGGGTCAACGATGTGGTCTGCTGTCTGAGCACTCCCTAGCCACTCACTGGTGTTGTTCGCGATCCAATTGCCACCTGCGTTATCTCAGTTATCATGTCCCCGGCGCATAATGGATACGGTGGTGCTCACTCCAATCTGGGCCCCGATGTCGGACGCTGTTGCGGTGAGTCAGTGGGCATTAGAGGCAAAGTATCCAAGTAATACTCACGCCTTGCCCATCTTCAGGGCCGTCGGTTTGAATTTCTGCACATTAGGATGACTTTGGACGCGTTAGTCACCTAGCAATACAATGTGCGAGGGGTAAGTGGAGGGGACAACTAAGGCCAGCGAGAGAAAAAAGATAGGTGCATACCAGTGGCAAGCAAAGATGCCGCACATCTTGACGGACTGTCCGGAAGCGAGAATGGGAAGCGTGAGGAGGCAGTCGGAGGGGGGCTCTAGTGGTTTAAGTAGTGGGCGTATTCGAGCCTGAGAAATTGTGTTTGACAAGCAATTGAGTCAACCCGCGCGTCCTCGGCGAGTTCGGTGCCCCACGTTAGGCCAAAGTGATAGAGAGCCGGCGTTAGCCATAATCCCTGTGACCATCACAGACCTCCATCCAAGCGCTCACGCTGCAAAACGAACGCAATTGTGAGGCAGCAGGCAAGACAATGTGGGATGGAAACAGTTCGTGAGGGGCATAGGGCTACGACATGCATTTCTCCAATAAAATTCCCGCAACCCGGTTCCCCCACACTGCAACATGCGAGCTTCTCTATTGGGTTGCCCCCAGCCAGGTCCCCCGTGATCATGACCGCATGCACCTTTCGGCGCCAACAGCCCCCGGATTGAACAAATGGCATTGTGTGAACTGTTGATACAAGGTCGCGCCTGTGCTAAACATGCTAAATTCCGCAAACCTCCATCTTCTCCAAAACCCTTACTGAACCAAGAGGCATAAGCCAATGGGGACACTTGGAAACTCCGTATGGCCCGCCAGCTCCATGGGGCAATTAATCACGCAAGTAGGAAAAGGAAAAAGGAATTAACCTTCGACCACGCCTTCCATTTCCGATCGAGATGCTTTCACGCTCGTCAGGTCCGAATCATCATCTGACACCCCACACCCCTCCTTCTGCTGAAAATCTGGGGCCGCCGTTGGCGCACGGCATCGTCCTTGGCAGGTGCAAAAGGGAATCGAAATGCGGGGGAAGGATCAAAACAAAAAGTAAGCCAGGAGAAAGCTGAGTAGACAGAGGGCCGCCACGATCTGGACTGGCACGCCACCTGCAGGCGCTTGCTGAGCCCCCATGGCCGTTGCTAGCTGTTCCTTGGAGTTGTGGGTGGGCTCCACCTTGCGCTGGCGCAGTCCCGAGCTGACCTCTAGTTTCTGGGTTAGTTCTGCAATCTTAGCCTTCGCTTCTGCAAGCTGGATTTGAATATCAGCAGATGATGTAGGGATAGCACTTGCTACTCCCGCGGCAGCTGAGGTAACGGTTGACTTAATGTCCGACGTGGCTGGATTGTAAGCACTCTCCTTGGCTTCTCCCAGGTTCTTACTACCTGCGGGCCGAGATTCGGGGCGCGAGATGGGTCCGGCGGGAGTTTCGGACAAACCACGTTGAGGGGTAACGGCTTCTGGGGATGGTGAAGGGAGCAAGGAGGAGCGTTCCTCGCGGTGGCTAGCGCCGTTCGTTTTGGGAGGGGTTGCCGTCACATCGTCGGCCGGAAGAAAGTTAACCCTGATCTTCTTTTCCTGGATAGATGACTTTGCTGTCTGCTCGATGTGTGACCACTGCATCGTACTCCGTTAGCCTGATCCCACGTCCGCAGGGTATGGGTCATACGATAGAGGCGACGTTGGTAAATTCCTTATCAGCGGAGACAGCAACTGACTGTACGAGGAACTTGTCGCGGCATTTGGCTTCTAGAGGCGGGTCCTCTTTCATTGCTTGGAGGAGAACTGCGCGTATACGTCAGCTTGCTGCAAACACCCCGCGGGGGCGGGAATTTAGTCTAGCCATACTCTGCACTTCGACATCGCTGCCGGGTTCGATTCGACCTGAATTCGGCCGCACGCAATATCTATATCACCCTATATCAGTCATGTGGGGGATGAAATGGGCTTTAAATGGACCCATACTGCTTAGGAGCTGTAGTTTTGACCTAGAACACGTTAGCCGCCCGTCCGTCAGGAGATATCTACAATTGACGCGCCTGGGGCGTCTAGCTCCGGGCATTTGTATCTCACCTTGAACGCCACCGGATCGCTGTGTGTGTTCTTCAGGCGCAAGATCTGAGAAACCTCGTGCTGAAATGGCCCTGTCCAATCTCAGTATTTTCCCTTTGCCTGCACTTCACGGCCGAGAAAGCTCACGCTTGAAGCCAAGCTCCGCAGGCTCGAGTTCGACCGACATGGCGTACAGGTGATTGCGGCGGGTTGGAGTGGAGGTTGGTAATCAGGTCCAAAGCGGGCGCTTGGTGCGGCGTGAACTGCTGCTGAACGAGAATGGCAAGTAGGGTCCGCGAGGGAAGGGTCGCTGGGGAGCGTGTGTGGTGAGAGTGCGACAGAAGGTGGTGTATATTATGCGCGTGCGAGGGTGGTAATAAGACTGTGGAGGTTTCTTGAGTGTATGGAGGAAACCCAGGCGACTCGCTTGTTAGGAACCGGCCAGCAGTGACGTGAGCCTGGAGCTGGGGGGCCCTCGCCAACAGCTAGCCTGCCCACCACCGACGTCCACGGTGCGCGCACCCTCAGCGTGTAGCCGGGTTCCTGTTGAGCATTTAGTAATCTTATATACCACAGAAACGCAGTTACAGGCTGTCCAATCTAATAAATCGTAGTGAAGGCGTCTGATCGTGACTTTATTCCCCCCAGCTTCTATTACTATCGCGCGTACATGACCCCACTCCTTGATGCTACTGCCTGTCACCCTCAATACCAGACACATACCCTAAACATCACCTCCCAGCCCCGACTTCACCCCTTCTATTTCCTCTTGGTCAAATAATCAAAATGGCGACGGATCTAGAACAACTACTGGAGATGGGCTTCGACGAGGAGCGGGCCAAGCTTGCGCTCAGCCAGAGTGGAAATCGTAGAGTGTCCCACGCAGCCACCTCCCATGGATAGGATTGACATGATGTTAGTGCCGGAAGCCCTTGAGTGGCTAGAGAAAAACCAGGACAAGACGATCCAGGAGATCAAGGAAGCCAACAGCTCCGAAGAGCCGCCCGCTCTGCAGCCCGGCGAGGAAGCAAAGAGCCTCGTATGCGACGACTGTGGCAAGAAGTTCCGCTCAATTCCCCAGGCTGAGTTCCATGCAAACAAATCGCATGTTTACTATACCTTTACTTGTCTGCTATTAAGCTTGCTAACCTGTTGCAGCGGCCATGAGAACTTCTCCGAGTCCACCGAAGAAATTAAGCCCCTCACAGAAGAAGAGAAGAAGCAAAAGCTCGAGGAACTGAGGGTCCGACTAGCAGAAAAGCGAGCCGGTCAAGCCGAACAGGATAAGATCGATCGTAAAAGGAACGAGCAGATTCGGATGAAGGCCACGAAAGAATCACAGGACATCAAGGAGGAGCTGCAGAAGCGGGAACGGATAAAGGAAGCGCAGGCAAAGAAGCGCGAGAAGCAGGAGGAGGCCGAGGCCCGTAAGCGTGTGCTAGCAAAGCTCGAGGCAGACAAGCAGGAGCGGAAGCGGAAGGCAGAGGCAGAGAAGGCCGCAAGGGCAGGCCAGGCTCCTCCTTCCGTTGCAGAATCCTCAGCGCTGGCGGCATCTGGTCCTACAACTTCAAAGCCAACGTCCGCATATACTGAGACAAGGCTGGCGTTACAAACACCAACCGGCCGCGTTATGAAGCATTTTTCAGTCGATACGACCCTGTTTGAAGTTGCTCACGCCCTTGAACAAGACGGTGTCCAGGTCACGTCCTTCACACAAAATTTCCCCAAGAAAGTATTTGATAGGACGGATTTCGGCATGAGCTTGAAAGAAGCGGGCATGGTACCAAGCGCAGCTCTTATCATCAAATAGCGTCTACATCTACATTGTTCGGCGTTGGGTTACCAGCAACTCTAAACGCCTCAACTTAACGAGCAAGGCTTGATATTTGAGTAATTTAGTAGCGGAGCGGAATCACACACGACACCTTTCGGCACCATGGATATGAGCACGAAATGAGACAGCGTACGAACAGCAAAAGCAGGTGGGTTTAGAATGGTTGTAACTAGAAGCTCACGATAATCTACAAAAGATTATAATCAATACATCTCATGAATGCTGTGATCTTGAATAGGCCCATTGAACATGGGAATCGACTCTTAAATCGCCCCAAAAGCAAACAACACCAGTCCTCATGCTATTCATACTCATCAACCTCGTATCGACCCATCTCCCTCTGAGTCGAGCAATAATCTTCACTCGCAAGTCCCCTTTCTTTTCTCTTGACCAAGGCCACAGGATCCTTGTGCCAATCGCAAGCGTAGTTGCATGGCGTCTCACCCTCATCAGCAAAGTAATTGGCGATCAATTTATGTCTACACTTATTCGTCGTCTCACAGTATCCGACTAGAGATTGAAAACTCTTCCCTCGGTTTTGCATCTGTTGCTGCTGTGCTGCTGCACCTGCACCTTTTGTGGGCAATCGCGCGTGATCTCGCGCCATCAGGCTAGCAGCTCTGTCGCGGTCCTCACGGGCGTAATATAAAATGCATACACTGGCCTTGCCATCTCGGCCCGCTCGCCCAGCTTCCTGGTAGAACCCTTCAAACGATTTAGGTATCTGCCAGTGGACGACAAAGCGGACATTCTCCTTGTCGATGCCCATTCCAAATGCTGTCGTAGCAACAATCACATCGTATCCTTCCTTGTTTTCCACCCACCCTGAGAGTGCGTCTGCACGCTCTGTGAAGGGTAGACCGGCATGGTAAGGCTTTGCTCCTATACCATCAGCACAAAGGCGAGCTGCTAGGCTCTCGCAGTCTTTCCTGAAGAGCGTGTAGATGATTCCGGATACGTTGTCGGTCCGTTGTTTCTGACTCGCAAGTTGTGACGCGCGTTCAGGGTTAGCAGCACGGCGAGCGTGGGCCGCTTTGAGCCAATTCAAAAAGTCTATGTAGTTGTCTTCATAATCAGACTTAAATCGTACTTCGTAGTGTAGGTTCGGTCGGCTAGTCGTCATTCGGAATACCTTCAGCTTCACTGGGTCCAGACCTAAGGTCTTCACTATATCTTCCCGGACACGTGCAGTGGCGGTAGCTGTTAGACATATTATCGGTACATCGGGAAACTCAGTTTTAAAAAAGGAGAGATGTTGAAAAGAGGGCCTAAAGTCATGACCCCATTCGCTAATGCAATGGGCCTCATCGACGGCGACGCGTGCGAGTTCCCGTTGAGAATGTATGATACGTAGGATCCTACGAAAGGAATCAAGCTGACAGTATTCAGGAGTGACATAGAGTAGTCTAGTCAAAGGATGACCACATTGTAGGTCTTCAATGATTGCCCTCTTGACCGACGGCGTTGTTGTACTGTTGATAGTTTCCACACGTATTTTTGCCTTTCGTAAAGCAGAAACTTGATTGTCCTATTAATCAAATAAGTTCTATGTCCAAAATAATTATAACTACGCGATCCTCACCATTAGAGCAAGAAGCGGAGAAATCACAATCGTGACTATTTAAGATTAGCAACCTCGACGGCGTGAAAGCAAAGATACATACTGCCAAAGTCAACAATGGCGGGTAGTTGATAACATAAGCTCTTGCCAAATGATGTTGCCGCCTGTAAATAAACGTCTTCGCCTTCCAAGGTGGTTGTTATTACTTCCCGCTGGAGGGGTCCATCTCTTTGTTAGAAGAAATATCATATAAAGTGTAAAGGTAAGCCTACCTGAAATTACGTTTCCCAAAGACGCGGCGTAGGGTGAAATCGATATCATAATGGCGCTTTCTCTTGCCAGGCATCATGGCCTACATCTATTTGAACAGATCCCAAGGTTGTTCTGAGAAATTCCAGCGTGAGTCGCAGGTTAGAAAACGAGTGCATAAACGCTCGTCACTGTAACAATGATTTCGGAGAGCATAGATTGCCTTGTCATTATACATGGAAGGCTCCCTTCGAGGAGGGGAAGTGCAAGAGCCATAGCGTGTCGTGTCGCGAGTGGAACTAGTGCGTGTTCACGTGATTAACTTTATTTCTCAAACGTTCCTCCAGAACATCCGACCTCGTCGAACCATCCTTCTCATCAACCCAAGATTTTCTCACTACAGGGTCACTCATTTGGACTGTTTCTGAATTGATAATATATTCATTTTCAATCACAATCATATTCATGAGCACTTGTTTTCAGCACCCCTTTTCTTTACTCAAAGCAGGAGTCTCGTATGCCTAGGACACTTGGCAACATGGCTCTTCATCTATTATAATTTTGATTGGTCATGCTTCTCCAACTAAGGCCCGCATCGGTCAATAGTACTCCGCTTTCTTTAAACGGAACCTTTTAGAGGAACTCAACATGCCAACAAAAACAAGCGCCCCCACGGTTAAAAAGCTGCAGTCGCTCCTGGCACGAATCGGATCCGTTACAGCTGGAAAAAGAGAAGTTCTGGTAAATCGACTCAACCATGATCTAGGCAAGCCTCGCATGTCCATATCGAAGCGAGCTACGAGGATCCTGAGTATTGATATGGGGATCAAGAATCTTGCATTTTGCGTTGCAGATGTGAAAGGTGGAGAGACTTTGAAAAATAGTGGGGAAGTAGAAATGAAGATTCAAGCTTGGCGTCGTTTGGATGTGGCTGAGGAGGTATTTAAGTCATCTCAGCAATTATTGAGCAGCAAGACAAATGAGAACTTGGAAGAGGATGAGCAAGATCCGTATGCACCCTCTGCATTATCACGAACAGCCTACGCACTCTTAACGCACTCCTTACTTCCATTCAATCCCGATATTATTTTGATCGAGCGTCAGCGATGGCGCTCAGCGAGTGGAATTGCGATCCAGCAATGGACTGTTCGAGTCAATACATTGGAGGGAATGCTGTGGGCAATTTTAACGGCGCTACGTGTAGAAGCTAGAAAGAAAGAGAATAAGGGTGAGAGCAATAGCAGCAGAACATATGACGTGTTTGGCGTCGATCCTAAACGCGTTGGCTTTTTCTGGATTGGAGAAGAAGTGAGAGCAATGGCCTTAAACTTGCCGACTGCTATAGTAGAAGATATGGCTTCAGGCCCTAAAGGGGGGGTAGGAGATATAATTGGGAATAGTAAGAAGCCCCTGAAAAAGCTGAGCCGTGGGAAAGCGGAGAAGAAGGCAAAAATTCAACTTGTAAGGTCATGGCTCTCCTCTAATCCACCCAGAACTACAGTTATGGAGATCAACGAGCAAAACGATGGAATGAAAGCCAGTATTCCTACTATAAGCTTTGCGTTTTCGAACGAAGCAGACACGACAAAAAAGGCGCTATGTGTCACGATATTGAAGGATGGGGAAAGGGTTCGTGCAAGAGATGGAGTTATAGATTTGAAGAAATTAGACGATGTTGCAGATTGTTTCTTACAGGCGGCTGCCTTTGTCGCTTGGGAGAGAAATCGGCAGACATTGAAGCATGATTGGGATACCAAAAATGGCCGACTAAGAGATTTCGATACCAAGAACGGTAAGAAGCTAAAGCCACGCAAAGCACTAAAGTAGGTGTAATTCAAGGTTAATAATACCTGAAATAAAAGTATTACAACGAAAAGCATCTAGTAGTTGGTGAACGGTTTCTGCAATGCAAGGTACAAACATAGAACATTGACAAAAAGCGCCTTCAGATTCTGCTATATAAGGCTTTTGCAATCTCCAGGCTCAAAGTTGGTACCACATCATCAGAGATGAGTTCAATAATCAAAATATCAAATTAGAAGAATATCTTCGCAAGGATTACTAGGTATAAATGGTGGTTAGAAAGAGGGGTATGGTTATAAGATAGTAGTGACATCGCTTAATGCAATGAGGAACCTTCACTATCATTGATACAAAGGGCTTTCACTCCTTATATCTCCATACTCTCTTTCACCTTCGCCTCTAGTTTAGCTGTTACCATGATGAAAGACGAAGGCCGGCACGAAACCTCCCCGACATTATATCTAAGCTTCTCTCTTGCCACGGCCAAGTTTGACCGTATCTCAAACAACTCGACATAGCCAGCAAGAACAAAGACGGAAACCCCACTACACCCGTGCGACCTCGCATCTCATAAATAACGCTATCAACCTCGGCGCTCACTAGTAGACTGACAGGAGAAATAGTGCAAAAGATGCAAAGTTCGCGATCGTACTCGTCAGTCCAGAGAAGGAGCGCTTCGTCATCTATGAAGAGCTTCTAGTCTTCTATTCACACTTCTTCCGCTCCGCATTGACCGGAAAGTTCAAAGAGAGAATAGAGAGGCGAGTGGAGCTGCCAGAGGATAGCGTCACCACATTCGAGCATCTTATGTATTGGCTCTATTACCAGCGATTTCCGGATGAAGACCAGGGCGACAATCAAAACCTAGTCGATACGTGGATAGCAGATGATGACAATAAAATAATAATGGAACGCTTTGTTAATCCCCACGTCTTCGCGGAAAAATATTAACCCTTCAAATTTAGAAGAGATATGATAAACGAAATATTTGATCGCGCTCTTAACGATCCAGATCGCTCCCTCATTCAACTTGTGTATAGTCGGCTCCTGCCCTCACCTCCGCTACGCCACTACCTAACCGACCCCACCTGCCTCTTTGACACACCCAGGAACTTCGAGGGATGGGAGGACTGTGAAGGTGAAATGGATAGGTTGCCCTACTTTTTCCTTATTGGTATAATGCATAGATATGCGGGCATGGTGAAGGATGATGCTGAAGAGAAAAAACAAGGATCTCAAGCTCTACAACTATTATGAACACAGAACCACTGAATAGAGGAGAGCCAGCGAAACGGAAAGGGGAAAGTTAGAAGGATGATTCAGCTCCGACATCTTCGGAGTACAGTAGCTCACTACAAGAGCTGCATGTCATGCAAAATGTCTACTCCAAGTTGATCGGGAGGAGGGCCACCATGAGCAATCCCTCGTAGCCATTGGCGTAGTAAAGTGCAGGCTAAGTACAGCGGAAGGGAATGATTCCTGCTAGTCTCGGTATGAATCCCAATATATAAATTCAAAATTCCACATGCTGGCTATTCTTAATTAACGTGAATCTCTAATCCCCTCCCCCCTCGAACCCTCTCCAAATCTATCCACCATCACCTGGACCTCACTGTGAAGCTCCCCCCAAAACCCCAACTCCAGACAACCTCGAGGGTCAACATAAGACACCTTATACCTACCCCCTAAACTAATCCCCCTAAGTTAATTTTCTCCTTTTAACCTATTCTATTAGTACCCTTACAATCCCTCAACATTAACACCCTACTCCCCACTCTACTCTAAACCAAACGCCCACACCTAAACTAGCCTCTAAAATGCCGAGATGCCTCATAGCACCATGATACATCTAGACACACATGTCCACGGCAAGAACGTATCCTTCTGGTCCACTAGAGTCCTCAGATCCCACAGTGCCCTAGCAGCACAAAAAAAAAAAAAAAATGAAAGAAAAGAAAAGAAAAGAAAAGAAAAGAAAACGCCGTTCAACACTTATTTCAATCTGTTTAAACGCGCCCCTCACTATCCCTTAAAACCCTATTACCCCCAGCCCCCTTGTTCCGAAATCGCAATTACAGAAGAACAGTCCGCTTACTACTCATACCCACACTGCCCGGCATTTAAAACCACTTACCCCTGTATCGCTAAACCGCCACCCAACAGTAGCATTCACCTGCAAACCCCCAATTCTACTCCTTTTTCAACATGAGGCAATCCGGGAAAAAAAAGGCAGTCACTCGATCCATATACGGCAGCTATGTAGATAAATCTCTATTCCATTCAATTCCTTACTTACAAACCCACTCTCTCAACCTTCACCAAATCGTTCAATGATAAATAATTATGCCTTTATTCGCATCCATTCGCATCCATTCGCATCCACTCGCATCCACTCGCATCCACTCGCATCCACTCGCATCCACTCGCATCCACTCGCATCCACTTGAATCCACTCGCATCCGTCATCGGCACGATACTGTACATATCACATTCCACCCGCCCTCTACTCATAAAACGTAGAAAATTCGATAAAGGAACAGAGTACACTACACCACTCAAGAGGCCCAAAAATACTCTTCACAAAAACACATTAGCACCGAAGAAAGATATTACAAAACCATATCCCATATCCTATTGCTCGAGAAAGTTCTCAATCGCCCCCGAAGGGTCCCGCAAATCATGGTTCCGAATATCGCACTGTAGACAATTAAAAATCTGCGAGAAAACATTATAGATCCATAGATGGTGACAAAGAACGCACTTTTATCGCATCTGTGATGATTGCTTGTATATATATATATATATATACGTCCAATCCGCGTTGCGTTCCGTTCCACCCTCGAAACGACATTGGACGTGAGTCAAAGGCACGCATGATGTACCAGTACAACCCAAAAAGTATTTGTTTCGCATGCAGGCAAGCAAAGCATGCTGAATTACCCTCAACCAACATGCATTCGCGGCTCGGAAAAGAAAGCACAATAAAAGTGTACCGCCGAGCAAAACGCCCTCCAGGTATATGGATGAAAAGCCATTGAGGAAAAAAAAGAAAAACGACTGGAATATCGATATGAATGCACGATGCAAAATGATAGAAGAAAGTACTTTAAAAAAAAAAAAAAAAAAAAAAAAAGAATAGATGGCTAGAAATTCTGCGCAATGCCGGAGTTTCCTTGTTGGGGGAAAACTGAGGGGTTCTCGATTCTCGTGTTCCGCCTCGCGGAGACGTCCCGAATTACCGGCTGCTGATTACCCCCGTACGGATCGTTACCGTACGGCCCTGGCTGATAGTAGCCATTGTTGTCATAGAAGTCTTGCGGGTTGTTTACTGGTATCGGGTAGTCGCCAGAATTATCTGACCGGTTGGCAGCCGAATACGAGGACGATGCGTTTGATGGGCCCCGATGAACCCCACCTTGATTCTGGCTTGCGTTCGGCGCGGTACCAAGAGCAGCGATACCTTCTGAATCTAATGTCTCTCGTCGACCGTTCATCAATGGATCGTTCGATTGAACATCTGAGTACGCCTGCGTGGGGGATCCTGGGCTCTGATGACCGCCTGGGTTGCTACCGCCATCAGAATAGGTCATGCCACTGGTGAGCGTTGTAGACGCCTTGCGATTCGAGCTGGTGGTGGTATTTCCCCATCCTCTGTATCCGCTTTGGTCCTCGACCATTTCCGTAGCCATACCCACGGCGGGCAGTGTTGGATCATTGTTCGGATTGAAGCCGTACTCTTCCACCTCCTTCCGCCTGGCTTCTTCACCGGCCTTGCGTGTCTTGCGTTTTCTCCAGAAGATAATGCCTGCAAGTACTAAGAGGGCAACCACAACAACGGGGACCACAACAGCAATTGCCGTCTTCCCACCAGTGCTCAATCCTCCACTGTCTTTGCCCTTCTCTTCAGGATCCTGTAGCGAGGCAGGCGAAGTTGCAGATGACGACGAAGGGCTTGACGATAACGCATTGGTGGGCTGTGATATTGAGTCGCTCGGGGTGATGACCGATGTGATAACGATTGTAGACGGTGTGGGCGTCTCTCCTGGAGACGTTGGCGACGGCGTTATGAATGAAGTGATGATAAATGTAGAGGGCGGCACCGACGGAGCTGTGATGACCGAGGTATCAATTGGCGTTGGGGTGGATTCCGGGGCCTCGGTCGACGAGGGAGGTGGTGAGGACGAAGGCTCGGGGGTCGAGGAGGGTACGTCTATGGGCGAAGAGCTCGGCGGAGGCGTGTCGGACGACGGAGGGGGTATCGCTGAAGAAGAAGGGCCTGTTAGGGAGGGTGTCGCGGACGGTGATGGGGTTGGAGAAGAGGGAGGAGGAGCGATAGAGGACGACGGCTCGGTCGGCTCTGAGCTCGACGGAACAAAAAAAGAAGACGTACTGGAGGTGGTGTTGGCCGCCATGGCGGCGACGACAGGTCAGGCAAGCAAGAGAGGCGGGCGATGGATGGAGTGGATAAGCCAACGCCCGAACAGCAGTGGTGTCTGAGAGTCGAGGTGCACTGGCGGATTGTGCAGGACTCACGCGAAGGGGGCAGGCGGAGGAGGGAGGAGCGATTGCCTGCAGGCCACCGAGGCTAGACGTCACAGCTGGGGCGCTGAGTAGGCGGGCGAGTGAGCCAGCGTTGTCTGGCTGGCACGCACACAAAGGACGAGACAAGCGGCCGGATCTGGTGCGCCTGTGAGAGGGAAGCAGGCTGGGCGGCGCGAGTGGAGAAGGCGGGAGGACGAGAGCTCCAAGACGCCCGTAGAGGATGATCCAGAAGACCGCTAACCCGATTTCCCAGGAAACAGCCAAGCGAGAGGTACGCGTTGCACGACTCGTCAAACGATGGGACACTAGCGGGCGCGACAGGGAGTAGTACAAGTATTATGCACACGGCGAAGGACGACGACCACGGCGACAAGAAGAGCAGAAGAAGAGGATCCGCAGATGAGGGATGGACGCTGGGCTAGGTGGTTGAAGACAGCTCGCTTGCCGGCGGTCACAGCGACTTTGAGCGGCTGGAGGGCGGGCACGCAAACACAAGACAGGCCACTGTTGCTCGCTCGCGCCAAGAGCCCCGGCTGGCCGTCGCCATTCAGTAACGGCCAGGCCAGCGAAAAGGCGGAGCGTGGCACCTGGCCTCCCCAATCCGTCTCTAGCGACGCCCGTTTGGGGCACATCCCAGAGGCCCGCAAGCCCACCGCGGCGCTAGAAAGCATTCGGCGGCCCCGGGCGGTGGCTCAGCACGGCTATCGCAGCCCCGACAAGATCTCGCGAGCCGCCAGCCCTACACACACCGACGCTACGCTCTCTGCCAGAGGAGACCCTTCGAGCCTGGCGGTGCCAATGCCGGGCCATCGTTGCGCTGCGACGGGCGCGGCGGCTGGGTGCGGCGGTGATGCTTCCATTTTGCCTGCGATGCCGTCACATCATCTCCTGAAGCTCGTTCTGGGCGTGATCCTGGCCTTGCTGCATCATTCCAGAAGCGGCCCTGCTCGGTGCAGACGGTGCCATTGGCCACCCTATATTAAGATCTGGCAACACGAGAAGCGACCTCGTCTCCTCCTCGGCAAGCCAAGGTTGCAGCAGCTCGACCAGCACCAGCACCAGCACCAGCGCCCCCCGACTGCAACATCTGACGACCCAGTTGACAGAGCCTCTCCGATACGAAGCGACCACGCGATGCACCCGCACCCTATCATGCCGCGGGGCCGGTGGCCACCACAATCACAATCATGATAATAATAACAGTGCAGCAGTTGCCATCCGGGTGCTCACCATTTTCGACGTCATGTGCCTTAGCGCGAGGCGAGTGCTGCGTTCCACAAATCCCCGTTCTCGGTTTCTCGGTTCTTTTGGAGACAGCCTGTTGTTTTACCATGCTGAGTAGAATGCCTATAGTAGCACTGCGCTCCACCTGCTGCTTCAAACTATTCTAGATGCGAATCGAATCATGCTGAGGCCGCGATTCTTTAGCATCGGGAGAGCCAAGCTGTCTGTAGAATTCCACGGGAATCATGGGCGACGCAGAATACACCAAACACTGTGTGCACCATGTCTTCTCTATTGGGTGGTGAGCGTCGAACCCCCATAAGCGGGCCAACATCCCTCACCGCCCGTTACACCAGGCCTGGTATGATGGCCTTTCGCCGCCCAACCTTGTCCTTTCCAAACTTCTGCTCATACCATCGCTTGCCCTGCAGAGCACGTGGCAGCATGGTAGCTACCTCGTTGACCAAGAAAGCCCTGGCGGGGTGGCAGTTCCAACCGCCCACCATCCAGTAGCCCGCCCATTCCACCCACTCGCAGAAATAGTGCGCAAACAAGACATACTGGAACAAGCCGTTCTTGGGGAGCATATACACCTTGTCCACACCGTCGAGCGCCTTCCCGCTCTCCTTGGCTTCCTTGCGCTGCTTTCGCTCGGCTGCCCGCCTAATCTCCCGCAGGTCGTCGTCGTGGAATATGTTACCCAGCAAGCCCCACGCCCATATGGCGAGCCCGATCTCCATGGACCAGTGTCGGCCTGACCAGTCGTAGGTATTGACAGGCCCGTAGCCTGCCAGCCAGCCGCCGATCGAGACGGCGTTGAACAATTGAAACAAGAATGCCAGTATCCATACTAGCGGGTGTATAGGCGACATGCTCGGGTTGAGGAAGAGAGGTGCGATCACCGCGCGATAGGCGTAGTGGATGACCTGTCTATCGCGTAAGTAGCACGTTCAATGGCATAGACCTGGTGTAGCACATACGAAGCAGCCAGCCATTGTCCAGTTGCCCCATGGTAGCTCATTAATTCCCAGCTCCTTGGGCAACTTGAACATGATGTATAGCAGGGTAAGAAAGCCCGCCGATTCCATAGTCGCCCATCCAATCTTGCCAGGAATGTTGAAGCGAAAATTCGTCGAGGTTTTACCCTGGGGGTACCAATCGATAAGCCATTGAAATGTTGTGATCTAGTACAGCGAGCCTGTCAGTCGCAACGGTCTATTGTTTACAAGCCCAAACAAACCCAATGTGCTGTAACATACCACTGGAAAGAATTGCCAGATGAAGCAGATTGTCTCCCAATTTTCGCGCGTTGGCGGCAGCCAGCCTTGAATGATTACCATGCTCGCAGCCCCCGAGAATTGAGCTGTGAGGAAGCTGACTTGTGGATTGTTCTGTAAGTGGTAGTCGAGTCGTTATGCAAGCAATCATGAGGTCATGAGCTACTACCAATGCCAAGAGAAAATGAAAATAAGGAACGCTCGTGCGACGCGCTAACGGCATTACCTCTGTTTGTCAAGAGGTATGCTACTGGAGCATCTGGCTTTTTGCGGTGGGGACGCTAACTCCAAGTTGGATCGACGGGATCCGCAATGCGGAGGATTGGGATTTCCACGCTTTCAGGTGAGTTCAGACAGAAAAATTACGCAAGAAAATATAAGTTACTGGACAAGTTTGGAATGGACGGGTCAAGGAATTGGCACATTTCGATTTTCATGGTTCAAGTAGCCATGAGCGCTATTCACAACCGCCTACGATGTCATACCACGGAACTATCCCCCAGCAACTTTTTTTCAAGCATAAAAAAAAAAAGGCCCATCGATCATATCAAACCTGCCATCTCCTTGTTTGGTCTTTCATCCACTCCATCACCAACGCCCTGCTTCTCCGGCGCCCACGACTCGTCCTCTTTGCTCTTAATAAGTTCATGCACTTCAAGCCTCCCTTCAATAATCTCTTTCCCATTAACGAGATCATTTTCGTCTGCCCGTTTCCCAGCATCCGCTTCATCCCCCGCAATGCCCGCCTTGACGTGTCTATAGATGAGCCTATTCCTCGCAACCTCAAACGGCACCTCTACGAACCACAACTCGTCCATCATCTCCGCAGCATCCTTCCAAGGTGACTTATTCAAAGACAGATAATTGCCTTCGAAGATCAATAGGCGGATCGAGGGAGCGATTGCAATGTCATCCGCGACAGGATCTTTAATCGCGTGATCGAAGCTCGGCGCGAATAGCGTTCCTGTCTCGGGGCATATTGGCTCCCGGAGCTTTTTCACTAGAGCCAGGAAGGACTCGCCGTCGAACGTGAACGCCGCTCCTCTACGCGCATGAGCCGATACAGGGTCGGGCATGGCGTCGAGTTGCGCGCGCGATAGGTGGTAGCCGTCCATCGGTACGAATGCAGCTAACGGACTGCTGTTGTGGGTTCCTGGAGATGCTTTGGCGTGAAGGTCGTTGAGACGCTTCGATACCATTGCCGCGAGCGTGGTCTTGCCTATACGTATCTAAGAACATATTTCGACATGGCATTGTTGCGGGACTTTTCCCATCATACCTGAGCCCGGAATGCCAGATACAGCAATCAGATACCTTTGAGATCTAGGGACATCTTGGAATTTGTCTAAGGAGGCGTATCAGCTAAGAGCCCTTCGTTAATATTATGGACGGCAGTGGAGTACCCCAGGTTTTCTGGACTAGATGGTCGATTTGCTCGTCCATTGTATTTTATGCAAAATCTGTTCTATTGTGAATTCTCTAGTGTAGGATATAGCTTCCTATATACAAAGACAGGGAGCAACAGCTATTGCGGTGATCTCATGGCTAGTTTCTACGGGCGGGCTCCCCAGAACGTGCTACGAGGTCGCTGATTGTGCATTGGGCTGGACAGCTAGTGTGACGTAGTTCTGCACCCCCAAGGGATTGTCCCACGTGATGCACAGACAAGATCATGCCGTGAAATTATTTAGGGAATTAATATTAATATTAATATTTTACAAAAATTTTTTTTTTTTTTTTTTTTTTAAGGAATGAAGAATATAATGTTCGGATGATAGTGGAGCTCATGAATACCGTTTGAGTGAGAGGCACAGACTAGGCCGCACTCGTAGGGCTGAAGGATCAGCTTGTGATTTCATGTACGAGGGCGTGAGCTACAAGACGGGGGGCGTCCGAGTGTCACCTCCTTATACCCCAACTGCTTTTATCCAAAAGCCTAAAAGTCCGGTTATTGCGTCTAGAGCTCCGTGTAGCTTTGGGGGAAGGGGAAATACATACAAAAAGATATGGTCCCACTAGTCATCCGACCAATTAAGCACCGCTATGGAGCTTAAGCTGGAGATGCCCTTCCTGACGGCATTCGTCTGTGCCTTTCTTATCCAACTCACCACTTCTGTTGCCAGCGCATATACCCTCGCTACGAACAATGCATCGTTACTATGGGGTCCCTACCGACCGAATCTATACCTGGGCATCCGCCCACGGGTACCAGAGTCCTTACTTTTAGGCCTGATGTGGGGGAAGCTGGGGGAAGGCGAGCAGAGTCAGTTGCTCATTTTTTTTTTACCGCTTCAGGAATGCTTATATACAAGATTACGCCGACATGTGTACTAATTAGTTGCTATAGACCTTCGTCATACGTGTGAACAGAACGATGGATTGGCCGGCTATGGCTGGACGGCGTACGATACGAGGCACGGAGGAACACAGACGATAAACGACACCAGGAATATGGTAGACCTGACTACCGAGTTCGTCAAGCTGTATGAAGGGCAAAGTGCGGGGAACTGGGGCTTGAGGATCAGAGGGACGCCAAGGAAAGATGCGCCAGACGATCTGAAGACCTCGATGGTTTTCTACGTGGCCATGGAAGCTATGCCGGGATGCGAAAGCTGTCAGCTGGATATATCGGTGGTTAGGAAAGGGCAAGATCATGAGCCGTATGTTGAGTCTGTGGATATTCACACGAAGCACCCTATACTAGGAGTCGGTACGATACACATCCCACATTCCAAGAGCCTGGAGAGGCAGGAGCGATTTAGTTATACTACCAAGCATGTGGATACCGCCGTGAAGACGATGAACGTAACTGGGGACAGATTTTGGCAAGCCAAACAATTGTTTCTGGACCTATTAAAGAACCGCGAAGGAGAGGAGAACGGCACAAGGAAGACCATGATTCCAGACGAACCAGGCAACGGAAATGTGCACTTCGTACAACTAGTCTTTCAAGGTAGCTTCGAGTTCGACATACTATATTCTTCACACGCTGCAACACGCCGGATGACCCCAATCGAGCTTTCAGACGAGCTTGAGCGCACGTTAAATTCCTTTAAACCCCAATTCGCTTCCGTGTTTGGCCCAAAGGTCCCTTTTAATAGAGACTCCCACATACAGTTTGGGCAAAGCTTGTTTTCCAACCTTCTTGGCGGTCTAGGTTATTTTTACGGGGATACCAAGGTGGACGAGTCGCATGCTCCCGAGTATGAAGAGACGGTCCCGGAATTCTGGGAGAAGGCAGCTAAGGCTCGCCAACGCAACAAACCTCAAACTAAGGGCCCTTATGAGCTACTAACTCATGTCCCATCACGCTCTGTGTTTCCTCGAGGCTTCCTCTGGGACGAAGGCTTCCATCTACTCCCTGTCCTAGACTGGGATATCGGCTTAGCGTTAAAGGTCGTACAGAGCTGGCTAGCACTTATGGATGCGGATGGATGGATAGCGAGAGAGCAGATTTTAGGCTCCGAAGCGCGCAGCAAAGTTCCGGACGAATTCCAAGTTCAATATCCACACATTGCAAATCCGCCGACTCTGTTTCTTATTGTCTCCAGGTACCTTGATATACTATCCGGAGAAAAAAAGTACATTGGTCACGACTCAGTGTACATCAGTGATGCAGAAGTGAGGAAGCGCACACTGCTCGAACTCTACGCAAAGCTAAGGAGGCATTATGAATGGTTTAGGAAAACGCAATTTGGCGATGTAGAAACTCACTCGATCCCTATGGCTTCTCAAGGTGAGGGCTACAGATGGCGAGGCCGCCAAAAACAGTACAATTACGCAAGCGGACTTGACGACTTTCCTCGAGCAGAGCCTCCCGACATCAGCGAACTGCATGTCGATGCCCTGTGCTGGGTCGGCGTAATGGCCGAGACTCTCGAAAAGCTCGCAAAAGCCACAGCAATCAATCAAGATGTCATAGAGTATCAGAAGCATTACAAAGGCATCGCCCAAAATCTTGAGGTCGTGCATTGGTCTAAGAATAGAAGTATGTACTGCGACACGCGGATCTGGGAAAGCGCACATACGTACACTTGCCCGCCTGGCTACGTCTCTCTCTTCCCCTTCATGACAGGTTTCCTCGGACCCACTCATCCGAACCTCAATGCAACGCTCAATCTTATATACGACCCGGAAGAGCTGTGGACACCTCATGGCGTCCGCAGCCTCAGCCCTACTAGTACGCGATATGGCACGGGAGACAATTATTGGCGAGGCCCAATATGGATTAATATCAACTACATGATCATCGAACGCCTTCTCGATCTAGCAACTAAGCCTGGTCCTCTCCAGGAGCGCTGTCGTCAGATATACAAGGAGCTCCGCAGGAACGTTGTGGAAACTGTCCACAAGTCATGGCTCGAGACGGGCTACGCCTGGGAGCAATATGGTCCTCATGGTGGCCATGGGCAACGGACACAGCACTTCACGGGCTGGACGGCGTTGGTGGTCAAGATTATGGCGTTCCCGGATTTGGAGCCGGAGGAGCGGTTTTCCGGGAAGATTGAGAGTATGATGGAGGAGGCTAAAGATCACCAGAGATTTAGTGCTGGAGCTGTTATGGTTGCTTTTATGCTAGTGGTGTTTTTCTGTGTGTATAGGCGGAGGTTTGCGCGGCTTTGGAGGGCGATAAGGTATAGATGATGGCAGGAGTTTGCTCGATTGTTTTGCATGAAGACAGTAATGATACCACTTTCCTTTGATGTTTATTTTACTATTAAGCAGCCGTATTTTTATTTTACATATATATATATATATATATATATATATATATTGGAATAGAAACTTGTCATACTGTTTGTGGGAAGCGCTTTCCTGTCAGCTCGAAGGGACGACGCCGTTAATGGGCGTAGGATGGAGTACTTCGTTCTATGAGGTTTTGGGGGACCTGGTTTATGTCAATCTCGAAGTTATGTCACTCTCCGCTACTGAAGATCGCGGATTGTAACAGTCTGGA
Source organism: Lojkania enalia (assembly GCA_010094045.1). Lineage (NCBI taxonomy): Eukaryota > Fungi > Ascomycota > Dothideomycetes > Pleosporales > Lojkania > Lojkania enalia. The sequence goes on from ML986583.1 coordinate 549,743, forward strand.
AGACGAATAAGGATATGATGCCTTGGTGGCTAGATATTGACTTCTTCGGTGGGCATTGCGGAAAAGAAGGCTGTGTTGGAGGACTTTTGCTGTGCCGCATCGGATGCAGCTCCTATGTCGCAAGGCCCACATCCGCTCATAGATGGGATTCGTCTAACCGATGTCTCAGCTTTTTGGTCCTAGGACCTATCCAATAGAATGAACTCTGATTCTTATGCATGCTTGCGCTACGAATCAGGGCAGTTGTCGCCGATGCATCCGTCGAGCCCCATCCGGATCCCAACACGAGAGATTTGGAGCCCTACAAGAGCCTACCTGATCTTTCCCGGGCGTAAATAGGCTATGCTCTATATCTGTTTAAAGAGCCGTCCGTCTCGTCAGGCTGGTGGAGGCTAGTTCTTTTTTAGTTCATATTTTCTCGATCTATCTTCCCTACACATCAAAATTATTGTCTTGAACTAGAATTCACAAGGAAAGAATGAGTGGAAACAGGGATGAAGATATAGCCTGGCTAAAGGGCTACGGCTACCGACCTAGCCTTGTCTCCAGTGCAATTGCGTTAACCGTTTGGAGCATCGCCTACTTATGCATTATCTATCAATGCATTCGACGTCGTACTAGCTTCCTATGGACGCTAGTATTTGGTGCTAGCTGTGAGTATGCCATGTAGTTCGTAATGTTAAGCTTGCACTGACCCACCGAAGTGGAAATAGTTGGCTGGATACTTCAGACTGCATCTGCGAAAAGTTCTGAGAGCAAGTCGTTATATCTAGGTAGCTACGTCGTGCTCCTTGTAGCTCCGTCTGCGATGCTCGCAGCATCGTACACTACGTTCAATCGTGTAGTTCGACTCACATGTCCGCCGAGGTCCCTGGACTTAAACCGACTCTGGTATCCCACTAGAAGAAGAATTCTGAGCGAATTAATATGCAACTTGGCTGCCTTTGTACCTCTAGTAGCTCAAGTCATCGGCGGGACCATCATGGCGTGTGAATTCGAAGTCAAAAAAGGAACATCAAACTGGAAAAGCCGAAATGGTTCCAGCATCTTCGTTGGGCTTGCGCTACAGCTTTGCTGCACTGTGGTGTTTCTAGTCCTCGGGGTGCGCTTCTACTTTGTGAAGGTCGAGCCGGATAAGGGTAGTAAATGGACTGCAATATTTTGGACTAGCCAGATTTCTACCCTGATGATATTGGTAAGTTTGTATATTTGACGCCATAATGTTTCCATAACTCTCTAATCGAAGGGATAGATCCGTACGGTATACACGATTCTAGTCTTGCCGTTTGGGCCTCAATGGGCGTACTGGCTTTTCGACTCTATACCTGTGCTGGGTAAGTGAGCTTCTACTTCTGTTGTGTCGATGTAGACGTATATGCTTCAAAACATAATATATAGTGTATGTCGTTGCTTAGGCCATGATGTACTGACGAACTTCCAGTTTTCTTAGTATTATTCGCGGTATTCCATCCGGGTCGTTATCTACCAATCTCCCTTCAAGGTATTATAGTACCCGAGCAACAGGTGACAAAATCAAACGAAGGCAGCCAACTCCCTGAACTAAAACAAGGTGGATTTGCTGATCTTCCCGAGCTCGTTTCCACTGAGCCTCAGAGTCGGCCTGTTGTAGCTCTAGGAAACATCGACATTGAAAGATCAGCTGCGAATCCAAACCTGCACATACTAGAACAAATGGCAAGATACGCTTAATTTTAATATTGTACCTAAACGTATTTTCATTGAGAGCTCCTCTTAAATTCACTACCTTGGGTTGGCTGTCTCCTACTTCTCTAGCAGTGAATACCAATTCTCGGGACGAAGTTAAGCCACAGTTACACAAATCATGCAAGGGAATGACAAAGAAGTAGGCTTTTTTTTGGGGGGGGGGAAGAAACGTTTCTGCACTCTTATATTTGAGGACTTGCGACGACGCTTGAGGGAGTGATCCATCGTTGTCCTTGTTTTCAGGACAATGTTGGCTTGCTGTATACATTCTTTCCGGTCCTCTGGTCTTCATTACGTAGAGCCATTCCCTTCCGCTAGTCTACTTTGCTAATTGTCAGCGCGTCCGTAGAATATAATGAGCCTATTACTTCGGGAGCAGAGGATCGGGAAAGACGGACATTCTCCACTCGTGAATGGTTTAGTGGGGAAACTAGTGGTGGGAGAAATAGCTATTCATAAGATTAACGACAGGAGCTCCGTTAAATTAGCTCGGACGCAATTGTTCTACTCATTGAAATTACAGTATAAGAATTCGTGGCCCTATGCGACGTCCTTCTCGAGCTTGCTCGGGACCTGGCTAGTGATAGCCATGGATGCGAATATTATGTTACGGGCCCTGAAAGAACCCTCCCCAAGTGGAAGTGCCTTGGGGGATCGAAGAAAATTCACTCCTGAGGGCGTAAGGATTGTCAACGATGCTGCTTTCACACTTGTTCGCAGGGTTCTCATGCAGGCCTCCATGTCGGAATCATGGTTTTTGGGAGAAGAAGCTATTGTATTTTAGCCGAAGGATGAAGATTGAGCGAATGGGTGCACTAACAGGATCTGGATTACTGGTGAACAAAGACCACTATCTTAAGTCATTGGCCCGAAGCACATACGCTCATTAACTAGTTACGGCTTCAGTTTAACGAAGTCCATAGCCCCACTGGTTGACACACTTAATTAAAGAAATTTAGTCCGAAAAATATATTACATTGACTGAAAGAGATGTACTATAAGTTAGATTTCAAAGGTCAGAGAATAACCCCACTTCTCCTTCTATTCTTCTAGGATACATCTAGAACCCCCAAATTCTCACACTTGTTCCATGTGTCCTATTCTGTCGCGCTCTCGTCTTAAAACTAATCATTTTGATCACAATATTATTTACCTTTTTAAATGAAAATGATTCGTACCCTCTGCATCGTCTTCTCTTCAATAGAAAGATGCCATCCATACGCGTAAATGGATCGCATGGTGTGCGTCTAGATGACATCTGCTATGGTCATCTTGGTGAAGTGTCGATGAGGGTGTACGCTACGGATAGTTTTTACTTCATTTAAGATGACGAGGACGGGAAGGATGGGTTTAGACTCCATGCGCCTCTTTTATGTCTGATAGTGGGTATTAACTAGTCACGTGTAAATCGCTAGGAAAAAAGCATCTGACGTAGAAGGTATCATTTGTACATATGCAAGTCCCTCTAATGCTTGCGAGAGTGATAACCACAGACTAGACCCCCACATATAAAAAAGCGATTGGCACTTTACTTCCTATACCACATCCTTGTGATCTTTGTGTGCCTCATCTTCTTCTGTAGCTGGAAAATGCCGTACATGAGCGCTTCTGACGTGGGTGGGCAACCTGGGACATAGATGTCAACCGGTACGATCCTGTCACAACCCCTTGTGACCGAGTAGCTGTAGTGGTAGTAACCGCCACCATTCGCACAGCTTCCCATAGAAATAACCCATCGGGGATCGGGCATTTGATCATAAACTTGTCGCAGAGCTGGCGCCATCTTGTTTGTGAGGGTGCCCGCCACAATCATAACGTCGGACTGTCGAGGCGAAGCACGGAAAATTATACCAAGGCGATCCTGATCGTAACGGGGTGTTGAGAGGTGCATCATTTCGACAGCGCAACATGCTAGACCGAACGTCATAGGCCAGAGCGAACTTTGGCGGGCCCAGTTGGCGATTTGATCGAGGGTGGTCCTGCAAGGCACGTATCAGCTACAATTCAATTGCTCTCAACGATCCTTATCCATTGATTCTGATCGAACGATTCTAGTAGCAAATTCTACATACAGAGCATACTGCATAACTCCCTTCTTCCCTTCCTGGCTCGGCAATGGCACTTCTCGTCGCGCCTTTTTCATAGGAGGCGGCGTTCCAGGACCACCAGCTACGAGGGCAGGTTTCTGCATCGGCGTCGCAGAATTTGAGGAGGTAGATGATATGAAGGCTGTAGATCCTGCGCGGAATGGCATCAATGCTACAGAAGGTTTGGCTGTCCACAATATTAGCTCCGGGGCAAAGGCGTCCTTTCGTCGTGGCGGTAGCAGACCTCTGAGAGCCATTGAGGCCGCAGATCTCGTTGTCGCAAGCATGTTTGCGACAAGACAAAAGAAACCTGCCGTGAGGGCGTGGAGAGCGGAGAGAAAGTCGAGGTGGTGATGGCGGAGGGGATATTCACAATCGGTGATGTCGAAGAAGCTAAGTGCCAAGCTCATCACGTGGGGCTAAGCGCATTCAAGCGACCTCTGGTTGGCCGGAATGGTGCCTTAGAGATTCGCCGACTTGCCTCACAACACAACACCCAGCCCAGAACGCATCGGCGAAAGTGTCCGGATACACTTCACCTAGTTTCGAAGAAGTTTTAAACCATTAAAATCCTAGGGGGAGAGTCTCATAACGTCGGCTTTGAACCGTAGTTGAATTCTCCAAACATGACGGGTAGGGTGCCCTCAATAGCATGTATCGGGGTCATTGGCAAGCACGTGAGGAGCTCTTTAATTCATAGTGACATATATCCCATTAATATAAACTGATATTGCCAGAATAACCCCCTTCATATTTCGCTGTTTCCGGCAGAGGAGCGTGCGCCCTTGGAATTTCAATTTCTTCTCTCTTCATGCCTCGATATCTTCGAGGCTCGGTTGCCACAGAAGACAGTAGACCAGGATTTTGGACTGCTCCAAGCTGTTGATGAGAGGTTAGCTATGTATGGCTGGCTGACCAATACTGGAGTCAAGTTCGTCATAGTGGTCGATATGGAGGGAAGACCTGCGACAGCCTCGGATAGCAAAACATCGACCGCTGTCGGACTAAGAGATGCAGATATGAAGCCAGTAAGGCCAGATCTGCTTACATGCCTCTCGATTTTCTCACTCGTATTAGGCTTTTAGGGCGTTGCAGACGGCATATATCATGCTTCTCAGAAATCCGTTCTACAGCCCTGACGAGCATTCACCACTGGCTGCGAATGCCGAGAAGAGAGTAGGCTCGACACAGATTACGAGTCGCAAATTCATTGAAGAAGTCAAGAGGATTGGAGAAGCATGGGCGCCTGGGATTACCAATATATAGGGGTTTGAGCAGGAGCGTTCACTGATGATACCTACCTGATAGCACTTTTAGGCGTTAGGATCTAGAGAGTAGAAATACCAAGATTAAATGAATTATACCAGCGGTTTCTCGGATGTCTTGGTAATTTGAATTGCGGTCCTTTTTCTAGGATGAGGTGGATTTCTTCCCTTCCGATTATGTCTATCTCAATTATTGCATTGGCTTGCGAATCTAAATCCAATCATCGAGGAGAGCTTAGCCTGGTTCACAATTAATTATGCCCAATAACAATGCATCAACCGTAAAAGAGTATTTCAGACAAAGCACACTAGTTAGGTAACAAATGCTCTCAACACTACTCAAAGCCAGACTATTTCATATTTAGTTTAGCGCCGATCTCATCCAACCACCACCTCGGCCATCATGAACCATATCCACTCGCCTTCCTCTCAACATCCCATAAAAACCTCCATGCCTCCCAATGTTTCAAACCTCACCATCACAAACCCACTCGTTCTCTATCGCAGCCTAATCGCTACAAACCGAATAAAACCAGATCCCTCCCAACACCGGCTCGGTTCGTAGCGTTGACCATTTGTTCCCCCAATGCCAAGAATACACATGACTGACTGGATATACCAGCATTACATTTACAGAAACTCTACGAGAGATTGATAGACTATGAACCTAGCATAGAGTACTCAGAACGCCTGCTGCAAATAAGCCGCGCCGTAAACACTACAGGCCAAGATGTCCAGGGACCACCAACCGGTGCGCCGGAAAGAGGGAGTATCGGGATGAGAGGGTTGTGGACATCTCTCCTTGCTCAAAAAGAGAAGCGCGATTCCCTTGCCTTGACACGCGTTCTAACGTCCCATGAAGCAGCCATGAACCTCCAATCACCAAAGGGACTGATGCTGCATGGCGAGGTTGGCACAGGGAAGAGCATGCTGGTCGACCTATTTGCGGATTGTCTGCCGAACCGGAAAAAGAGGCGGTACCATTTCAATATGTTTATGCTAGATACATTTTCCCGCCTCGAGGCGCTCCGCAAGAGCCAGACGGTTAGGCGCCAAGTGCCTGGAGGTATGCGGGACGAGTATTCATTATTATGGCTAGCGCGCAATTTGATAGAGACTTCGCCTATTCTCTTCCTGGATGAATTTCAATTGCCAGATCGTGCGACTTCGAAGATTCTGTCGAACTTGATGACGAGCTTTTTTCAGCTTGGTGGCGTCCTTATAGCGACGAGTAACCGGATGCCGGAGGAACTCGCCAAAGCCGCTGGAATGGAGTTTGCGAGGCCTGTTTCGAGGATTACCCGGTTGGGATGGAGTCTTGGATTGGGCATTGTGGTCGGCAAAGATGATGGGCCTGGGCAAAGGGGCGAATTCGCTCAGTTTCTTGAAGTTTTGAGGGCGAGATGCGAGGTCTGGGAGATGGAGGGGAAGAAGGACTATCGGCGGTACCCAGGGGGCAATAAGAAAAAAGACGAGGAGCTCCTCCCAGCTGTGGCGGAAGAGGTTCCGCAAGTTCAAACAGCTACGGGTGGACACGCAGACTCCTCTGCTACCACATCAAGTGATACGGACTCCACATTTCCACCAGAACCTGGCACGACAGTTCCCAAATTCTACCTTCTCCAATCATCCCTCTCAGCCTCAGACCTCGATACAATCATCAGCACCACAATATATTCCCCTAACCCAATCCCCTGGTCCCCTTCCACGCTCACAGTCTATGGCCGCAAAATCCTCATCCCCCGCCAACACAATGGCATCGCACACTTCACCTTCCAAGAGCTCTGCGGCGCGACCTTCGGACCTGCAGACTACATAACCCTCGCCTCCACTTACCACACTCTCATCCTTACATCTATCCCCATCCTCACCTTCCCCCAAAAGAACGAAGCACGCCGACTCATCACCCTCCTCGATGCCCTCTACGAAGCACGCTGCCGCCTCCTAATCAGCGCCTCCGCCACGCCCGACAACCTCTTCTTCCCGGAGCCACCTATCCACACCTCCGCATCTCCACCCGCGTCTTCGTCTTCGGGGAAAGCGGAAGGAGGCCTGGTCACTGACGCCGTCCACCCAGAAACCTACTCTGAAATCCACCAGGACCTGACCTCGCCCTTCCGCCCCAACATCTCCTCCTATGCACCCTCACTCTCTGATGATGCGCTGGAGGATGATCCGCCGAGTCGCTTCCGCCGCCCCGGATCCAGTTTCACGGACGAGCGGCGCGGCGAGAGCGTAAAGGCGCCCGATTTCGCGAATATCAGCGGCCTAACAGGCGAGGATGAAAGGTTTGCTGTTCGGAGGGCCAGGAGCCGGGTGTGGGAGATGTGTTCGGCGAGGTGGTGGGACGGGCGTGGGGATGTGGGGAATTGGTGGAGGCCGTTGCCGAAGGAGGATAGGTATTGGGAGCGTTCTGGCCAGCTACAGTCCCTAGTCTCTTCTTCAACTACTAGACATGGCGAAGATGCAGCGGTTTCGGAAATTAGGAAGGTTGGGGAGATGGAAGACCTGTTTCAGCATGGGGCGAGCCCCTTCCGGACGACGAGTGATCCGCCGCCGAAGATTAATTGGACGCATGTGTGGGGTACGATGCTGTGGGGGAAGAAGGCTGGAGCTTGGGGCAAGGGTGTTGAAGGATTGGAGGAAAGAAAGAGGGAGAAGAAAGGTGTGAAGGATGAACAAGATAGTGAAGATAGAAACAGGAGAGGTTGATCGCAGTATTCAATGGATCTCATGGCAGGAGAACTACCACACTGTACTTACCAGGATGAACATTGAGACGCGTTAGAATAAATCAACCTAATCATTACACACATGAATACAATATCATGGCGGGACAAAAAAAGGTCATTGATTGAATGTTTCATTTCCAGCCTTTCATCGTACTTCGACTACTCAGCCCCAAGAAAGGGTCCCACCAAAACGCCACCATTTTTGATATGCACATCTCTTCCATCCTCCCTCCTCTCCCCCAACTTCAAAAGCCCTTTATTTACGCATCCTCGACAATGGTGGTGTGTAGACCCTTAGGATCCTTGACGTTGACGGCCTGGACATACGAGTATAGCTTCTCCTTCGCACCCTCCTCATCGTTACGCTTTCGGGAGATGCGGACGCGGAGACGGAAGGGGACGCCCTTGATGCCGGATTCCCAGACTTTCTTGTTGAGCTGGGGGTCTAGGCGGACGTCCTTGGTGCCCTTTGTACCGATCAGCCAATTATTCTTCCAAGACAAAATTCCCGCCGAATTGATTAGAATCACCGGGGGTTGTAGGGGAGTATTTACATACCATAGCCTTCTCCGCAAAATTGCGAATCTCCTTGATAGCCCTAGGCGCCCTCTTCTTGAAGCTAATTCCATGAACCTATTTCCCGCCATCACATTAGCCAACATGTTCCATTCAGTCTTCCGCCCAATACCCTCTATCACAACCGACTGCTCGCCAACCCATCAGGCTTCTTACGCCAGACAGGCAGTTTGTGGACGAGCGGCTCGGCAGCGGATTGCAGGGGGCCATCGCTGGACTTCACAAAACTGAATTCTCAAACACATACTCTCTTGTGCAGATGGATCGTATATTCGCGCGCGACGACGTCGGCGATGGCGCTGCGCTGGGTCTTGCCCGCGGGCTTCTTGCCTGCGTTTGGCATTTCTATATTAGTCTTCGTTAGTAATTGATTTCCGGAAGGGCTTGCGATGCGACCGGAGGAGCTTCACTCGAGTCTAAAGATGGCCGTAGAGTAGGAGAGTGTAGGTGGTAATTGGATAAGTGGGTGTCTTACTGGCTGTGATATTCGTCGGGTTAGTAGATCGTAGAAGAGGTTTGAGGTGTGGCTTGAAGTTGTTCTTCTGCTCTGGGCCCGATTTACTGTGGGCGACGTTCGCTTAAGCCTTGGCAATTTTGTGCGCACGGATCGCTAGTATTTTTACCGAAAACGGCCTACATTTGTCTTTGGTCCAATAGCCTGAAACACAAATTCATGTTCTTTTATTATTAGGGTATCTACAAGGTTTTTGCATGCGGCACATTGATAATAATACAAAGGTGAATAACCGGGATGTTGGCATATTCAAAATCTCCCATGGTGGCCGTAAATCAATTCCTCCAATGCTGAATATAGCCATTTCCCCCTCTAAACTCCGAAATAAGGGTTATCGGTGACCAGGCAGTTCAATGTCATTATCGTCTCCATCTTCTTCTTCGTCCATACTCTCGCTACTCTCACTACTCTCACTGTCTTCGTCGTCGTCGTCGTCCTCACCTTCCTCTCCGCCGGAAAGAAATTTGTCCATTCGCCGTCCATCTTCGCCCCAAAATTCTAGAGCATCCGGGTCGCCTGAAAGATCCAAAGGCGGAATCTGATCGGTCGAGGGATTCAAATAATTCCGCAAAGGAGCTACCGATCTACTGAATCGCTCTAGAACATACTGTGGGAGTGATGGCTGCCGCACAGTTGACCCGTCCGTTGCTCGACCTTCAGGACGGTCCTCCCCCAGATCAATAATAGGCACATTCTCGGCTGGAACTTCACCAGTTGGATCTAGGTAATGAGAGAAAACCCTACTTATTCGCTCCATTAGTTCGGATGGATCAGGCATCTGCGGCATTTGAGGGAACTGTGGAAATTGAGGCATCTGTGGGAACTGAGGCATCCCTCGAAATTGAGGTATCTGAGGCATTTGGGGCATCCCAGGAAAGTTGGGCATCTGGGGCATATTAGGAAATTGTGGCATTTGGAAGGGAAAAGATGGTAGCTGTCCTGGGAGCCATGTCTCCTCTGGCTGATCTGGTTGGAAGTAGTATCGTGGCGAGCGAAGGGGTTGTGAAGATGGGGATGCCGCACTTGAGGGTGATCCAGGTGGCCCAGGGGATGGCGCCCTCAGGCTTGGCTCTGCGGACAGCATGGCATTGGCTGTTTCTTCGCTCTCTGGCCCATTTAGTATACGGTACTCATTCGTGTTGTAGGAATCGCATGTGGCACATTTATTGCCAAGCCAGTGGTACTTGACTGATGATTTGGCAGAGCAATCGTTGCATTGAATAACAGCACGCGTCTCGGCGAATTGCTCGGGCATTGGTTGACTCTCAATTGCTTCTGTCAACTTCTGCCATTGTAGCTCCATGTTGACGGCGCTCTTCTTGCACATGGGACATTTGTAGGCAGTCTCCATGTAGAGGTTGTAGCATTCCTTGTGCAGGTAATGCCCGCAGGGCATAGAAACAACAGCGCTAGAGGACTCGAAGAGATAGTCGCCACAAATGGGGCAGTCGCAATCGGTAGCACGCTCGAGACACTTGTGCTTTGTAGCATGGGCAATGGAAATGCAGACGTTGCATTTCTACATTCGAGTTAGTATGACCATCACGAGTTCAGGACTCTGCTGCCCATACCTTGCAATGGACATAATCCCTCCCCAGTCCTTCACCTCGTCTACAGATTCCGCAGTCTAGGCAATGGTAGATTTTTTTGCTGCTGTTGTCATCCCATAGCTTGCAGATATCGCAGTAATAGCACGCTGCTTGTTGTTCGCACTGGGTGCAATACTCGCCAGCCTTTTGTGGAGTGCCACACACCATACAAAGCATGTTTTGGGTCTTCCTCCTGTCTAGATTGTGATCTTCTACGGCATCGTGACAATGGCGGCAGGTGTACCATCGTCGGCAATGATAGCATTGGACCTTTACGTTCCGCTTGTAATGCTGGCAACCAAGCGTTGAACCGTCCTCCGCTGTATTGAAGTCCTCATCTTCCCCGGTATCGTCCGTTCGTTGATGCGATGACCGCAAGCGGTAGGTTGGTTCGGTATCACCAGGCCGCAGATTGAAGGGATTCTCGGGGTCGACTTCGGAGGCCGTGGAAACGGGTGACGAGATATGGGTGTCAGAGAACATGGACTGCCCAGAGGTAGGCGTGAACGGCCGGTCGTTGGAGACAAAGCTGCTGGGCGACTGCGGGCGTAGGTAGTTGTACCGTTCTATCATTAAGCTGTGCATCATCCGCGCCTTCTCCTCGTCCGCAATATTCAAGTCCCTGATCTGATGGATGCGGGCCCTAAGATGGCGCATGCCATCATCTGCCGGCAACAACTCGGCCATGGCGGGCGCATTCTGACCTGGGCTGCTCGGGGCTGTAGTGGGCTGGGTGTGGGTTGCATCCGCTGATAACGCGGGCGATGAGCCCAGATGTAGCCTTTGAAATGGGCTTCCAAGGGCGAGGGCGGGACTCGAGGACATGCCTAGCTCGACGGGGATGTCGATGGGAATGCTGGGTGCGGTTGGCTCACGGCTCGATAAGCTTAAGGAAGTGGTATGCACGTTGCCGTCATGGCCCTCATCGTCAGCTACGGCAGGCTGAGAATGGCGAATGAACGTCGATAATCGTCGAAAGTGGTTGACTAGCACAGCAGACGAAGCTTCGCGGGCCCGGGGAACCTCCTCGAGGTGTGCAGGTGTCGTGTTTCCGTCACTACTGTCAAGTAGACCGCCAGAATGCGGCCATGCGGAGGTGCTGGCATTTCCGGCCTGACTTTCACGTGAAAGTCGCCTGCTGTTCGGTTCAATGTGGACCGCGCCCGAAAATCGACGTGCTTGGCGGACGACAGGGTCAATAATAAAGGAAGATATGAGGTTGCTCATGAGGGTATCTGCGTGCTAGGAATGGAGCGGCGTGGAGGGGAGAGGTCTAGAGGGCGCGCCCGCGTAGTACTGCTGAGCTGCAGCACATGGGGCACTTGCTCTGCGAGTTGGTCACGGAGCGCCACCAGTTGAGCCCCACGGAACACATCGTACACAGTCCGGTCCCGTGAGAAGGTACCCAAACCTTTTGCCACAATATATCCCGAGTTATGAGCGAGAACTACGCCAGGACAGGAGACGCAATTCCAATAGCATCTTGATCGTCCCCCGCAAGCATTGCCGGATTAGGCTTTTGGCTAGTGTTGCGGCTGATGGTGGGACTAAAACTACTTCCGGCCATCATCAGCGGTCGTCTGCCAAAAACTAAGAGTCCGCAGAGCATATGGATATCACTAAGACCAGGACATTCAATGGTCTTGAAGTAGTCATTTCGAACTCATGTAATTACTTTCGTGCGCTTTCTTCGCTATGCACCAGTCTGAACTATGATTACAACAAAGACCATACTGGTCTTCATGCTTTTGAGTTTGACATAAAACTCCAAACCCAAAGAAAACTCCGACAAAGGGAGACTTGCTTTTAAAGCCCATCAGCGAACGTCCGTTGACTGACAGTCCTAATGACCATGCTCTAGGGCCCTTACTAAATGCATTCCCGGGCTTGTCCATAGTTATCGAAACGCCGAGAAGGGTATTTGCCAATCCATGTGAGTGCCATCCTTCTTGTGCTTCCCTATTAATTGCAACAGAAAGAAAAGAAATTGCTAACAGTGGTATCAACACAAACAAGACAGAGAAACAGTGCATTGGTATCGTAGCCGCCCGTGGCATGTGGGGAAACAAGCAGAGAAACAAAATACAAACATTCGATATGTCCGTCTGGATAATCGAAGAGTGAGCATTCGAAGCAAAAGATGCGGAAGACCCAAACGCCGGGGATGCTATCCAAATAACAACGGGTGGGTAATAGTCCTTTAAATCCGGAAAATGCAGCGCATTGAAGCGGTATGATATAATCTATCGTTCTTTAATAGAATTTGCTGACGAGAAGCTAAAGCTTAAGAACTCAAACCTATCCTTCGAGTTTGTTCGGCTTTCGGCCGTGAGAGCGCCGCTCTCCATTGGAGGTGTGGCCTTGATAATTTGTGGAGGTTCGCGCGGCTCGAGAAGAAGCGAACGCCTGTAATAGCTTTGGACGTTTGCCTGGTCGCTCGAACGCACTCGCTGGATCTGCGACTCTATCCAATCTTGCATTTCGGGAACTGCCGCAAGGCGGTAAGGAACTTGGAAAGACTGAAGTTGGCCAATAATCTTGGCGGTTTTCATATGCTTGTCGAAGTTGATCACGGAGACACCTTCGCGGCCGGATTCGCCAGGGAGCTGGCGCGTAGTGCCGTTGCCCACATCAACGAACGTCAGATCGGTAAGGTAAATGCCAACAAAAGGAATGCAAGGAGCGACGTGGTTTTGTAGCCGCTGTCGAAGAACCGCATAATTCCGTCCAACGTCAGTGATGGTCTTCAACTCTTCTAGACGAGCCTTGGTTTTTGCCGAAACAAGTTCCCACGTCTTCTTTAATCGCAGCACCATGGATGAATTTAGAGAGCAAATGATTGCCATGAGAGAGTCGTAGTTATTTAATTCGAGGCACTTTACCGCAATCTTTACCCATTGCTTGATAATAACGGCCCGCTTCTTCGCATCCTCAAGGTGAAGAATGGTATCTGCAACCAGATTTGCTAGATCTGTTGACAAAGTTGACATTGCGCGGACGTTGACAGCTCTTGAGCCGGTTTTTTTCGTCCACTCCGACGCCAGTAACTCTTCTGGCTGAATTGAACAGAAAAGTCTTGATTCGATGAGAGTAAATTGCCGTGCCAATTCTAGTGGATCGAAATCAAGGATACCGCACTGCGACTTCCCGTCCTTGCTGCTTCGGAGGGCATTTAGCTGGCTCCTGGTGACGATGGGGCTTGGGACGTTAGCATCGGCTGGCGTGAAAGCCATGTTCGACACCCCCGTCTTTCCGAGCGATGATACCAATCTTGGCACAAGGGCTCCGGCGCGGACCTCAGTAACCTTTGAAGTCAGTTCCGCCAAACGCTTCCCAGCAGCAGGCAATGCCGACCGTAGCTTTCCGGTTGCGAAAGTGAGAATGATACCGAGGGCAGCATTATCGGTATCTGGTACCCAATGGCTTTCTAGCCACCCCTTGAAGACATTATATACCCGCAAGCGAACCGGAACTCCCACAGAAGGACTATCGCCGACATAGTCAAATCGATCGATGAGGCTCTGCGCAAATTCCATGGGGGTAGCGAACAGCCGGAACGTGAGGTAGAAAGCCGTTACAAACATAGCATCTGGCGTTGATTCATGGGTCGTGAGCTGCTCAACAAGAGCAGGTAACGACCCACCGGATATGTGGCCTTCTTTGTTATAGATGAGCTCATGAGCATGCGTTGTTTCAAGCAAGTGCTCTTCAACGGCTGCCATGTCTTCACTTGCCACGGAGCGAAGCTCAGACGCGCTGCCAAAGCTGCTCACTAGCGTTTGAGAGCTTTGTTTCTTAGCAGGCGAATGATCCGGCGTGGTGGCTCTGGTGGAAGCTTGCGAGATAACACTTCCCGTGTCACCGCGGATACTGTAGCGGTAAGTGCTACTTGAATCCGCCACGGATACATTAACACTATCCGCTCTAGCAGACTTGGAGAAAAACCGCTGTGTAGCGCTTGATGGGCTCTGGGAATACTCGGACGGACTAGGCTGCGGAAGATGAGGCGTTGGAAGTTGGTTCAATGGTGGAAGAGATGACCTCGATGATCTAAAGGAAACCGCTGTAGGGCTCTCTACGATGGCCGGCTGACTAGGCTGGAGGTTAATTTGATTTGTATCTAGAGGCGATGGCATGGGCACTTCTGGAAGTGGCTTGGACTCGGAAATGACGAGGGGCGGCGGCATTTGTTTTGCCGCCATCGGTGGTGCAGGTAGCGGTTTATCGGTTTCTACGGCAGATGCTGGTGTTGGTGCCGGTGCTTTGGCCTGTTCGACTTCATTCTCAGCAGTTTGCTGAGTACTTTCAAAGATCGAGTCTGAAAACCCGAGCCCGAAATTCTCAAACTCAAAATCGCCTATCCTTTCAATAACAGATCTGGCCTTCGTAACACAATCCCCAGCGGAACGAACGCAGCTCGTGGCCGCAGCGACAAGCTGTTTCCCTGAATCCGGCATGACCACATCGTCAGTTGGGTCTGTCTCGGAAGTGCTGAACATGTCCTTCGTCGCCTGGACAAGTTCGGTGAGTCGTGCGTACATCATATCCTTTGCTTGTTCGAGTAGTTCGGATCGTCGCGAGTCGCGTTCCCATACTTCTTCAACGACAGTAAGGAGTTGTCGACAAGCGATGACTGATTGCTGTGTAGTCAGTGTGAGCTCTTCGGATGAGCGCGACTGCAGGTGCAACCCAATAAATGAGCCGATGAAACCTAGAAAGGAGTCGTGTGCAGCATTCAGCCGTTCTGAGGCCAGGTTCTGTTTTCGCGAGGCCTGCAGCTTTCCGGTGTACGACAGGCGGTGCGAAACAGATAGTCGTTTTGCCTGACTTTGAGGCTGAGGAAAGAGAGGTGATTGGAGAGAGTCTGATTCGGAAGGAATCGAAAAAGCAACAGATAGGCGATTTAGATTGCGCAGTGGCTGAGATTTCGTGTCCAATTCTGCTGGTACCGTAGCCGGGCTTTCTTGTGATACTGAAACTGCATATTGATTCGTTAACACGTCGTCTTCACCGTTCTGATTTGACGGTGCCGATGGTTGCACAGGAGGATCGACGGAGTCAGATGGTGGGGTCGGGGGTCTATTATTGCTCGCGTCTGCCGGGTCAAATGAGAGGGACACTGCATCTTGTGCCCATATGTCAAGGAAGCGCACTGCTCTCGTCACAAGCTTAAATGACCTCAGCACCAGCTCATCCAACAGCTCAAATACTGGCACTGGAGACCCGTTCGTTTGGAGAATTTCCTGCAGCTTCTTGGCGGTCTTGACGAGAGATGAGAGGTCGCCCAACAGGCCCTTTCGCATCCGTCGCAGGCCGACATGCGCAAGAACGAGAGCGGTATCCCGAGTTAGGCATTGCGTCCTTTCCTAGAAATCATTCAGCGGCTACCCATAAGAGATAATTATACGGCTGCACTGTAAACAAAGAATTACTCACCAGAAAGAGTCGCACGCCCGCTATCATAGCCCTAACATAGTCTTGTTTGGTGAATGCCAACAGATCGCCGTTCTCGCCGTCACGAACAAGATCCCATAGGTGAGTCAACGCATTGAGGAGATTATGAATCGATGGATGATCATAAGGTTCGCAGTAATTTGTCGGGAGCCAGCCACGAGCCCCAGACGCTAAAAGGGTCCCATCAGCCCAACCGTTGGGGTGCACAGAATGCACCAAGATTACATCGCCCTGGTTGATTGGGACGGTGATTGAAGACTCATCGGTCGACGAGGAGACAGTGGAGCTGGGATGGAAATGATAGAAAGCTCTTAGGTAGTTGTGGAAGATTGGCTGCGCCGGGACCTTTTCGGGAAGCCCTTCTCTTGACGTGCGCGGTGTTAATGGTGGGGATATTTGCGACTGCGATTGTGATCTAATCGAAGGCGCGGTCCGTGACGAGGATTGCCGAGTATGCCCTGGACCTGTGCTTTGCGATCGTTTTGGCGATTTCTGGATATTCAATGGTGCTACCAGCGCGCTCGCGTGCTTATCCACCTCTTGATTTTCGAATACATAATCGGACATGATGACTGAGAGGAATCGGATCTAAACAAGCGTCCCGATCAAGAAAGCAAGAGTCGCTGTAATGGAGTATGCTAGTTGTGCAACGCAACAACACTGGCGCGTCACGTAGTCATGGAGCTAAGTAGTTAGTGCGCGGAGTCGGTCGAACACTTGGGTTCCTCAAAAGAGTGATACCAAGGCTCAATACCCACGCCGTCGATGGTGTCTGTCAACGAGTTTCCAGATGTCGCCAACGGGCCTTATCGATACTTGGTCTGTTCTGGTGTTAGTGCATGTAGTTGTTATTATGAGGGCTGGTGGAGCAAGAATGTGTTGTTGCAAAGAATGTGACGGTGGCGCCCAACAACGGAAGATAACGTACCCGTGGGCAAGCTCTTCAATTGCCTGCGTGGTGATTGATGCGGCGTGTCTCAGAGACCAATGGCTCGCGGTTCGTCCCGCGGGATAGTGAAGCAAGTCGTCGACGCCTAGAAAGTTTACTTCTTCGGGAATCCTGACTGCAGAGGCAGAGAGGCGAATAGGAAGCCAGCCGCAATGGGCACTTTGAAACACGAACTTGGAGTCGCAAGGCGCCGGTTGCACCTGTGAGGGCCTGTAACAAGACAGGTTTCTGTTAGGCAGAGGATGGCACAGGAAAGGTGTCTGTGCAGCAGCAAACGACGTCGAGACCAACACACGGGCTCTTTCTCCTCATAGAGCGGAATGGGCAGTCGTCGACAATTGGAAATAGCTGGGAGCTAAGGAGGGACTGCCGCTCAACTGCGCGAGGTTGCTCTGCTAGTAGGAGCCGTCTATATGGCGGGCGAAGGAGTGACTGGAGATGCTGCAAGGGTCGAGCTGGCTGGCTGGCTGGCAGGGGCAGGGCTCGCCCTGCTCCAACGGTTCTGGTTCTTTCGTTTCGAGGTCGGCCACGCCCTAGCGAGGGAAGGAACGAGGGAGAGAATGCGGTGGTGGTGAAGTCGCAGCACAACAACCACAACAACAACAACAACAACAACAACAACAGAAGCAATGGCAATTGCAGTGCCGTCGGCGAGGATAGGGAGCAATAGAGAGGGGGGGAGACGGATTGGGGAAGCACGGAGAGCCCGCGTCGATAATATTCAACGACAACGGCGCAGGTGCAGGATTCGACGGCCCGCAGAGTCTCCTCAGGGCAGGCCCAATACGGACTGGTCGGCGTCCTGGGCCCAGGAGTTGTGGGATAGGCGACAGGGGTGGGCCAGGGAGCGTTGGTGCAGCCTTGGGGGGCCCACGACTACTGGAGACTACTGGAGCTATGTGCGCAGGCACGGCCGGCTTCGCAGCCAGGCGGCTTGGCCGTCCGTATACAGCGCGCTACGCTGATTCGCGCAGGGCAGAGGGAGGGGGAGGGCGGGCATGCACATGCTCGCGGGTGCGCTGAGGGTCCTGCTCTGCTTACCCCCTGCGCGTCGTTCGGCTGCTCCTTGCACTGTCATTAAACGTTGATCGTTGAGCCCAATTCACCCAGCCAATGTGCGCACCTGAGAACCGGCGGATGGCGCCGTGACGGTTAGGGCAATAATCGGCCGCCGCTGCCCGGGGCAACAGCCGGAGAGGACGAGCAGAGGGCCGTATCTACAAGCAGGTGCGGTATGGAATGGTATGTGGTACGTACCCGGTAGTGGTATTTGCAATGGACGTCAGCGCTCGCGACCGCCCCGTACACCACCCACAGGGCTCGAACGCTACAGCGGCCGGCACATGTCGCTAGACGACTGGAGGCGGCCGCATGCATGAGGCCCGCAGGTCGCGCCGCCAGACGCGGTCCCAGAGAGCCAGAGAGCCAGCGAGAGCGCGCCGGGCTGCATGAGCGAGGCCAAAAAGACGGAGGGCCCGCAACGCCCCCCGACACCCCCGTCCACCGCCGCCCCGGTCGCTGCCGGAGACTCGAGGCCTGGAAGCGGCAGGGATCGTCCCACTGTCCCCCCACTGACGACGGCGCAGGGAGCACGCAGCGAGGCCTGCTGCCATCAGTCACCACCACCCTCAACCTTCACAGGCTTCCCATTTCGAGCCCTCTGCCGGACGGAAGTCTTCTCAAAGGTCCCCGCCTGCCACGTCGGCGCCCTCCAATTGAGACCTGCCAAGCCTGCGCCAATCAACCCTCCAGCGCCCCATTGGTTGCGTGAGGGCCTTTTTTTGCAAAAAAAAATATCCCGACGAGCATCTAGCAACAGCCATCCCATCCCTCCAGTTTCTCCTGCTCCTGGCGGGCCGTTGCGCCTCGGATCCTCGCCGCGTCCGAGGTCTTTCATATCCAGCATGCACCTGTATGTACTACACAGTAGTAGAGACGCAGCTGAGGTCGCTGGCAATCTGCACTCTTGTTTCATGACTGCCCGCCGACCGCGTCGCTCTCCACATGGAGGAACGAGCCAGAGTTACCGTCGCTGGGGCAGCTGATGGCCAGGACCCACTCCGCCTCCACCGTGCTCCATTCGTCTTTCTGCGATTTTGTGACGAATTCGACCCGTGCTGCAGGATACCGAGCTGTTGGCACCAACACGTCCCTGGTGCACGCAAATCCTTCGCGAGCAGCGGAGAGACCCTCTCCTCTCCATTTGGGACACTCTCTCCCCGCCGCCGGGCTGGCAAAGTGCACATTGAAAGAAGCGTCACGAGGTCCTCTAGCGTGTACAGTACGAGCGCTTGATCACTGCGCTTGCCGTCCTCACCGGGCACTGGTTGTTCACCGTCATCTGTTTGGAAACGAGCACCTGCTCTTAATAGCAAAGGGTAAACAAACGCGGTTGAAGGCCCTCAACCATGCAAACGAACAATTACCGACGCCTGCTATACCCTAGGAAACACGTCGATAAGCACATCGCCTCTCAATATGCCCTCGGCTCGCGCACCAGCCACGCAAAAGAAAAAAGACTCGTTACTGCTTCGTCGCATCTTGCTCGCTCGCCCGCAATGCTTCTGGCCCGCGTCCTGATAGTTTGGAGACGAACGCCCGCGTGTTGCAGTAAACGAGTGGATCAGACGAGCAGAAACAATGCAGTTGCTCCACCCAATTGGAGCCGAACTGGGGTTTTGGGCTTTTTCTGGGATCATGGATCGGGCAACGGGGCAGGATCGCCCGCCAAGCCATGGCGCTCCTCGACCGCGTTCATTCAGCAGTGGCCATACTCAGGCACCCGACGATGGGAGAATGAACGAAACCACGAGATTCTTGATGGAAACACAGCATTTGCTGCTGCTGTCAACTTTACTGCCGTACCACTACACCAAGAGTGTCGGTACCACGTTTTGCGGACATTTAAAATACCCGCTCCCTTCCCTTGAGGCGCCGCGTCAACTTTGACTCCCGCGTGGATTCCAGCACGCTGGATAGTGTCATTCGTGTGCATGCATCACGGATCGTAGCTAGCTTCTCCGCTCCGTGACGAATTGCCAACAATTATTTATACGCGCCGTTCCCACGCTAAATATCTCCGAGAGTCCCACGTCGGCTCGCAAGGCGAGCCGCATGATGCTATGTTTCGGCCACACTCTCGCTATGCTAAAATCGGAAGCGCCAATATGGTTCCAAAGATGCGATCCGATCCCGGCCGCTATCATATCACAGTCGAAAGACAACCATCACAACACGACATTCCTCCACTAGCGCCATTCTAATACGGATTTCCGCGAGTGAGCCAACTCGAATACTCCGTAGGGCTTCCCTTCAAGGTGAGAAAAGGGAGATCACTTCAATAGAGTAGAACAGCCCAGTGATGAGAAAGCGGCACTGTCCCGTGATTTCTTTCCAGTTAAGGAAGAATCTTGGCCCTTCAGACACTAAATTCTTTTAAGTATGGGCAATACAGTCTAGCTGGATCTCTTCAATACACTTATTCCCCTACTTATGGGCTCGATCCCACCCCAACATAGGCTAAGAGCAGGAACCCGGAGCGACAAGACGACTTTGTAAAGTTAAGCCTTAACCCACACCTACACCAAGACCTCGCTGCTTGAATGAATGCCTTCGTAACAACCGGCCCGTAGTCTCGCTAGACTTCCGCCACGGAAGCTAATTTAGAATCGCCGAATGCGTGCTATCCCGTCCAAGTCCTCCTAAAACATCACCGAGAAAGTCGAGAACCAGCCCGTCTTGCGATCAATATCCAATATTGTTTCGACTTCAACTTTTCGCAGGAGATCGCGCATCTAAGAAGTTAGAGAGGTCGCGGCCTGACGAGAAAATACCCCTGCTAAGATCTGTAGGTGCTTAGCCTCTCGAGCGCAAGATCTACACAAGAGTTATCTAGAGCCTCGACAAGTAGATCTGAGACTGATGCTGTTTGCTTCAATCCTAGGCTAATCCAACAGTCATCTCAAAAAACTCTGCGAAGAAATCGCTTCAATCTTTCTTGTTTGTATCATTATCAGCAATTTGATGATCCATACTATTAAGCCACATTTTTTTGGAAATCTCAATCAGCACCCAGGCCGAGGCTCTGCCGTGCAAAGCGTGGGACCGTGTCGACGCCGGGCCACCTCAAATCCATTCTCTTCTCTTCAGTCTTTGTTTGCTCCGAAGTCTTAACCAAAGTGAGCACAGCTAGCAATCAAAGAACAAGCTAGTCCTTGGGGAGATCCTACCTCTCGAGACTCGGTATAATTATTTTTCGCTCACAGAGAATTGCTTCGCCTCTTACGTACTCAGAATTAACTGTAGCCTGCGGAAAACTACCTGCCCAAAACGTCAACACAACCGCCCATAGTGTAGGAGTTAATGTTGGTCACATCGAGTCAGAGAGCCTTCTGTTAGGACGTGGAGCATACTCTCCTGGCTTGGACCAGAGCAAAATATGGGTAGGCGTAGCCTCGCCATCCGACTACATCGACGCTGTGACTTGCAGTTTGTCTTGCTTTCGGCCTCTTGTAAGCATATCATCCTTTCAATATCAATCACCTCTGTCACATGCTTCTTGGTCTCTGTTTTATTGTTGAAATATAGTTTAACGTTAGCTTTGCGTATTCCCGCCATAGCTTTCACACCTAATTCCTCACAGCTAAGGTTTCTCTTCAGCAGATCTCATTTTACGGACGGCAACTTTACGAGACGAACTTGGGTCTCCGACAGCGCCAGACGCTACTATCCCATTCTTCCTATCACTGAGACAGACGTTACGGCACTTAAACCCGATTGAGGCGCTCTTAAAGTAGCAGTTGACAGCCCCCAAGGGCAATCGAAACGACCCGATATCCTACTAGGCATACAGCCCGTTGTAGATCGTGATTGCGTTCTCGCAATGTCGTTATCCTTCAGACCCGTGTGACAATTCCCCACAAGCACGACTCAAGCTAAGTGCACGTCCGGTAGCCGCCTTGACAGAAAACGGCTCTCACCGCCGCCGTGGCTCATCTGGAACCGTCGCAGGGGAGACGGCACTTGGGAGTCAAGGAAGCTCATGCAATCTGCGTTTGTCCTTGACTCAAGGACATGTTACGCAGCGCGCTACTTCCCATGCGAGACACTAGCAAGGGCAGAAATCGATGATTTCCAACCCTTGACTAAGATTTTTATTCTCTAGTCATAGAGCGATAGCACTTGCAAGCAAAGGTAATCTTTAGTCATCACTTCATCCCGCTCTCAGACAGGATAATGACTAGTCAGTTGCTTTGCAAAATTCTACAACTCATCTCAGTTAGGATCGACGTCACGGCTAAGAAAATGGACTTTGATTGTCGGGCTACCAGCGTTCGACAATGATGTGAATAACAAGGCGAACGAGCGAAGCAGATCCGTCCACGAGTCAAATGAGACCATCGTCCGCCCACGTGCCATAACAAGTACCCTTTGGTCGTGGTATTCGCTCGCACAATTGAATCTATGGAAGGATCCCCGACTGTTACACCTATCGACTGCGCTTGATTGTGATGGCTATATTCACCTACATTTTGCATATTTCACGTACTTTGCCCTTATAACCATCTCGCTCGCCTTGTCAATGCGCATGAAGCTGGCTGTCATGAAACACGCGCCCTGACCGCCAAGCCACGAGCCCCTCACTTCTCTGTTTTCGTCGTCGCCTGCATCAGCTTTACTATTCCTTCTTTTGCTTTTCCAATATCACCACCGCTTATCCCCCGGTATCGCTTGAGAAGCGATCAGCAACTCATTTTCCTCGCTCGCTGTCGTCATGACTAGCGGCCCGTTAACGGTATCGCGTCTTTCCGCAATTGCCCTCAGAATCTCAAATAGTGTTAATTAGAACGTCCGCCACGGACTCATTACGTAGGGCAAGTATCCGTCGGCGAAGTCAAGACAATCACCCCAGTTTGTGATTATTTCCAGGAGAATCTCTCGCATGATTCTATGGCAGTCATTCTTGTGCAGAACCTGACACTACATGGGGTCTAAAAGATCATGCGCGCGACCTCGACTCGGGCGTCGAAGACTGCATATGCGAGTTGTCAAGCTGAAGTGTGATTAGATTGTTGAGGTGCATATGATGGTAAGCATATGACTGGTTCCCAAATACTATCGTTACAACTTTGTGACGAATTGCTGACCGTCGCGTTCAATCTTGCTCGTCCCATTTACGAAAGCTTTAGAGAAATAAAATAGGAAGGTAGAACTGCTATTACGCATGTTATTTGTTGTCTGATCTTCTCAGTCGTACCATTGAGCATCAATTCCAACATTTCTCAATACAATTCAGTTTTCGGCGCATGTGGCGGTCGATTGCCTTTTTAATCCATTATATGTACCCCAGGAATCAAATTGGTCTAGGCGCTGCTGTTATCGGCTCAAGAGACAATATTGAGCTCGCCTGTTCAAAATTGACCACTTAGCAACGGCTTTCTAGGCCCATCCAACATTGCGAGGTAAAATCTCCATTCGAGTAAATCACTACCACGTTTAAAGCCCAGAAAATACGGCCCATCTCTTTCTCTTATTTGACGATCTAGTTGTTCTCGCCTCAGAGAGCATTCCAACATATCATAGTGCATTAGGGTATTGGGATATAGCAAGTTCAAAGAACAACCACCACGCCCTATATCGCCGTCGCAAAGGAGATCGAATAAGCATCCTTGGTCAAGTTCTCCAACCCATACAACGACAACCGTAATACGGAGTATATACGAATATCAACCCCAAGATATCTCGAAACAATTTCCTCGCAAGTGTTTCATAGCCCCCCTCAACCCCAAGAAGAGAGGCCCCCCTCCCCCACACCGCCACGCCCACCCCATCCATCATTTCCCTGTCCGTCCTCAAAACAGCTGAGCCCTTTCCCCCGCCATCTATTGTACCTATTCGCATTTTTCCTATATGTCTACATTTATCTGCATATGCATAGCACTAGTACATACAAATTTCTTTCCCCCAGTCTCAGATCATGCCGCCACGGAAACCCTCTCCTTTCGCTTCTGCACCACGCCGTCTCACCATTATCTCCACACCAGAATTCCGCTCCGTGAAGGGAAATTAGGACGTTTGTCGTTGAAGACTGTTATGAAAAGCCCTGGTCGTTATGATTGTCCGCTGCCGCTGTGGCGTTTTGCTAGAAAAGAGCGGCCGGGGAGGGAAAAGTCGGACGCAGTGTTTGAGGGTAGAGCCGAGGTTAGGGGACGCCCAAAGGGCGTTGAAGGCTTGATGTGTATATATTGTATTGTATAGTATTGGAGAGGAAGTGGTAGTGGAGTAGGTGGCTTCCTGCACAGTGCCCTGGAAGCGGGGGTTGCATGAATACTTTACACTCTTCACGCGTCCAGTATAGGTAATTCCCCGGCACCCATTGGACGTGTGACTTGGGAGTGAGGCGTGTGCCTTTCTCGAGTCGTTGTCATTGTTATCGTTGCGAGTCTCGCTTCTGCAAGGCACGCGTTCCGATCAACGGATCCTGTCCCAAAGCGATTCCGAAGGCTTGGCAATACTTCGCGTCGATGTGGGCATGGATGCGATGATATGAAGCGAAAAGCAAGCAAAATACCTGCTCTTACTTTACAGTGTTGCGGTACTCGTTTTCCTGATTCTTTTTCCCCAAGAAACGATTTGGGTTCTTGAATTTGGCAAATGCCGAGGTGGGGAGGCTGTTGTTCAGGGACGCCCTGGGACACTGATTCGCGGACCGAATCATGTTGCTTGCGGGGAAGTCTAGTTTCATCCTATCCTCCATAGTTTCCTTGGCACTATGTACGTATTCTCGAGCCAGGGTGCACCCTCGACTTCTGGCCATGTCCTGCATTACATTGCCCTTGGTTATTGAGCGAAAAGCTTATTTTCGAAAATCCCATCACGCTGCCTCCCGGGCCTTGAAACCACAATTGCTCACACTCAACATTTGATATTCATACAACGACATATGCATGACGGATCCGTTAATCCATCCATACATCGCCCCATCTTCCAACCCTTTTTCCCAAACGCAACGCCAAACACTCGACATGCTCGTTCTATGCCTCACTGTCCCACATAACGCATGGGAAATCTCAAATCTTGCAACCTCTTTTGAATTGAGGAGATTTCAATTTCTTAACATAACGCCACCAGTCAGAAATACATATGTATGTAGCGTATGCAGGCACCCAATACCCACGTGGGCGGACCATTTAGGTGACTAGTTCTGCGGCAATGTTGTTTAGGGTCAGTAATGTGTGTGCCTCGCTTGACGTGTGAACGCCAGAGTTACACAGCATACACCCTTCCGTTCCGTGGTGCATGCTTCTCGGGCCCCTGCCTCTTGATGGCACAAAACGTCCGACTTCGGAATGATCAGTCCCAGAGGTATTAGTAGGTTCGCGGGCTGTGATGGGGGGTGCAGTATCGTATGCGATGAGCGAATGTGATGGGTTAAGGGCCATGTTGGGCATCGACGTGGGGTGCGGGGCCGCGGCTTTTCAAGTCCGTCGGACGAATTACTTTCGAAGCTGACATGGGAAGTCGGTTATCGTGAAAGGGGAATTATTGAGTTCCCTTGTCACATTCTGGGTGGAGGATTTCGCTGAAGCCCTCAGCTCCTGCTCTGAGAATCGCACTGGCCATAGTGCTGTGAGGCTGGAAGAATAGTTAATCGAAGCGGACGAGGTATATCTTTCCTCAGGAACTTCGCTTGGAATCGTAGATTGAGGTATCGCGAGAACGTGCTTTGAACGCATCACAGAACCTCGATGCATTCCGACCCTTATCATTGCATTTCCATCTCATCCTCGTCGTAATCCGCAGTGCTGGGGTACCCATTTTCCCTTTCCTCTTTTTCTCTGTCCCTACGCTGTTGTTCACGTGATGCTACGATCTTTCTGCGAAGTTCATCAGTCCATATTCAACCTAGGTAACGAAAAGTTCTGACCTTAGTCCATCAATTACGCCGCCAACAAAAGCTCGCGCTTCACCCACCTCCATTCCTCCAACACCATTCATTTTTATTCCACCCTCCGCATCGAGCAGCTCCACTCCTTTCCTCAGTTTTGACATTCGTACCTCTCTCAGCCCCTGTAATAGCTTCCGCACATTATCTGAGTCCTCAAAATCATCGGCAGCAGCCTCTAATAGCATCTCCCCTAGTTCTAGCCAATGGTATGGTAGCGCGTCCGGGGCTGCCTCCGCAGTCGAGCTAGGAAGGAACGGCGGAGAGAACATTATGCTATTGTTTGACGGTAGTGGAGGTAATCGGGGGGTAGGGGAGAATCCTTCTTCATTCTTAGTTTCATACTCAAGGATCGCGGATAGTGAGTGTGGAGAGAGCCAAGGTGGGGGAAGGATGTTGGCGCGGCGTTGGCGTTTGAGAAGGAGAGCAAGCCAGAGCGGTAAAGGGGTTCTGTGCGGTGGATTAAGGGGCGGGAGACGTCCCTATAGTATTCGTAAGTTTTAAATACTTAGATGTCAACATAATTCTCCGCCACAGCGGGGTGTTGATGGGGTAGACATACGCCTAGTAGTTCCAAACCTTCAAGCCTTTGGCGCGGTATTACTGTTACGAGCTCCATCTCACAGAGAAACGCAATTTCTGGGGGCGTCAACCCAGGTGGAAGTGGCAATGCCATAGCTACTACATGCAAATGAACGAAGTGGACGTGATGTTGAAGTTCCGCGACGGCAGAACGCAGGAAAGTCTGGCGCAATTTTAGCCGAGACCTTTCTTGGCCAGATTTCGATGACGGACTACTTCCCTTTTGAACAAATCCATACAAATACGTTCGTTTATTCAAGTCAGGAGCTATTTCCTCTTTTTTTTTTTTGGAGAAGGCAAGACCTGGCTATGCCTTCGTCAATACAGACTTGGGCTCTGCCCATCGCTGTCATTGCAATTGCAAATATCGCGGGAACTTGGTATAAGCTCGTCTCCGATAATGTGCCCGATCCCTATCTAGTAATGTCCCTATTTATCGTACTATAGAAGAATTCTGATTAGGATCTAGGATGAAATATTTCACGTCCCACAAGCTCAGAGATACTGCAATAGAGACTGGAGGTGGGATCCAAAGATCACTACGCCTCCAGGTCTTTACGTGGTGTCATTGCTACTGAGTCCAATCTTTGGAGATTGTGATACATCACCTTTAAGAGCCTTAAACACCGGAGCTATCTGTGTCGTCTGCGTCTTGGCGTATGATATCATGCAAACCCTTCGATTTCGCAACTTACCGAATGAGGTGGGAGCAAAGCAAACAGTTGTTCCGCAGAAGCCAGCTGTCGACGATCAGGGAATACTCTTTGATGCTCATTCCGCCTTGAACATTAGCCTTTTTCCGCCTCTCTTTTTCTTTTCGGGGCTTTATTACACAGACGTGATGTCGACCCTCTTTGTCCTTGTTAGCTATAGTACATTCTTGAAAAGAGGGAAAGAAAGACCGTCAATATGGCAAGATGCTACCTTCATATTGATCGGAATGATGGCTCTTTCCTTCCGACAGACTAATATCTTCTGGGTTGCTGTGTTTCCGGCAGGCCTGGCTGTTGTCGAGATGCTCAAACAAGAGGCGGCTCAATCAGCAAATGCAGCGAGTTCAGACATGCTGGGCATTCTAAACCAAAGTTGGGTAGACGGCAAGGTTCACGACTGTGATATTGGGAGTTCTAGTCTGCGAGGTAACCGGGTTATCGCTACTGCATTGGCCCAAACACTAACAACCTCAAGACTGTATCCTGTTCCTGCTTTCGATAGCTCTAGCAATACTCAGTAAGCCAGTGTTGATTCTGAGAGTTAGCATTCCTTACATCATGCTCCTGAGTATTTTCGCATGTTTTGTGGCCTGGAATGGCGGCGTCGTCCTTGGTAGATAACTACTTTCACCATTTCATCCAATTACTAACTTAAGCAGGGGATAAATCAAATCACATTGCCACAATTCATTTTCCACAGATGCTTTATATTTGGCCATATCTCGTTTTCTTCTCATTACCAGTCACTATTGCCCCCTTTCTGAGGCTTATTGCTTACAGACTTCCTGAGGGTCGAATAAAGAAATTTGCTACTGAAAACTTGATTGGCTTATCCACAAATCTTACCCCAGGACTCCTTTCGACCATTTTATTTCTAGTATTGGGGGTAGCAGCCACTCACTTCAATACGATCGTTCATCCTTTCACTCTCGCGGACAATCGGCACTACGTCTTCTATGTTTTCCGCATCCTCCGACGACATCCTGCAATCAAATATCTTGCCGTACCAGCGTACTACTCTTGCTCCTGGATGGCAATCCAGGCTCTTGCGTCACCATCTGAGAACATAGTCGAGGATAGGCCGAGTCGCGGCAGTGGAGCACCAACCATAAACAAGGTGGGCCGTAAGCCCTGCCAGCTGAGCTTTGTCATGGTATGGTTGGTCACAACTGCTCTATCTGTGGTCTCAGCTCCGCTCGTTGAGCCACGATACTTCATAATCCCATGGATTATTTGGAGACTACATGTGCCAAGCATTCTAGCTTCACCTTCCCTAACACAACCCGCCAGGAAATGGTTGCTTGACATTCGTCTTCTACTAGAAACGGCATGGCTACTTTTTATTAACGGACTGACCGGATACACCTTCCTTTACCGTGGATTCTACTGGGCAAGCGAGCCAGGAAAGCTCCAGCGGTTCTTGTATTGACGATTCAGGTGTCGCACTCTCACGTGTCAGCCAATAAAAGCGCAGCTATCGCGACAGCCTCACAATACCTCAGACAGCCCGTAAAAATGAGGCGGCACAGTGTATAAACGTGTCCGTTTCTCGGCCAGTTCTTACATCGGGGCAGCCTCTAAGAGCCTGCAGCATTGCGGATTAGAATGGCTTTGCCGAGGTGGCTGCCTAATTACACCTGCACCTTGGAGGACAACAACAACGCCCCAAAACACCATTCCAGTGTGCTTTTCGTATTGCCACTAGAGACAGACTTTAGAATTGAAGAGCTGTACTTTCCCAAACTTCATTTTCTCGTTGAGAGTCGTCCATACCGTGACTGCAGGACTTCTTCAAGCTCTCTCTCCGGAACAGGAAGGGGATATGTAGAGTCCTAATCGCCCAAATTACCTTGGAATTGTGCGAGAAATCTGCCTTGTGCTTAGTCCCGGTCATTCTTAGCCACACAGGGCCTTCTATGGCTGCATTCCTTGCAATGACGCCCTCGCATCATTTCCAGAAGCCCGCGGGACTCTTAAGGTTGCCGCGTCCTTCGATGTCTTCCTTAGTCCTAGCCCAGCAATAGGGCAAATTTATCAATGAGCCTTTAGTACGGGGCTCGGGACGCAGAAGGCAGAGGGCGTTGGGCAAAACTACGTATACGCCAACCACCAGAACACATAATTCCGGCAGTTCTCCCCAAAAATTATTTGATTATGAACTTCGCCTCTACCCCGAGGCGCTCATTTTTCGTCTCTTGAGCAAACAACCATCCAGTGAACGTTTAAAAATTCAGTTATCTACTCAGCTCCCGCCCTGCTGAAGCCCCAGGTTTCCTTCCAACCCGCTAGTGGTTATGGCCGACTTTGAGCACGAAGCTCTCTATCCCACGCAAAGCTCGTCCATGCTAGGCAACGCCCAAGGATTTTATTGGCCATCCAATTCGGCCCCCGAGGCTCCTATAGATCCTGCCCCGCCCCCCCATCTGTTAGGACTTGATGGCAACCTCGATGCATATCCCTTTTCTGATCCGGGTTCCCTCTCTTTTATTAGCCCGTCCGCGCTTCAGAACCTAGCCCAAGATGGACCTATGACACAAGAGGTTGACTGGAACAATCATTCGGACATTTTGGTGAGCTGCCATCCCATTTCCGCGCAGCTCGTTCCAACCGCAGTTGCAATAAGGCAGTTATGAGATTTAATCTGATCTCATGACCCATGCAATGTTGCCGAAGAAAACATTCATCACTAACTACATTGGTAGGTCGATCCCATTGTTGGGGGAACCGTCGACTCGGGTTATCAGACGTCCGCTCAGCCTCACGACCAACAATACTCAACTGCACCAGACTTGGCTCCTCGGAAGCCTCAAGATCAACTCCCATCGATTCTGCACCGCCATTTACCATACCACCAGGGCCCGTATATACCAACGTCTTATCCCATCCCAGGGGGAGATGGCTCCGTCGACGTCCGAATTACCCACTCACACTCTACTCCAATGCAAAACACTTATTCACATGATGCTTTACCCCAGGCTGTGGGAAAGAGGTGTCGTGATATTCACTCATCAGCCTACTCTACTTCCGAGGACCCTTGTCAACCAGCAAATAAACTACCTAGGATAGATGGAGCCCAGCTGGAGAGGCCATCGATTAACCGTACAGCATATATGGACTACTTTTCTAACGACACCGGGTTGCAACCAATAGGCGAACTCAACCAAGTAAATCCTTCCAACGTTGTGTTCAGATTGACAAAGAACCAAAAGTCGTTCATCCGGCGCTACCATGAGTTCGCTCGAACACAACAAAACTCCTATTTGGACCGGGAACGGGCGAATGCACTATCTATTCTGATCGGCGTTCCGACACAGACTATCCTGGAATATTCCAACAAGAAAATTATGGCTTCCACTGCAAATTACCGTTTAGATAGCGCGAATGCTCAAGGAAACCATCTTTATGCGGACCGTAAGCAAAAGAGACTCCCTCCATCCGGATATTCAATCACTGAAGCATATAAGCATATTCCACCAGAGTACCGCACCCTGGTCGAGAAATATGTGCAGGCCCATCGTAGTCGTCGCGCTCAGAGCGATGGCCGACGACGCGTCAACGATGGCCCAATGAAATGCACACATGGCTGTGGATATCGTACTTCTCGCTCGTTTGATTGGAGAAGACACGAGCAGACACATCAACCGCAAGAATTATGGCTATGCCATAGATGCTGCCAAAATGGAGAGACAAATCCATTCCTCGTGAACCGTAAAGATAAATTACTTAAACATGCGAAAGAGGCCCATAAAGGCTGGGATCCGAGTGAGCTCCTCGAGCGATCTAAGCTTGACTTTCACGCCGACTATAACCCCCAGTGCCCCGAATGTCCAGAAATCTGCGATTCATCTTGGGATGACTGGTGCAAGCATGTCCTGGGTCACTACGAGGATGCTGCTCATCCCAACTCCCGAAATACCGTGGAGCGTCCTCCCTCAAACGATCGCACCAACAGTACGTCAAATGGAGAAAGCAGCAATCCAGACAGTCAGAGTGACTCGACTGACTCATCTGATGATGAAGATGATGATAGTCCACCGTCTCATCCTCCTTCTAATAGAAAGGATGGAACAGGTGGCTCTGGTGGAGGATCCGGTACCATAGGTGGCGGTTTGGCGCTTTTAGGGACTCATGGGAGTGGCAGTCAATGGGGAAGCTCGGCTGGCCGAACCAGGTACCATGACTCATATTCAGGAGGGGGACAATCGACATACTCCCAGAGAGGGATGCATGTCATTTCGGAACAAAGCGAGGCCCCCCCCACTACAAGGATGGAGTTCATACTCAACCTTGATTCTGTGCAAAAGAGAAAGCTCGATCATAGCGAAGGCATACATACCCTGTCAGCGCCCCCTGTTGAAATTCCGTAAGTTGTTCTAGCCAATTATTGACATTGCTAATCCTTCTGAAGCCACTTGGAGAAATTGGAAGTCAGCAACCAGCCCTTCTTCCAGCACAGCAGCCTTTCTAGATCTGGCCTTTCATCTTATCGTCAAAGGAGTTTTCTTCCATTCCTTGGAAACGGATCCCATGGATCTGTAGACACCGTGCAAGAGTATGAATCAGGGAGAGTATTTGCCCGCAAGCGATCTGGGCATAAGACCTTCCCTAGAGAAGTGGAAATCATGAAGAACCTCCATCATCCGCATGTGGTTCAATTCGTGGCAGCGTATACTCAAGATTCGTTGCTGAATCTTATCATGAGCCCCGTTGCCGAATTCACACTTGGAGAGTTGCTTACTAGATCGAATACCATTGCCAGCGACATCGATCGAACATTTGCCTGGATTGGATGTTTGTCGTCAGCTCTAGCTTATATACATTCAAGGCGCATTCGACACGCCGATATCAAGCCTCATAACATCCTAGTACGGGGCCACAATGTCTTCATCTCCGATTTCGGAATCTCACGCCTTGTTTCTGAACCTGATTCTACTTCCTCAAGCAACAGTCCCTCGACTCCACTCTATGCACCTCTAGAGATTAGTGAGCATTTGCCTCACGGTAGAAAAGCCGATATCTTCTCCTTAGGATGCGTAGTTCTTGAGGTCCTATCATTAGCACAAGGTAAAAGCCTCCGGGATCTCCATAACCATTTAGGGTTCATAAAGCGCAAAACTCATTTACCCGGGAACTCTCTAGCCTACTACAAGGTGAATGGAAAATTAATGTCGTGGATATCCATGATGCAGAGGAACTCGAACGAAAGCACTCGACGTATCTGGGGAATCTGTCAACGGATGTTGCAGGATAGAATCGACCTCCGACCGTCGGCCAAACTCCTTCTCGAAGAAATCCGCGAGGCTCTAGAAGAGGGTGGCATCTTGGTCTGTGCAACTTGCGCGTTTGGTCCTCCTCGGGTCGAGGAAATAGACTATGGACATTCAGATGTCCAAGAGGAAACTAATTCGTCATACTCATATACTCGAGAGCCACTACGACCAAGATTATTAACTTACAGTATCACGGCATCGCGTACGGCTACAACCCTAAGCCCGAGGCAGATTGCAAAGACTACACCAAATGCCCAACCAGACTCTCGTCCAGGTTTATCTAAGGACGTAAAGCCAACCACTCAATCCTGCACCTGTATCATCAGGAAGAAACGATCCTCGGCATTGCTTGGGCTGTTTGGCATCCTATTAGAGTACGAACAGGACAAATTGGATCCTTCCAGCCTTGAATTGCCAAGTTCGGTCGGCGAAGCCGCTGCATATCAATCCCCACCAGCTTACGAGGCTCCTTCGACCCCGGTGTCTACTTCCGTACTAGCCTTAACAATTCCGGGCCAGCCACACACTGTGGCTCAAAAAGTGGGTTCGCTAATTTGGGACTCCGAGGCACGTAATCTGCCAAGATGGGCTAACCATTTTCTGCAGGATGCCGGAAAAGCGGAAGAACTACGTGGTCACGAGATAGGCTCTCACCGGTTGCCTAAGGTTGTCCGTGCTCACGGGTTATGTCACATGTGTAGCACACGTTTTGTGGCACCACGCTTGGAGGTGTGTAGGAACTGTTTTCACATTCGCTGTGAGAAGTGCACATCCCTGGAACTGCCTCCGGACAGCCGGGCGCCTTGCCAGGATCTAGCGGAAATCGGAAGTCATCTGCATCCACCGGCATACTCACTCCACGATGAATCGTTTAACACCCTTGCTGGTAACTCTGCGGGTGGTCCACTTAAACAACTTCTAAAGGAAGCGGCCGTGTTGGATCTGGTTATCGCTGAGACTTCAAGTCTTGGCAACAACCCTGGAGAAAGATTTATACAGGAGCGTCCGTCCACATTTGATCGTATCCATTCACCAGCGCGAAGTCCAGACCAGTTGCTCTCCCCGAGGACTTCATTTTCGTCTGCCATTGATACACAATTCCAACTTCCGTTATCAGGTAGTGGAAGCTCAGGCTCAACTACATATACGTCATTATCATCAATAGATCCTCGAAGTAAGAGGGCCAGACTCCATTCACCACACTTCAACAACGCTTCAATCAGAGCATCTCTTTATCACAACCATTCGCGCCAAGGCCGCCAACAAGGTCGACAATTCATCTCAGGCCGGAGTAAACAGACCGTCTACATCAGGGAACCACGGGCGATGAATGATCACAACCGACACACTACTACGCTTGACTCTCAGGAGTTGAAATCAAGACTCGAACATATCCAAAAACCTACGCCGATCCCATACGATGGAGACCCCGTCTCCGAATTTCCCAGAATGTCAAAATCCCAAACCACCACCTCCGACACAACAGCAGTCATCTCTAAGATGCCGACATTCCGTAAGAGCCAGACAGCATCAACCTCATCCACCACAGACAGCAACGGAGTATCTAAACTCGAGGTCGTCCGCGCTTTCC
Source organism: Lojkania enalia (assembly GCA_010094045.1). Classification (NCBI taxonomy): domain Eukaryota; kingdom Fungi; phylum Ascomycota; class Dothideomycetes; order Pleosporales; genus Lojkania; species Lojkania enalia. The sequence goes on from ML986583.1 coordinate 583,734, forward strand.
CAATGTCGCGCATCTCGACGGAACCCATCGAAGTCGGCGTGGGAGAGTTCTCAAAGCCGACTATCAAGCGCCGCAGGGACAGTAGCGGAAGCTCCAAGAGCCACAAAGAGTTCCAATATTATGGTCGACATGCGAATAGCTGGCTGTTCAACGATTTCAGTATTACGGATAGCGTTAAGAGAGGATGGAGGGCGGTTGCAGGGAAGAAGGAAGGTGAAGAGTAATTGTGTAAGGGCCGATACGGCTTCGAGCAACGAAGCACCGCCTGACACGCTCATAACCGTCATTACTGCTAATAGTCTTTGTCTCTTTGGCGTTGATGGGCTACGTATCAGTTCCGCGATTTCTTCCGTTGTTGGTTTACCCGTATTTTGGTCCTCTGTCAGGGCTCTTCTCGGTTCGCCATATCTCTCACTATTTTATAGCTTTGGGAACCTTCTTTCGTCGAGTTGTCGTCTGGATCGTTCATGCCAATATATCTTAAGTCGTAGTTCAAGCAATCGAACACAAATATCAGAATCACCTAGCCATAATAGCACATTTCATTCATTCAGTAGCCCTTGTCAAGCACCGTCATTTCGCATCCCTCGCATTGTTTCCTTATCGTTGCTGCTGCAGAGAATTATTGGTCAAAACCCCCTGTCCATTCCCACTTTGCTGCGCCTCACAATGCGGGTCGTCCCGCTGAGCCACCCCCAAAATGCATGTCGCGACTCGTATTCGAGGTACCCCTCACCAATCCTTCGTAGGTGGGTTCGTTGCCTGATATACTCCGCATGTGAACGCTGTTCTCCTTCGAATGAATGCACTGCAATTCGGCAAATACAAACTTGTGACACAGCTTCAAGGATTTAATTTTTTGCGCGCAATTCTATCTGTAGATATTGTGTCCTGTGAGAAAATTGGAGCCTCTTTTTGTATGTTTGCCGATTGGTCGGTAGCGAGATGTTCGATCTTTGTTCGGAGAGGTTGCTGGAGGGTGAGGAGAGGTTTGCAGGACGGAATGGGCATCGATTCGTTGAGATTTGGGACTGTGGTGTAAGTGTTCTGTCTGGTGCAGTTTTAGTCGAATACGGAATCTAACTACGGTTATGATAGGACCGACGGCAGCCAATATACCGAGCTGGCGATTTGAAAGAAAAAGAGATCGCCAGCTGGGTTGATGAGGTTAGTTTGAATATTCTGGATATCCCAAAGACGAGATTCTCACTGTGATAGGCACGGTCAGCGAACGGGCCTGTGCAATCTGGTTTGAGAGTGTTGTAAGTGCCGTCACTTGTACCCATACCTACCTGTCCGTCTATTAGATAGGAACTTACGACTTCAGACTCTCCCCAAAACCCGCCGGCAAACCCTCAAGTGGAAAACTTCCATTCACACAATCAACTTACAGTTCTCTGTCGCAGGCCTGGCGTATCCCCTCCATTTTTATCCGCGCAGTGGCCCAGAAACTCTCAATCGTAACGCAGTGTTCTGTAGCACCAACCTCTGCACTATCGACCCCGTCTCGCACAAGTCCACCGTCTTCACCATATGCAAATCACTCGCCTACATCACCGCACTCTCATCAGGGTGCCACAGCTCACAGCTTCAAATGTGAAGACGAAAAGGAAAGCAGAATATCTGACGCAGCCCGCTGTCTCTTAATCCGCGGCGACGTAGACTGGACATGGGACTACACCATGCTGCTAACCTTCGACCCAACAACCCGTACCACATACTGCATTATTGTTGGGCTAACAGCCACGGAGATCGATCTTGTGCATTCCTATCTCTCCTCTCCCACCATTGCGTCGTGTAGGGAGCTTGCAACCTATCCTTTGCTATTACCTATGATTCTGCTCGACCTGGCGACGGATGATACTTCTAGTTTACTGAAATTGAGGATCAAGTTGCTGAGCCAGATTCAGCAGCAGACGGGTATGGATCGCTTTAATTCGCTGCGAAGCTCGAAAGTTAGTGGGAGGACGAGTATAGGGGGGTGGGGTCAGGAGAGGCAGGAACTAGATCTCGATGCTGTAATGCTGCGGTTAACATGTTTGAGCGACTGGGTGGCGGCACAGAGGGGGTTTGTCAGTATACAAGGGCGTGTTGTCTCGGTTGTTGAGCAAATGCTGGAAGACGGCATGTCGAATGAAGAAACATTCAACAGTGACAAGGTGATTAGTATGTTTCAGGAGCGACTGGACTTTGTGAGGGAAAGCCTTTTGGCAGCGGAGCAAAAGTGTCAGTATCTGGAACGGAGTATCGGCGCGCAGGTGCAAACAGTACGTGCCCATGCACCCTGTCCCCACTTGCTGAAATTCAGCTGATCTAATGGATGAAGATATACTCCCTCATCGGCCAAAAGGATAACCGTCTCAATATATCTGCTGCCAGCGCGTCCTGCCAAATCGCCTCAGATAGCCGCCGCATCGCCATCCTAACCCGACGCGATAGCACAGATATGCGCATCATTGCCGCCGTCACCTTGATCTTCCTGCCCGGGACATTTATCGCCACGATATTTTCGACTGGTCTCTTCGACTGGGGCCATGGCGATCCGACGCCTAATCCTAATGCCCCCCCCTCACCTTCGGACGGTACAAACTCTCCGATGGTTTCATCCTACATATGGGTATACTTTATGCTAACTGGCATTCTCACGTTCGTCGTCCTTGTCGCATGGTTTTTCTTCTCCTTCATACAGAACCGGAAGATGATGAGGCAGTTGCGCCTCGATCCAGAGCAGGTCATCAGTATCGAGAGTATGAGAGAAAAAGACGATGAGCGCGACGCCGAGATGACAGTCGTTAACGGCAAGATAGTTGGACGGAGGACCTGGGCGTTGAGGGAGTTCGAGCGATGGAAAGAAGAGGCGAGAGGGAGTCTGAGGTGGTGGGGACGCAGCCGGAAGGATGGCAGTGAGGTGGTGATAGAGAGATCGTCTGCACCCTCGCTCTCCAAGGTGGCCATGTGATCCAATTGAGAGTTTCATATCCATTTTTACTGTGGCGTTGAATTTTTCTGGCTTGTTCGTCGTACCGCTCAGCTATGCAGTGTTAATATACCCCTTCTCGGATACTTGATATATAGGACTTATAGTGGCCGATGTACCACCGTTTCTTAGCTCACTTATGTCTAGTAGCCCCCTAATTGCATCGTGGCCAATGTGATGCGCACTGCTATCAAACACTCGAGCCCGCAATGACGATCGTGCCTGCCTTTCCTCCATCGTTTGTCCATGCCTTGGCCAAAATTTCCCATTTAAAGTTGCCACGCGTTCCACAACAAACGAAATGTCTAATCTCATCTCTCCGCCTACCTATTGCTTCTATATAGTTATTTTAAATATCTATCCTTTTCAACTAACGGATTCCGGACAAGGTCACGTAGCTTAACTGGAAAAAAGCACCACTTCCCGGCGCCAAGCGCTGGGGGGAAACAGGTGGGGATGTCGATTAACTTCGCCCTCGGGCCTGGACTACTCAAGCGAGTGGAGACTCCGGTTCGACTCCGGTCGTGATCAATTAAAAAATTTTTTTTTTTTTTTTTTTTTTTCCCTCTTTTCCTTTTTTTTTGTTGGCTTGCTTGCCATGGGTGGCAGAGCTGGTCAGAAGTAAATGAAATTGATCTATATAGCTGATGGACGAATTTGCATACATAAAATATATTGGCCGATCAATCATAGCGGTGGTGAACAATATCTCGCTAGTGGTGCATGCGATTTTGCTCGAATACTAGCCAAGTGTGGAAGATACAATAAATAGAACAAACGACCACACAAGAGCCATTTGGAAGAAGTATCAGAGGTATTAAAGTTAAATAATTTATTGTCCTATGGTATAGTGTGTATGTATAAAGTAGCACGCCCATCGGCGGGAAAGCAGGCTTCTCAAATCCACCCTTTCTGGACTAGAGAGAAGCAACTGTCGTAATTGACCTTGAAAACGCCGTAGTACACAAGCCAGGGGTATCGCTTAAAACGCCGTGTTTCCCTAAAATCCTGGAACTTCCCCCCTCCGTATCCTGCCGTCTTTGACAACCCCAATCGTTACTCCCGCTTCTCCGGTCATCCACCCCGGCATCTTCTCGCCGTCAACGATGCCTATTTCCACCAATTGCCTAAGGCCTGCGAAAACGTGAGAGCCGTGGAAACTAATACGAACATCGGGGATCCAGACATCTTCATCACTACTCTCAATCTGCTCTTGCTCCTCGGCAGTTCGGTCGAGTAGAGACGGTCTTCCCTTGCGACCGCGTTTGGCTGCTTGAGCACGGTCCAATCCAGATGTTTCTTGATTCTGCCGGGGACTGCTGTTCGGAACAGGCGGGAACGGATCATCCATCCGCACCTCAAGACGATTGATTCCTTTGCCGTCGTCTGGCTTCGCGGAGTTACCGAATCGTGATTGCGCAGTATTCCACCTCTTCGTCCGCTTGTGGACCTCTGGATCTTCCAGTTTCCGTTTTCGACCTGGACCAGGGGCTCTCGTAGTGGCCTTTGTGCTTTTGTTCTTGTCTAATGCTTCCCGTCCCAAGGAAGCAATGATATCCAAGGAATTTTGATTAAGAGATGTTTCAACGAAAATGTTGAAACCTCCTCCTGCGTTATTACTTTTTCCGGGCCCACGATAAGCAAGAACGGTGCTGAGCAACTTCGATGAGAATTTGGTAGGCAGAAGCTGATATCGACCCATTGGACGTGAGAAAGCTTTTGGTATGGCCTCGATTACCATCTCTTTCAACTTGCGACTTCCTTCATCTGCATGTCGACCAAGACTGGTGAGAAGCGACGGGTAGACGAAGTCGGTCCCGTCGGGCCAGATCAGAAAGAGAGCTTTGGTTGCGTTGTCTGAGGATTTCTTTTTTGGAGCCAGTGAAGCCTCATTGCTGTAGGGCGAGTCATGAATGTACACACGCAAGATCGTCATGGGGTATGACTTGGGCCTAAGGAGAAGATAGTGGGCCTTCACAATGGGCGTGATTTCTTTAGCCAGGTTTGCGAGAAATGTTGGCGCATGGAACTGGGGCAAATGCTGCGATTCATCCGTGAATTCCATGTCCTGGAAATTCGCTCTGTCACGCGGGGTCTTCGTAAGCCGCATTGCTGTCCACTGCAGTGTGTGTGGATGAAGAAGAAAATATTCAATCTCGGCGGTCGCCAATTGGAACATAGTTATACCATGCCTCCAATCGCCCTCAAGTATGCGATGCAGGAGCTCTCTCTTTGATCCGTGTCCGCTCTTGTTTCGTTCTGCGTAAAACTCGAGCACTTCTTCACAGCTATGTGCTGGAACATATGCTCCATTGTCACCGTCAGCATCGGACTTGTCGCCGGAGAGATACGGCCGGCAGAAGGCGCGTCTAGTTTTATGGAGCCAGAATTGGACCAAGTTTAGCAGCGATTGTCGGGAGAGGCCACTGAATACACGCTGGACTTCACGATGCGACGATGGGATACGGTGGGCATGAGGTATGTTCTTGTAGTCGGGTGCAGTGACCTTTGGCGGCGGCGGCGGCGGCGCCATAATTGTGTCGTCAGTCAACTTCTATGTGAGGTGTTTGGGGTAGTGGAGAGGGTGTCGGGGCGTATGCGACATTGTTTGTTGTCTGCTATCGATAGAGGTGAGGTCGCGAGTTCCGAGGGCGACGCGACGGTGCCCGTGCGCAGCGGTAGGCTCACACGTGACCTGCCTTCTTCGGGCACTTGCGCCTCTAGAGTCCAGACGCAGGCAACCTAGTTCCGGGCACCAATGTCAAACGAGTTGTGGTTCCAATCAACCGGCTTCACCCGCGCCAGCCGGTCGAATTTTTCGAGCGAGTTGCCGGCGCAAGAATAGTTACTATGTACGGTGCTCACGTGCTGGTTGGATCAATAAGTACCTGGGCAGTAGCATGGCAGGACTAGACCGAGCGCAATCTACAGCGGAAACTCGGGAGCCACTAATGCTTTCTCTCTTTTACTGTCTCCCCACAGTGGATTACCGGAGCGCTACGCCAATAACAAGCACAAGCGACAATATTAAGTCGCCTTCTCTGTGTGCGTTTGCGGGAAGAAAGACCAGACAAGTTCTCAAACTCGCATAAAGAAAGACGAGACCAGCAGCTGATGCTGAGGGCGTGGGACTAGGAAGTCGTGGACTAGCGACCCTCCGTAACCGGTCCCGGCCAAGTGCGCGGGTCATCGCTTGAAGTGAGAAACCGGTAATCCGGCGCGGGGCTTTTATTAATCGAACCCTTTCAACACCACCAAACATCACATCCCTCATACACATACAACACACTGTCCCCAGCAATTCTCGCCGTGCAACCCACCTGTTTGCCAACATCCGTCGTGCTACCGACCATCTTCATTACACACGCCTTCCGACTCAACGCTCGTTGAGAGCCATTGACGGCCGTCTTGTCCACGGCACTGAATTACTCATCCTGACGCAACCGTGTCTACCACTACCCCACAGCTTCCCGACAAAACCATTACCGGAGCCTCCCACTCATATTAAGAACCCCACGGACCGGCAGCTCACAGACCAACGCTGCCGGTCATTGCTGTGGCATCTCCATGTCAGGATACAACGGGCGACGCGGGCCAAACGTGTCCCAGTACATCGCCAACCTCAATACCATCTCTCCCCAGAACGACCACCCTCTTTCGGAGCCGCATGACCTCGACGCCGAGCTTTCCCTCATAATGAACTCAGACTTCATCGACTGGAATGCTGGTGACGGTGCGGATGCTGGCACCAGCGATTTTGATCTTAATCCATCAACTTTGGACTTGAACTTCCCTATCGAGCAGTCGGCTGGCACGCGTACCCGTAGCAATAGCGCGGGCCGAAGTGCTGGTCAGCCCAAGATCAACGACTTCACTCTAGGTGGAGGTAGGTGTCCTCATACGTTCATTTCCTTCACCTCGGCCTCGCCTTTTCATTGTCCCGATTCTTCATTCTTTTTCGTCCAATAGGCGCTGGGCAAGGGCGCATGCAGACCCCGCGAAATAGTCTGCATTGCACCCCACCCCACTTGGCCAGTTACGGCCATTCACAGCCCTTCGTAATATGTTCCTCGCTGCATTCCGGGACGCATCGAGTTGGCCGCGAAGCCTGCCGCTAGACTTGCAGCATGGTATCCTTCTCCCTAAGCACGCAATTGCACCTGATGTTGATCAAGCATCGCCGGCTACCTCCTACATCGCTAGCCTCAACGCATACGCTTAGTATTTACGGTCATGGCTAACTTCGATCCTTTTGTAGGCGAATTTCAATTTGCCGACTTTTCGCACTTCCAAGACCCTATCGTGAATCAGTCGATGCAGAATCTGCCTCAGCCGCAGACAAACACATACCCTATCGCGCAGACGTATACATCGTCCGTCTCGAACTCGTTATCACCGGTCGCTCAACACTTCGACCCCAGCAAGAAGCGAAAGTTAGACCACATTGATCCCAACAGTCAGCAGGCGATCGACGAGGCAGCCCGTATCGCTGCAGAGGAGGACAAGCGCCGTCGCAATACGGCAGCTAGTGCCCGCTTCCGCGTTAAGAAGAAACAACGGGAGCAGGCTCTCGAGAAGACCGCGAAAGAGATGACTGAGCGAGTCGGCGTGTTGGAGGCACGCATTCAGCAGCTCGAGACGGAGAACATATGGCTCAAGGGCCTCATCACAGAAAAGAACGGCGGCAAGGCAACAGCTTCGGAGATCAGCGCTCTACTAAAGAAGCATGTCGAGGAGAATACGGGTGAGAGGAGTACCGGCAACCGTACCGACGGCGTCGGCACCGAGACCAAGGATGTAAAGGCGTAGCCGCAAATTCTTTGGTTACTTTTCCAGATTCTTCAGTCTTGGCTCGGGTTGACATTTACTTTATTGATTTGATCTCATTTAACGTGGACTTACCGTCGATGTGTATATGCATGGTTCTGGCTATTTCATTGATATCTATGGGTGGCAGCAATGTTTTACGGGGTGCATATATTGTTAGGTGTGGGGGTGTGACCTTTTGTAGACTTTGAATATGAAGACATGAGCGATGGGTATGGAAGTTGTACTTACATGTAATTATGTATGCGAAGCGTTGTCTCCGTCCACTATATTGTGAAAAATATATATCTTGCGCAGGTGTGCATGTTGGGAGAAGCATAGGGGCATCCATTATCAAGAAGACATAGCAATAAAACCGTATTTAATGTTCTCCATGCAGAATATCGAACTATTAATACGTAGCGTCACGCTGGACCTGCATATACAACACTGTCGACCCCGTCAAGCGGGAAAGGCAGGAAACACGAGGGCGATACTAACTCAGAAGCTACTGTCTTCAATAGCACTTATGCTCGTGCTTTATATTATTCTGCGGAGTTTCCAGGCTACGGGATTGTCATTGACGCTGAAGATCGGCGTGCGGATTGATTGGTGCGGTGTTGGGTGTAGTTGCTGCATTATGTCGCTTGGTGACCAGCTTGGTTTTAGAGGTGGGGGGAACGATATGCAGATTCAGGGATAGGAGAGAGTGTGGGAATGATGTAGGTTTGCAATGTTGCTATAATGCGGTGCTTGATTTTCTCCGAGTGGTGTAGGTGCTGCTAGGTAATGCAAGGTCGTACATGGCACATGTCAATTCTACAGTACCCTTCATGCTGCACAAGTAAACAAACAGCAGAGAAATCCGTAAAATATAGGCTAGTAATGAGAAGAATCATTTTCATGCCCTACTAACAAACGGTAGTACGCAAGGAATCCTCAACTAATATGTGTTGCGAGATCCGAACGATATATAAATATGCATAACGGGCGTGCCCAAAAAATAGAACTCCAAACAGCATATTCACAAGGTTTTCTCCTGTAGGGATGCCGTCGCCGATGCAACGCCAACGCTCTATGCATCGATGCGAGACGGCTTCAGAATTCTCTGGCCCCATCCCTAATGCCTATGCCGCTTATTCTTAAATTTTTTTTGTCTCTCTGCATGGTCGCGCTTCTTCTCTAAGTAGGCTATGCCACCTACATGCCAATCCAGGTAATGCTAACGACGATGTCCATGCCCTTGGCATCTGCACCCGCCCACTTGAAGCTCCACGTTCCGTCCTTTTCGTTGTTCCAGTAGGCGCCGACGGCGCTGTGCATGCCGCGACGACCGCCGGAGGCGGATTCCGAGGGCGATGTTAGGTGCTGGATGATTGTGCTGTTAACAATGAATTTAAAGGGTGCGGAGTCGCCTGTCTCGGTCTTGGTCTTCTCGATGAGGGATTGCAGGATGTTGTTCTGTGATAGAAATTAGAGATCATGTATCAGAAGAAGCGACTAGGGCTGGGGAGAAGGGTATATCAGAAGGAATAGAAGAGGAGGTTAGCGGGGTGGGAGTGGTCGCGTGCGGTGTCGTGCGAAGGGTACGGGAGGCATACGATTATTTTGGAATTCCACTCCGCAACGGAGGAGTGGTCATATTGAGTAGCCGAGCCAAGGGCAGTTTCGCAAGCCTACAGTTCTAGCGTTAGCGATTGCGCATACACACGGAGTGGTGGTTGCCTACGCCTTCAGCGATCGTCTGGAGCTCGTCTGTAGGAACAGGGAACTATTGTCTCTTAGTCTTAGATCCCATCTAAATGAATATAATCCCTCACGTTTACCGATGAAGCCATTGTGAATGGGGTTTAGAAATAGAAAACGTGGAGTGGTAGGGCTTGATAGTGGTGGGCTCTGAGGTGTTTACGTCGGGTGTTTGGCTCTGCCAAAGTCCGTCCGCAGTCGTGACCCACGGGATGTGCGCTAGGCGACGAAAGAGGTTAGTAGCATTCGCCTACCAGTGATTGGACCGATCAGGTTGCAGCGTGCGACAACGTGCCCGACCGTTTCTCCGCCCACCAAACGTCAGGCCTGGCATTCTTTCGCAGCTCCCACAGCACATAAATCTCTGCTTCCAAGCTTCATTTATACCCTGCCTATACTTCCAATCCTGTCTGATAGCCTTTAGAGCTACATCTCAGCCGTACATCGCTTTTAGCAAGCCAATTGGCATTATCGTGAGCTTGGAAGAGCTCCGAGTCCGTCGTTTGGTTATCGTCGACAGTAGCGGGGCTACTCCACTCCACCATCGTCATGTCTAGCCAACCTCTCCTCCAGACTGCTCCAGGTACCTTACCTCTCATACCCCTCATATCTTCTCAAATACTCATGGTCACATTCAGGCAAGCGTATTGCTCTCCCCACTCGCGTCGAACCCAAGGTCTTCTTCGCCAACGAACGTACCTTCCTCTCATGGCTCAACTTCACCGTCATTCTCGGTGGTCTGGCCGTCGGCCTGCTCAACTTCGGCGACAAAGTCGGCCAGATCTCTGCTGGCTTGTTCACATTGGTTGCTATGGCGGCCATGATATACGCCCTGTTTACCTTCCATTGGAGGGCGAAGAGCATAAGACAGAGAGGACAGGGCGGATTTGATGACAGGTTGGGCCCGACCATCTTGACGATTGCGTTGTTTGCCGCCGTGATAACAAACTTTGTGCTGAGAATGGTATCAGTCGGGGGAAGCAACAAGTAAACGCCGAGTATAGCAAAAAGGATTTTGAGGAGGAGAAAGGCGTACCGGTCAATATGATGTCGAACCTTACCGGATACTTCATACTATTATTCGAGGTATTACGCTTGAGCCTTATCGTAGGATTGGACGACGAGCACCGTGCATGGGAAGTGTATGGTGTTCAGGAATGGGACAATGAACAGCGCGTAATTGAGCCTGTAAATTGGGTTTGCCTCAATCGGTTATTGTATAATAGTGGACTGAAAGGACTTGATATTATGATTTTCGTATTTCCATATCATTGAATTGGTTCACCCTCAAGTCACTCACCACTTACTCTCAGCGCTATTTATCGGCGATAAACTGACGGACTTTCTGGCAAGTGCTTCTTATATGGCTCCCTTCCTCGCCACCGACTTTCTCTTGGAATCTAGGCTTGTTCGTAGATATGAAGACCTCGACGTCTATATACTAATCTTCTCACTCCTCTAGACGGACTCTAAAATCAAAGCAAGTATTCAAAAGGAGGGCAGCATCATGGGGGCCGGGAACACCGGAGAGGCGGAGACCACGGACAGCAATAATCCACATACCGGCAACTAGGAAAATTCTACTTTCTAGTATGTTAATTCCTCTCCCTATGGTGCAAACAAACCAAACGTACACAAACTACCGAATTAACTTCTATACCGTATCCGTATAACATATCGGTATTTTGGCCTGGGACAGAATATTTCAAGAGCTAACAACCAGCACAGCACAATGAAGTAAAAGATAGCCCATTTCCGCGTCGGCCCTAGCAAGGAACATTTTATCATGCACTCAGACCTTACCAAGCGCGGCTTCCAATGGCCTTATCCCTCTATTTGAGACTACATTGATGGCTCCGGCGAGCCTCACTATAACATCCACGCTTCTTATAACGTCGAGCCCTGTTTCTTGTGAGGCCTCATTCATTGGCTGTACACTAGAGAATTCCTAATTGATAGCCTCATCAAGCAACTTGCGTATCCGAAGGAGTGGGGTGAGGACAATGAGTCCTCGTTGCTTGCCTATTGTCTAGAGATCGAGATGTACTAGCTCGCGAGGTGGTGCATGATGACGGGCGTTGTCAACGCGGCTATGAATTTCTTGTTCGATCAGGATACGGTTCAAGGCGTAGCCCCAAGCGTCGGAAAGGTGGTTCGTATCTTCGAGGTAGAAGGCGGTGGTGATGCCGGGCTTGTGCGGTTCTGCATCAATGCGCACTATGCGGTTGACAGCATCATTATGAATGAGTGCGAGCAATGCGGTCTAGGGGATGAAAAGGAGAGCCATTCGCGATGTTTTTCGCTCGGAATTCATCGGAACCATTGTATAGTTAATGATGGGGGGAGAATGCGAGCGAAGGGGGTGGCGGGAGGATCTCATGTTACAATGGAATCACTGGACTCGGATGAGATCGGTGCAGCCCTGAGCCTAGCTAGAAAGAAACCGTAGCTGTTGGAACGTACGGGTTATCGCGTTCGCATTGGCGATTAGGTTTCGTTGATGCAACTATATGGAGGCATAATATTCGACCCGAGAAAATTGTTAGGTACTGAAAAAGCGGCTTCTATTTGCACGGGCCTTATCATAGAGGTTTTATCAATTGTATTGCATTCGAGCCTTGATCTCATGGAGGTATGAAGAAATGCTAAGTTATAGCACCATCAGCATATCTAAAAAGACTCCTCTGTTTGACTTAGACTCCAGTAAATGCCACTTTTGGTTAAAAATGCTTTACACTCTTAACCATGGGTATCTAATACATCCTAAGCCAAGAAATTTGTAAACACGCAAAGAAATTTTAACCTTTGGTTTTGCGGCGGACGCTTCTCCGCACGGCCTCCCCCATCTCCTTTGCATCGTCAGCCTTCCTCTTCTTACTCTTCTTCGTGGTCTTCTCATCCTTCCCTTTCTTCTCAGAAACTGCCCTCTCTGCATTCTTCACATCCAATTCCTGTTTGGTCTCCTCATCCTTCTCTTTTGCATTGTTCACTGGCTCTTTATTGTCTTCAGCTCCAACATCAACGCTCTCTTTGCCAAGCACCCATGCCACCTTCTCCACATCTTCAGCACTGACTCCTAGTCCAGTCCGTACTATCTTAATCCTGTTAACTATGTCCCCATACTCTTTCACATTATACTTGATCACCCTCTTCCAGCCCCCAGGCATTCCTTTCTCGCCCCACAAACACCAGCGTAACATCTCATCTGAAAAGAAAGGAACATCATCCGGTGCATAAACAGAGAGAAGCAAAGACGCCGTAGCAGTCCCTATCCCCTTTAAATCCATGAGGATCTTGAGTGCCGGAATAGGATCAGAAGCCGAGAACTTCGTAAACGCGTCGCGTGTCGTGCTCTGGATTACATGTTCAGGATTACTTTGTACCAGCCCTAATAATTTCGGACGGAATGTGCCATGTCTCCTGAGTCTTGATTAGGCAGCTCGCAGAAGCCAGGAACAAAACGTACAATTTCCATTCGACGAGGTTTTCAACTTCAGATTTCGCAAGGTAGGCATCGCCATCTACTTTCCTCTTTGCGAGAGTAGATGGAATGGTATCGTAACGTAGTGTGTCTAGCTCTTGCAATTTCTCGGGTACCGTGGATGGATAGCGAGACAAGATTTCATTAAAGGAAACGAGTGTAATAGATTCTATCGTTAAAGGTGCCATCGATGTAGTATGCTAAGTTGAAGTAGTTCCACACTCTCTTCAGAGGACTTCTAGAGCTTATACCACAGGAGGTCCCTTAGATATCTGTTGGACGGAAAGGGGTCCTCTAATTTAGTGTAGCTCTTGAATGCGTGATGACGATAGCGTCCCGAATCCCGTTCGAAACAAAGAGGACAAAACGAAAGATGTTACATCTAAGCGAAATATTTTATAGGTACTTTACTAGCATCTCTTTCTTTGAACTTCAGACCCATTAATATGCAATGACGGTGTTGCTGGGAGGGTGTTGAGTGGTTAGAATAAGCTACATCGTATTGCTGCCCTTCATTAGTAAGCGATCATTTGGTCCGTTCTGGAGCGATTCTCTCCACAACAATTCCTGCGCTTCCATCTTGCCAAGGTGCTTTTGTCTCGGAATCGTTGCCCGGTCGAGTTTTCTTCAGCAACTCTAATATGCCCGTAGCCATTAGCCATTGCGGAAATATACAAGGCTAATGAGAAATCTATCCATTTCGTGCTCTTGCTTTTCTTTTGCTTTGTTCTTCATCAATAACCCGTCTAATACTACTCAAACGTAAAGCATTTATTTTCCTTATTATCATTAGTTTATCACGCTGTTGATGCATGTGCGATCCCTCCTATACTTGAATGCGTCTGACGTTTGAGAAAATCAACTCTATGGAATGCGTCATAACAGAATTCGTACTCACTGTCTGTGTTCATAGCAGAGTTTTCGGGTTGTTTGGTCTCCTGCGTCTCAGCGAACAGGAGAAATTTCCCGGAGCCTCACCAAATAAAACATGCTGATTGTTATAGTATGTGCATAACAAATACGAATGGGTCCCTAAATTTCGCGGAAGAAGACTAATGTAATCAGTTCATATTCGAAGATTACGCCCTCGATGCCGTGATCTTTATTGCCTAACCATCGATGACGGTGGCGTTATAACTAATGAATGAAATTTTCAAACCGCATGTGATGCGTACGATATCCATAAAGTTTGAGGTTTGTTCAGGATTGAAGTAGAAGAATACTAAGAGTGTTAAAGGTACCTTCGAATCTAATGTCTATTGGCGTGATAGAGAGGAGATAAGAAAATAAAAGATAGTGATAAACATGTAAGGGGTACCCGTACCACAGGGAGCTTGGCTTCTATTGTGCTAATGCCTATGCACGACTTCTTATGACCTTCGATAGCCCTCAATTTGCATTCCTATCAAATCAAGATTGCCCCTCCCCACTATTTCTGTCATACTTTCCATCTTTAGTTGTTGTGCTCCCGAAATACGCGGTTCCTCCGTCCCCTTCCAGCCCTTATTATCTTTATAATTGTGTTAGTTGTAGGGACTTAGGGACTTCAAGGCCCTGCTACCAGGTTTTCTCATTGCGGGAGATAAGAGACCATCCCTCTTTGCTAAGGTCCCGTTGAAATTTCGTGGCTAAGTACGAAATGTGTCGACCAGAACTTAGCAAAGCGGAGAGCCTGGCTTTACATGAGCGTATACCTTCTCGATGTCAGAACAGCAATCGTCCTATGTTCCGTCGAAATTTTCGATTCAGGGAAGGATAGTGACGCCGATAATTTTTATTTTTATTTTATTTTATTTTATTGGACTAAAGTGGTAAAAGCTGTGCAATATTCATCTTGCCGGAGGTGTGGAATATCGCAGGTACTCGCAAAGCAAAATATGTTGATCGCGATTAGGGCTATCGGACTATCATCCTTTACCTTTAATGGCTCATCATAATTCGCCTTTCACAGCCCAGTGATCGCTGTCCCAGTCGACATTATCGTCGCTGGTAAGGCACCACTCGTCGTCGACCGGTTGTTGATATTGACGCCTTTATCCGGAAGTAGGGGTGATATCGACACCTTAACCGCAATGAGAACTCTCCAAAATAGCCTTCTTCAAGATGGACACCGGCAATTTCTAAAGTGCTAAAGACATTGGCAAAGGCCGAGGAATATTTCGTCAGCGATTTTTGGAGTACCTTGAATGATTCTGTATTGCGTTCTCCCTGATCTGTGGTCCATACATTTTCAATTTGAACCAAATCTCTGGCATGGCTGCTGGAAACAGTTGTCAGCTGAGTGAAACGCCCAGTGTGGAACGAATTACCTATCCTGAAGAATAACGCTGTCGTTCCCACCTAATTTAACCATGCTAACAATTAAGGTGCGGATTAGCGCGGGGACAAAAGGTAAAGTAAGCAAGGTATTTTAAGGAGCAAGGACTTATATATTCGAAATCCGAAGCGCTAGACAATTAGTATAATAAGAGTGGTGGAGTGAAGTGAGAGAGAGGTCTGTGGAAGATCTGATGTATTTTTACCGAGATCTGTCATTATACGGTAAAGTTGAGTCATGTTGCATTACTTGTATATAGGACATAAGGATTTCGGATTAGACACTAAAGGTGAAGGTCTTTCTAGGAAAAAGATTTAGCTGGAATCGTATATGAGGATATAGGACTTTGATCAACAACTTACTTCAGGGCGGATTGCCTGATAGCTTTCACTTAGGAATAATTTCTGTAGTATACTATGCTCTTTCGATCTTAGACACATGCTTGTAATGCAGCTCATTGGCACAATAATGAAAAGTAGCGTCCAGTTAGAGACTTTTATTTTGAAGGCTTGATTGTGCAAGATTTAGCCATTGGGCACTAAAGGTTTTGATTACGGGTTAGGTCACTATAATCGAGGGTAGTGACGATGAACCGAGTATCCGTTCGAGCTCGCCCTCCGTTTCGTGTTCTGTTCCATATACTGTGGTAGAAAGTTCTTCAGAACCCCCCGGGAATCCTCGTCTCCAGGCAATCGCCTATCTCCGAATACTCTTTGTGATCATGATAATAGCACGGATAGAAAAAGCGCCGAGGATCGCATCCGCGGCTCAGGCTTAGACTAGTAACCCCTTCATCTTCGTCGTTTAGTATCTTTGCACTGCGTAGCATGACGTCGACGAGAAACTCCTTTGGATAACCCATCAATGACTTGAAAGTCATGGTATCGTTGAATCCCCAGAAGTAAAAACCGTCGATCAAAATCATTCGAAGTGGCGAGCCTTTAGGCATCTCGCCATATACACGTCCAACAATATCGGCAGGGAGGGAGAACGTAGACTTAGTAATCCGCCTGAAGAGCCATGTGAGTCTATCCGTGGCATCGACTCGAAGTTGCGGAACGTCGTAAGCGTGTGCGAAGAGATACATATTGATCGCAAGTTCGCATATCCCGTGATAGGAGAGCGACTCGAGATAAAGTGGACCGTATGGGTCACACTCGACGCGGGAATTTTCCGAATTAGAATGCCAGTCTAACCATAGAAGGAATTGCTCGAATGTAGCCGTCGCCACATCGTACAATTTGGTTTCCTTGTCGTTTGCTCCTTGGGAGGTACCCTCGAATGCGGCCGCAAAATACGGCGAGCAGGCGGTAATTTGTTTCTTCGAGACGGCAAATATCCTCTCCTTGCCCTTATTCATGATCTTGATTCTGACGGCATCTGCCTCGGCTTCCATTTGAACTGTTGGTGTAGGTTAAGGTGGTAAGCGGAGACTGAAACTTATGAAGCAACAATCGCTAGCGGACTGCTGCGGGTTATTTCAATGCGTAGTATTGAGTTCTAACACAAGGATTGAATTCGTTGATGTTACAGCTTGCAAGACGTGGGTTAATGAAGTGCAAGTGAAAAGTGGGCTCTAGTGAAAGCGGGTGGGGAGCTCAAGTGAAAGATGAGCTTAATGTGGAACAAGTACGTTTTCGAGTCATTTGTGCACAACAATATCCTGTTAGTACAAACTATATTTAGAACGGTTATAAGTAAAAATTCAAAGATTATTTATGTGGTGACGCACTCCTTAAAATACAAATAGATTAAAATGCCGAATGAGCCCGGCAGGGCTCAGGAATTCCAAAGCCAAAAATTTGGAGGTATAGACGTAGTCACGGCACACGATGGAATCTAGGATTTTTAACTGTTTCTTACCTGCTTCATAGAGGCTTCTAGATCGCTATTTAATATGAGTTATGGTAAGCAAGACCTATCTCTAAGCATATACCTATGAGGATAGCCATGTCGTAGATCGCGAAATATAATCACTTTGGACTGAGACTACGTACCTGCTATAAATGCTCACTCAGCCTTCTCAGACCCTGTAAAATACTTAATATTATCAACTCTAGGAATCTTACTAACAACCAGTACCACAAAGCAAGAAATCTCTAGTTGCTATATCTACCAGCCACATTCTTATTGTACGGTAGGAACTTTAGCACGTCCGGCTCGTACTAGTCTGCGAGAATATTTTGCGAACAATTAACCAAATTGCTTTAGCTGTTACTTTACTCTTGATGCAGAGCAGATGGTAAGACACTCTCGGTGTTGCTCCCGTGGATAATACAATTCAATACCAAAGAAAGTAGACATGATGCGCTAGAGAGTGCCCCAGCACGGCCTATTCAGAGAACAAGAAGCCCAAGTGTTATATGAAGATATGCTTCTGCCTGTTTCTTGGTCAGAGATGCACGCGCTTTCGATTTACAATTCCGAATTCGGAACAGCGTAGCGGAATTACTGTTCCGCCTTGTAGTAATCAATACCTTCCTGCGCCGTCCGATCCACATCTTAGTCGGCGCCATTTCTCTCAAGCTGTCTTAATGGGCTTCAGAAGTGATTGAAAAATCTCTCAGCATCGTGGAAGACGCCGTTTCATATGGCAACAAACGAATAGCTAAGCGGTTCTCCAAACCTAAAGGAATCACCTAGGCCTCAGTTCCATTTGCTGATTCTTGCCGTTGAGGGTTGACCCCTTCGTCTAGCCCTCATTTGTGTGGAAAAAATGGCGCAGCCGATGCCACGACTGAAGATAATCTTTCTGTTATACATCGGGTCCAATTGGGCCTTTCTATATCATGAGCCGTTTTCTTCTTAGTGCTTGAAAATCGTTGATGTCTAAGCCTCGAAAACCAATATGCCTTCGTACACGTATATTTTCTCGAAGCTGCTTCGCAACCTCATCGAATTGTTTTATGTCGTCTTCCTTCCAAGTCTGGATCGATCTTCGTTCGGCCCTCTTGTTTCTCTGTTCCAACCATTTCCTTAATAGGAACTTATGAATACGTCCCTCATTAACTCCTATATTCCCTCGACCGCTACGTAGTTCCGCAGGTTCGCCTAGATCGCTAATCGAGGATCGGCGAGTTTCTGTAACCGACTTCCCGTCCCCCGCCGAGTTCGAAGTTGATGAAGCAACAGTAGGTTCTCGGGCTCCTAGCTGTTCCATCGGCTGATTTAGTTGCGGTTCATCCACAACAGCATCCTCGAAAATTCCAAGCATCTTGCGAGGGCAATGAGGAATGCTTAGCTGTCCATACGGACGATCTAGGGGCGGTCGTGCATATTCGGATGCTCTGAGCCTGATGTCGATACCATGAGCACACAGATATACTGCGATGCGGTGGTAAGCTGAGCTATGCGAAGTGCGATATATTTGCACTCTATCCCTAATAAAGCGAAAGATCTCTTCTAAGAGGGCGAATCTGGCTTCCTCGATCTTACCTGGTATTTGTCAACCGGACCCAAACGACAGTATTCAAATTCACTCACGAATAAGCATGGATGGCAAATACTTCCAGTGACCATCGATTACGTTAACTCCTAATAGGAAGTCGGATATTAGAAATCTTGATGCTTCTTCAAAACTTAATGGCTGATTGAAGACAAGGCTTGTAAAAGCCCATCCGGCCGCCTCTATCCTCATGTCTCCTCTGAGCATAAGATCATCTTGTTTCGATGTGATCAATCTGGAAAAGGGAGTCGGATTACAACAATATTTCCAAATCGCAACACTCAATTCAAATATTTCGTCAAAAGTCAAATCGAATCGCCTTGGAATACCCTGGTTGATCCAGGTGATAAGTCTCTGAAGGGCTTCGCGTGTGACGGCCGAGTCGGTGTCGAGGCGAGTAACGTTTCCTCCGGCCACACGATCATCAAAGATTTGGTCGCAGATTTTGCACGAAAGGCCATGGAACCTGGAAGGTTCCACTTTGATCTCCCAAGCGTCGACCACGATCCGATGATACTCCACATTCATGACTGTCCCAAGCTCCAGCCAGGTGGGTGTGAAAAGCGGAGAAAGTTGAACACTGAGTGGGAGACTGCGTGTCAGATGGGGTCTCCCCCCCACCTGGTTTTGCAGAGCCTCAATACGGCCCAATCAAATGTAAACTACTCTCTGTTTTTTAGACTTTGATTGAAGCTCGTGCCACTTGCCAATATTGGTGGCGTTAAGGACTGACCTAGGCATCCGTCGCCAAAGAGGTTTTCTGCGCTATCTGCGAGGCGCCCACGAGGCAGACAATAATGCATAGCTCGCCACGGCCTGATCTGCAGGCAGCAGGGAGGGAGCCGACTGCATCTCACTCAGTCGCGGTGCGTTGATCCTGTTCTCCCCTTACCTCTGGTCCTGAAACTACCCTTCTGACTCTTTGTCTATCTATAATACTTGTTTCGAAGTCCTAGATATGGATGAATCAAAACCCACATTCAGCTTTGATGTTGCACCTGGAAATGTTTTCAATGTTACTGCCACAGCCGATAAGTTAGAGGAATCTCCAGGTTTATTCTACGACGTGAGTGCTCACTAGCTCGTTTTACCTCCATACTAACGGAGTTGAAGGCCGCAGATATGGTATGGATGATGATTAGCAGTGCTCTAGTATTCCTAATGGTGCTTGGAGTTGGTCTTCTTTATTCGGGGACATCCCGGCGCTCAGCAATCCACATGATATGGATGCCAGTCTTTACGTCCGCGATTGTGGCTCTAATAGTATGCACCCTGCCCATTATTTGAAGATACTGACTTAAGCTTGAAGTGGTTCCTCTGGGGATATGCTATCGCCTTTTCTCCCTCTAGGTCTGGGTTTTGGGGTGGGACGTCGGGGATAGCTTTTCATGAAGTGCTAGTGAGGCCATCAGGGAACGACTTTGGTCCGCGAATTCCCGAACTAGTGTATGCGTTGTTCCATGGGATGTTTGCTAGCTTTAGGTTTGTATCTATTTGGTCAATTCATATCTTAAGCTAAAAATTTTTAGTGCAGTGCTTGTTAGCGGCGCGACTGTTTATAAAGAGAGGACACTAAGATGGACAATATTTGTCGTCTGCTGGGTCACTTTTATCTACTGCCCTATAGCGCATTCCTCTTGGAGTCCGGAAGGAGCAGCAAACAAATGGGGTGCTCTTGATTTTGCTGGGGGTACACCCGTCCATATTGTCGCTGGAACCTCTGCACTTGCATACGCTCTATTCTACCGTCTGAATCTCTACCGCTATAACTCCCAACAAGAGACTGGTGGGCTTCCACAAAGTCCTGCACCAAACTGGATGCCGAAGGACGAGACAGGCCATCTACCTACTATCCTTAGTGGAACTATCCTTTTGTGGATTGGCTGGTTTGGTTTCAATGGCGGAAGCGCTCTAGGTGCTAACATGCGGGCGGTTTCTGCCATTGTTAGCACACAATTAGCGGCCTGTGCAGGAGGCGTCACCAGCTCGGTACTCGACAGCATATACAACAAGGTAGAGTTGAGCAACGAGAATGCTCAAAGGAGGGATGCTCGCCTACCGCAATACACAGACGACGAGCATGAAAATCTTCGTCGGAAGCACTTCAAGAGATTGATCATCGCATTTTGCAACGGGGCGGTTGCCGGGATGGTAGCTGTGACTCCAGCTGCGGGTTTCATCGCTCCGTATTTTGCGCCTCTCTTTGGGTTTGCAAGTGCGATATCTACGTCTTACGCAATTCGCTTGAGCAAGAAAGTCTTTGACGCGCTTGATATATTCGCGATTCATGCTGTTGGCGGGTTCGTTGGCATGATTTTAACGGCATTTTTCGCTAGGTTAGTTTCCACTTCCTGCTAGAGTTTCCGCTAATGATGGAATAAAACAGTTCAGATATCGTAGCTCTAGACGGATATAATAATATTCCGGGAGGTTGGATTGATCATCATTGGGTTCAGCTCGGGTATGTGTTTTCCAGCATAACATAGTATCGTTGATAATAATATTTCTGTCTCTAGCAAGCAACTCGCTGACGCGCTCGCTGGAATGGCCTACTCTTTTGCCATGACGTTTGCGATCCTCTGTATTCTTAACCTTAATATCTGGAAAAAACCCATTAAGAAGCCAATATTGGTCTTTGACTAGTATGAAATTTTGTATTTATTTCCTTTCTAGAATTCTGGAATCAATGATTTCATATTAATATCTGCTAACTCTACATACTTGGCTTAATTGAATAGACTTGGCATTCGCCAAGATTTCTTGTTCAGATTTCTTCAAGGGTAGAGTGAGAATGTGCAAAAGTGGATTGGAGAGGGTAGATGCCTTTAGCGATTTTCGCCCCTAATTGCGGCTCTTTTTGTCCAATTCCGAACGTGATTATCCTAGTTTTCGTGGTGCTGAAGGTAAATTCCGCTAGATGCAAGCCTCATGTCGCTCTTGCGCCACAATCACGACAAACTCGGAGATCGCAAGCGATTCGTGATGCAATCACATTATTTCGGCTTCTTGAGGCCGTCTTCAATGCAAGTCGCGTCACATTTTGCAAAATATTCGGGGCTGCGCCCCATCCATTCGAGTTTAACGTCAGCTCCGTGGAAAAGAGCCCTGGTCTTCGCTAGTGATGCCTAAAGAGCAGTATGTGCCAATGTTCTGCCTTCAGCGGACAACCAGTGATACCGTCTCCGCTTATCTTTGGGCTTCTTGCAAGGTAGTGGCGTTTCTAACATCGTGAAGTACTGATTGTGCCTTGTTGCTGGCAATGGTTCGGTTCGTTGTCTGCCTCACGTCTTCAGGCACACCCATCCATGTCTACTTACCACTTATCTCCAATAGGTTTTCTTGTTGGGTTGAAAGTCTCTCATCTCTTCTCTCTCTTGTTTCTTCCTAAGAGAAAGAATCACAAATGAGTTCTTATACCCATTCCACGCACAGATCATGGAACAGGGACCAAGATCACGAATACTACGAGCATGAGTGCAAGAAGTTTCGCATTTGCATTATAGGCAAGGCTGGAGTCGGGAAGACCACTCTGCTAAGCAAGGTCTTTGGGATTAATGAGGAAGAAGTATGGTAATATTACCGTGCAATAAAAACATCGAGTGCTGATCGCGAGGAAGGCTGGAGTCGTAAGGCCAGGTGATGCAGTTAGGAATGGTGGTGGCCGACATAACATATTCGATGCCATCATCGACGAAAATCGAAACTCAGCTCTTGTGATTCATGATTCCTCCGGCTTCGAGACAGGGGAGGAAGGAAATCTTAACCTAGTGAAAAGCTTCATTGAGCATAGAAGCGCAAAACCATCTCTTCAGGAGCAGCTACATTGCATATGGTACATCAAACTAGTTTAACATTGGAATTATCTGTTGACTCTAAACGCAGGTACTGCATTTCATTGGTTGATCCTAGACAATTGCACGACGCAGAACGTGACTTCTTCCGCTATCTACGAGAGAAAGACATACCTCTTGTTTTCGTCCTAACAAAGTACGATGCCTTTGTAACCACAAAGGTGGCAGAAGTAGTTGAAAGTATGGAAGATGCGACAGCTGATGATTGGAAGAAAGGACGCCAGGCGGCTCAAGAGTACATCTCCGACCTCAGAAGCTTCTTGGAAGGAACTATGGGCTACGGTGTCAAAGTACAAGAGGTATCCAAAGCGAGGAAAGGTATGAAACACCCGCACGCCCAAGGATTGTATGTGCTGACACTGATAGATGAGAGACTCGTCAAGAAACTTGTCGCGGAGACTACTGCAATTGTAAAGCCGAATCTGCGCATCGTCTGGTATCGGGCCCAGGGTGTACTTGCCAACCAAAAGCGCCACGGTATGCTATCACAATTTAGTCTGCTTCATATAGACTACTGACTATTACTAGCGTGCGTAGACCACTTCCCTGAGAAGCTCCTCAACAGCCTCATTCTAACTTCATCAATGCCACTCAATCCCTTCCGAGGCGTCCAACTTGGGGACTTCTTCGAACACACATTCCACCATTGCCTCACAGTATGGAACCTTCCTGGCCAATCCGTACTCTTCACGAAAGACTATGTTCAGCAAATGTTCCGCGAAGCCTCCCAGTCCTACATCCGCCGTACCAATATCGCTGCAGCGATTGATCCGCTTGGGCCCCTAGATGCACCGCGATACATAAAAGTCGGTATCCAGATGGCGTGTGACCTGATCATGATATTCCAGCAGCTGTTTTGGGCAACTCCACGACGGCAGAAGCTATCATTCAGCGATCTGAGGAGAGAACTAGAGCTTTATAGGGAAAGTAGGATTAGGGAGACAATCCATCGGGGGGTGGAAGGGGAGGTGAATTTGGGAAGCGCATTTTCGGTGAAGAAACTTGTTAGAGTTGTTAGGGTGGTTGTCGAAGATGGATGTGGCATTGCACATAGTGAGGCTGTGAAGAACCATAAACCGGGAGAAGTGGCTAGTCTTGATGAACCGCCTTTTGCAGAGTTGCCGGAGTCATCGTCATGAGCAATGGAGGCATCCTGGGTTATTCGCTGTTGCATTAAACTTCCAATTAGAGTTGGATGCGGCTAGTTTGGTGGGGTCGCTAAGTTGACTACTTCGTTGGGTTCTCTCTATCTGCAATACGCAGATATACTATCTCTCGAATCGGTAGACAATCTCTCCAAGGGGAGGTTTTCACAAAATAGATATTCAATCTCGCAATATGTTCAGCGTTTCTTTCAGTATTTTCTTACTTCGCAACGCCTGCTTTATGGCACACTGCCTCCGAAATTCGTGGGCGTTTAGTTCTGGCATAGCTTGGAGAGGAACAACTGATTATTCTGGAAACCACGTCTTTTTCAAGGGCTCCGATGAGGTTGGCCGGATACTACGGGGCCATGACAAAATGCTTGACGAGTTCTGAACAATAGATTGATCCTTCCCTGATGTCCAGAAACACATATTTGTGAAACATGTCCCTTAATATCTAAGTAAAGGCTTCAAGATCGCATCCGTTTATTCTCCGTTTAGTGATCTTCTTTCCCTTAAACTTTGAGTTACCTGTCTTTCTCAATGCTAATCAATTGCTGAAGTTGGCTCAAGCCTAGAAAATTTGACAATATTAGTTGACGATGGACATAAGCGGGAGCAATTGTGTTCGGTATAGCGCTACGTCGAGTATCCTTAGGGCTTTCTCCTCCCTGGACATATTCAGTGCCCTGGGAAACATCAATTCCGCACATCTGCCCTACCACAAACGATCCATATCATTTATCCTCTAGGTCCATGGACTAAAAGATACCTTACCCTTAGTCTGCCCAACTCTTGCAAACTCCCAAAGAATTGCCTGATCAGTGTCATCAGCTTACGCCCTTCAAATTCAAATTCCCCAACTCTAATCACCACCATCCTGCCACCATCCCGCCACCAAACCCCCATCGCCCGAGTTTCAACGCCCGACAGGATGGATACGCCTTGTGTAGTATCTATCCCATACAGCAGAACCTCATGCGGCACAGTTATCCAATCAACTTTATAACACCGCCACATCTTCCATCTTACATACTCCATGTAAATAGGTCGATCCCATTCGCCTAATCCAGATTTCTTACTGTACCATTCAGAGAAAGGAATACTCATGCTCACCCACCCAACTCTAAACCAGCCGTGCTATGCACGATTCAACCTCACAGCATATAGGCGTCCCGCGCTACATCATCATTACCGTCAGCCGAACGCCTATTACCGCTCTCAGGGCAACGTTTCAGGTAGTCGAAAGGCTTTATCTCCACCTTACTCATCGGAACGTCTATATGCGGCGCCATCTCTATAAGCTAACTACCACCAAAATCCCACGATCCTCCATCCAATTCCGCCCGCCCTTACCGCCAGGATCCCTAACATCCGAAAAGCCATCCTCTGTAGCAAAACAAAGAACCAACCCGTGCCGCATAGCCAGCACGCCTCGCACAGTGGCCCCATCGCAACATGCTCAATCAATCAGCCTGGAGCGCCAAAATTTGAAATTTGGTTGGGTTGGGTGCTGCCGCCAAGTGCCATCACGCGCTCTGATCGCGCCCTACATTTTCTTTTGTGTTGCGGACGTGCGCCGGTTGTCTAATAGGCCAAACGCGCACGTTCCGGAATCTAGGTTACTGGGTTCTGAAGAAGGTGGGTGGTGAGGTGAGTATGAGATGAGATGCCTAGGGCTGACTGACCCGCGAAATCGAGCGAGCGAGCGAGTGTCGGACTCCGATTTCACGCTCAGTCTTCAGTCTAGTGTCGTACGAGAGGCTCGCCACGCGCCGGGCGTATTCATCGTCATGCAAACAGACAGATGGGTGTGCCCTAACATGAAAAACGGAAGCGCGAGGCATTATCGGGTTCGGGAGCGTAGCATCGTTGGGTCCGAAAGGGAAACTTTGCTCTAGAGCTCAATGCAATCTAGCATTATTTTCAAAACGCGAGGTAGCAGATGCGGACATCGATCGAAACATGTCTTGTAAGGGAGACATATTGCAGGCTACTTCTTGGCAAAGGATTATCAATGCCGCCAGCGCTTTCTGATATTCCAAAGGAATTCCAGAAGTTTTCGAGAAGCGCGGATGTAACAAGGCTCGGAGAAAAGAGGCCAAACACGTGACCAATGTAAGAACGTAGCGAGAGGCTCTGGCATGAATCGCTCGAATGTGAATTGTGCATTGATGAGCGCACATGATAGAGATAGCTCACTCTATCATTCTATAGTATGAATCCAACCACGCCAAAACTCCAAGCTAGAAGTAATGATTCACCAATCCTTATCCCCAATCCAGCCTTTATCCAGGTATATCAACCCCACAAATAAAACGTGACGAAACATGGAAATACGGCCCCATAGCTGCAATGACAGTGGTATCCTGAAAACAAGGGGTGCAAATGGCTGTCCTTATCGTGACGTGAAAAAGGCATTCGATAATGTGATCGAAAAGTCATATCGACGAGACCCTAATGAAGAAAAGAGAAAGCGAATAAAAGGAAATCAAGAAAATCGAATACCTAGAAGCCTTCATCGTGCGTTAGCTTCATAATCACTCGCCCAACCACCATACACGTTCTGTGCAGGATAGTCTCCATCATCTTCTTCGAAAAGCTCACCTCCGCTGCTAGCGTCGAAGCTACTTCGACCGCTGATATCCCCTTCAACCTCTTCTGGTGGTCCTGATGGTAGCTGGTCCCACTGTATACCGGCTAGAGCTGGATACTGTGCAAGGAGTGCGGCTGGAAGTCCGTATTGCGGTTGAACAACTGGCTCTAATCCACCCGATACTGGCGGAAAGCCTTCAAACCCAGGCTGCGGCTGCGGCATCATGCCAGGGAACTGCGGAGGCATTGGGTTGACGAACATGCCATTGCCATTGTCCATGTGGTGATTTTGATCCTCCCAGCCACCCTTCTCCTGCCTCTCCTCTTCGAGGAGAGGTCGGATACAGACTCGGCCGGCCTCAGACCGGAAGTGGCGACCGAGAGCATCAGCACGCGCAAATCGCCTGCCACAGCCCCAATTGTTGCCATCCTTTAGCACACCGCGGCAGACAAACTTCTTCTCTCCGGAGTGGAGACCTTCATGTCGCTTGCGATCGTGTTGTCGTGCAAAAGCCTTACCACATACGCTGCAGACGAAGGGACGCTCATCTGTGTGAGTCCGCAAATGTGACCGCAGATTGTAGGCACGGGTAAATCGCTTGGGACAGAGAGTGCACTGGAAGGTTGCGGGGTGTTTCTGAGTACGTTTTGTGTTTGATCCATCACCAGACTGGTTTGAAGTTGGCCGCGTGGGATCCGCGAGGTCCAATATGTAGTCTCTGTGGGGAACGCTCGAAGTAGAGGAACGGCGCGAAGATTTGGTTGAGGGCGAGGGGGAGCGAGATGGCTTTGCATCATGTGGCGATAATGAACGGTGCACATCTGAACCGGGTGTAGAGGCACGGGAGCTGGCGCCGCTAAAAGGATCGGACTTGGCGCGTATCCTGTTACGGCTGCGAGCTGGTATATGTTAGGAGGGGTAGAAGGGTGACGCGTTTCATGTACTTACATCGGTCTGGGGGACTGAGCGCATCTGCTTGATTACCCGTCTTCGCGGGCTCGAAACTCGCTTGGCGTGATGGCGGGGCAAAATCAATGTTGATCTCAGGAGGCGACATGGTGTCAGCCGCGCCAGAGTCGGGCCCATGGCCTTGGTTGATGCTAGGGAACGGTTCCTGGCCCTGTCCCTGGTATATACCCATTCCCTGCTCTGCAAACTGGTTGTTTAGGCCGAAGTTGTTGGGCGAGAATTGGGGCAGCTGCTGTTGCTGCTGAGGCATCAATTGCGGTGAGATGTGGGGGCTGTGGGCGGGGCTGACGTGCGCGTTGTCGTTTAAGTCGAACTGTCCAAACTGCATGACCTCCTGGAAGAGGGAGGGATCCTGCTGGGCGTTGAGGAGGGGGGAGGGGTTGTCGTGGTCGAAGCTGTCATGGTTTCCCAGATAGGGCGATGCTTGCGCCGACGACACGTCCGAGTATGTATCTGAGGGTGCCCTACGGTGCCCACGGAAAGCCATGCCTGCCCACTCGCCGCCCTGTTGCTGCCCATATGCAGCGCTGGGGTCCAAGGAGGCATGTCGTGAGTGCGAGGGCGAGGGGAACGCACCCTGAGCCATACTGGGCGAGGCGTGAGGGCTAGGGGTCTGCCGATTCATGCCCGGCTGGAGAAGGTGCGGCGGAGTAGGGGAGTGTGCCTGCGTCGTCGCCATCTGGTTCATAAGCTCAGAGGGGTTTACCGACTGGTTGTGCGGCTGAGAGTCCAGTAGCTGGGGGTCGAGAGTGCTGCTGAGGAAGGAGGGGTCAATGACCTGCCCCTGGGCGCCGTCGGTGTCCTGGAAGAAGCTGTCGAAGTCGGCGCTGGATGGGTTGCTGATATCGAGGTTATCGGGGCCGAGATGGTTGCCTTGCGGCCCGAAGCGCGGGCTCGATGACTGGCGCGCGAGATTTTGCGACGTCTGGAGGAAGGTAGCGTCGGCGGCGGTGGCCTGCTGCGCGAACGGTGGCGATCGGGTAGTAGTGAGGAAGGAGGACGACGAGTCGAAGAGCTGGCCGCCGGAGGTCACTTGGGTGGTGAAGCTGGCGGCGTACGGGTCGTTGCTGGACGACAACGACTGATCAAGACCCAAGCCAGGTGCGGGATTGCGGAATGGCGCATGAGGCGACGGGGAAGGCGAGTGTCTTATAGGAGCGCGCTGGCCCGCTGAAGGAGACCGTCCACGCTGTTGGGTGTCCATGGTGTCGAGTCGCGGGTTGTTGCTATCCTTGGAGTGTGAATGAGGGACAAGCTTTGACCATATGGATCGCCTGGAGGAGGCAGCGGGATATGGGGCACGGCCGTGGCTCGCTCCAGGGAATCAGGCGCAACGAGTGGTCAGAGCCGTCCGTCAACGCACGCAGTAGACGTCCCTGGCGTGCTTGAGGCTGGTGAGGTCACGGACGCGCTGCTCTATAGGTGAAAGGCAACCCTGGGGTGGTGGGCGCAGCAGCGGAGAGAGGCTGAGCAGCCTCCCGAAGCGGTTTAGCGGCTGCTATATTAAAATAGCAGCAGCACCGACACAGCACACAGAGGTGAACGACTTCACGGGATCCGGCAGCGATTGCCAGCGGCCTAGAGGATCAAGAAAGCCCACAGTGAAGAAGTGCGTTTCAGAAGTGCCAGACGCTGAAACGGTGAAGTCGAGGCGAGCACGGGGGGCGGCACCAGAGGTAGTATCCGCTGTTAATGCTCACAGTCGATGCGCTTGAAAATGGTCCTGGAATGTTCTCCGTGGAATTGTGAAAAGCAACCGTAATATTCCCGAGTATCGTACAATGTCGCCCCGAGACGCGTGCTTCGATGCGTGGTGTCTGTCTTTCGCGCGACCAATGTTGGAGCGTTCGCGGGCGGTTGGTGATGGTCCTACGTGCCCAGACGACTACTGCTTCGACGGGCGGTCCTGCAGTCTAAGCCCCCGGGCCGTAGAGCGACCTTCAAACTGGTCTCTCTGATAAGGTTCTTTAGGCGATAGGGTGATTGGCGCAGATTAGGGCCTACTCGCGAGAAGAAATATCGTGGCACAGGCCAAAGAACTTCGTCTGTTACAGAGATGTCGCCCGGCCCCGGTCAGGCCATGCGATTTCGCACCCTCCCCTAGGGACGACACTAATCGCCCAGATTCCAAACCATGATTAATTTCCCCCATCTCGAGTGAATTTCCAGCGGACAACCAGTGAGCGCTGCTCGTTTGAAGGTTAGTCGTGCTATCATTGCTTTGCTCGGGCAAGGCACACTCGGCCATTCGTGAAGCCAGCGTGGCTGTGTCAGAGCTGCCCCAAGGCAGATTCAGCGGATGCTCCACTCCTCCACCCACCATTCATGGGTTTACATCGAATGTTTTTCCAACGGCTGCATTGCATCATGCCGCATGTTAAAAGTTGATAAATATAGCACTGATCTACTCTACTCTGATCTGATATCCCCGCCCGCGACCCATGCAAGGTACCGTTGGTCGTATGTAATCTCTAGGAAATCCACGTCAGGCCAACACTTTACTATTCCCAGAGAAGACACTCGTGAGAATCAATAGTGATGGCAGTTGGATTGGCACTTCTACCATGAAGTTCAGGCTCCATGAGTATCCACATCAAGCGGTCAGCCTTACAAGCGGCCACTGATTGATAGATTAGTGGGAGATTGACACCGAGCACTAATAGTGACCCTCACGCGCCTGAAGCCAACACTGAAGCGAGTCATGAATATGCACTGCACAATTGCTCCATAAGAGTAAATTAAAGACAGTATCATAGCCATGAATTTCACAATCCATTCAAGAGCACGCTACATGTAGTTGTCACAGCCAGAAGTTTAGTAGAGAGTTGGAAGAGCCAGCTGGGATTTTCAGGTATGACTGGACCATTACCAGCCATTATTGCTCATGATATCTGGGATTGAGTTATAATACTAACTCAAACGAAACGCCGATGGTCGCGGACACGAAGGTATATGCAATACAAACTCACAAAAAAGAAAGAAATCCGCATTCTCGAGACCTCCTTATCCAACACCCTTAATCCAAGGGAATAGGGATTTCGCCGTTCGCCCACTCTCCACCTTGTATCGGTCTCGTAAAAGCTGTAATATCATCCCCGGCCCTCTGATAAAAAACATACAAACTATCCCAGATCGTCTCATCATTTCCGTCTTTCTCCGCATATGCCGTAACCGTCAGATGTGTTCCCCCCAATCCCGGCAACGCTCCTGCAGGTCCTCCAATCGTAAAAGTATCTTGCGTCTCGATCGTCGTATTTTCCGCATCATACGTGATATTAAACCCCTTGATCGTCTTGTCCGCCATTTGCGCATAAAAGAAGGTTGTGAAGCCCATCGAAGAGGCTGGATATACATCTCCGATGGCTGCGTTTGTAGAGTTCACCCATGAATTAATTGGGTGTTTATCCTCGGATGTCAGGGTTATGTTTGTGTCTTTCCACCATATTTCCGTGTCGTTGTCCTTATTTACCATCATTGCATATGTGACTGTGCCTACACCCCAGCTGTAGCAACCTACACCGGCATGAGTGTTCATTCCCCGCCACTCTTGGATGGCGACCCAGTCCTCTTGGCCGTTATACCAAGCATATTGCTGAAAAGTGGAGTCGTCTTTGGCATACCAGATATTCATGCCGATCCGGTCTTCGAACGGAATTTGGTTCTGCTCTCCAGAGAAGGTGGGGAATTTGGAATAGTCTGAGTCGCCATAGAAGTTGCCCTTCCAGCATGCTTGAAGCCCGACACTTGGGGAATCATAGACGCTGAGATTGAGTGAGCTGAGTGATCCTTGTTGCCAAATATTCGTGACATTGGTGTTTGTAATTTGCCGGAGGGTATTATTTTTCGATATGTAGAATAAATGAAACTAATCATTACAATGCAATTAGCTCGATCCAATGTCTATGGATCTAGCTCGACTATACTTACGTACTGTGTGCCATTTAGCACATAGGCAACCGTAGAGATCGGTGTGGCATTCTTTGCGTCTGTTGCGACGGTCTGGCCTCTTTCACCGCCAATCCATTTCTGATCGGGTCCATACTGCATATACCTAATGTCACCCGTCCAATGTTGAAAGTAAAGAGTGAAGATCTTTCGCTGATTCCGATTCCAAGATTCGCCAGCCAGTGCAATACCGGACCCATTAAATGCTCCTTTCTTTGAGTAAAAATTCTCGTCTAGGTAGCCACCAATGCAGAGGTCCGGATCAGAGATGCAGGAAGGATGCGCTCCACTAGCAGATCTATATCGAAGTCAGATACACCTCGGAAATACAACGACCAATTTCGCAAAAGCTTACGACTTATCCTTCTTCAATCCAAGACCCAATCCCAAACCAAGACTCAGGCCAAGTACGAGGACAACAATGATGAAGATCAAAAGAACGATATTGAACCATCGCCTTCTTAAACCACACCTCCTAGGCTCTTCTAGTGGTGGCGGTGGAGGCTGTGGAACTGCCTCTTTTTCAGTTTGCGCATATGGTGGAATTGATGGAGAAAGAGGATTAGAATAGATTGTTGATGATCCCACACCACTCGCAGGTGAAAGTGGCCGTGATTTATCGTAGGGGTCTGGGTAAGGCTGAGCAAGCTCTGGCGCGGTATAGTCCGGGTGCTGTCCCGACGTAATAGGCCTAGTATTTTAGAATAATTAGATAATGCCCGTTGTTATACGTTGAGGGCTTTCGCGGATTGCCCACAAGGTTGATACCGCGAAAGGGAACTGAGAACTACGGATATACTAACGGGGTGAGGTAATAGTTGTCGGATCGCGGAGGGCTTGTACAGACGCTCATATCATATTGCTCTGGGTGCCTCTGCGGTGGAGTATGTGGAGTCCAGGATGGATCCGCATACTTTTTTGGGCTGTCATTGTAGTCCATCTCTTATGTGCTCCAACGATTTGGGCGGCAATCCGGCATAGTTCGACATATATCGTCCACCGATATCAAATGTGCTTTTTCTGAGCGCACTAAAACGGTTTCGCACAGCGAATATGGGGCGTTGTTAGCAAGCCTCTAGAGGAAGGGCGTAGGTCAAGCTGAGCGCAGTGGCTTCCTGTTGTCGCGAGCCTGCAAAGAAGCACGGTGCTTGGCTTTCCCGCTGAGAGCAAACGTTAAAGTAATATGACCTTGAAATGGGCGCTTGCCGCCTTTTTCGCCTGCGCCGACCCCGAGCCACCGTACGACGATCGTGACACCGCTGTTTCCTAACGTGAGCTGGAACGTATGCGCTTCTGATTGGCTGCCGGCTCGTACATGCTATCGTGCCGGGCTATGTGGGGGCTAACTTGATTCGACAGAATTCTGACCACCTTCGGGGGAAACGACACTAATTGTACTGTACAAATTGCAATGTCCAAAGTAGAGTCAGGGGCGAGAAGGGTCTCCTTACTCGTACCAATACTACGTGCTTGCTACTGGTTTTTCGTTGTTTGTCCAACTGATGTCCTGCTCAAGAAACACTTCATTCAATGGCCAGAACCAAGCCCGAAAATCAAGTATGCATGTTCAGCCTTGTGGCGGGGCTGAGAATTATGATAAGAGTACAACATATGCTATTTGTCGAAACCTTACGCAACGGCGCAAATGTGAACAGCGTCGGCGCTGGACAGTTCTCAGCTCGCGAAGAGCTGTAAGCAGTGTTGCAGCGTTCTCGAACATCAGCCGGTATTGTTTTCTCCCGCATGTAGACCGACAGATTGGATCAAGGGTCTGATTGGGCAATTACTGGGCGCGCGATCAGGAGCTGGGAAGCCGGATCGCCACAATGCATGCTGGAGTCCATACAGCAGCGATGCGTGTATTCCAACCGCTCGGCGCTGAGGGCGGAAATCGTTGGTCGAGCCTGGGGTTTACGGATAGGACGACCCGTCGCGAGACGTAATACGAGCTGCACAAAACCGCAACGAACTCATGATAAAAAGATGTGGGAAACGACCAAGAAGAATGCGCAATAGCAAACGGCGTAAAGTCAAAAGGCTACTCGAGCCAAAATGAGGAGTGTGCTTTAGTTTTGCTCAATTGTGCCACGAACAAGTACTCACCACGATTCGACGTTTCAAGCCACAACGGTGCGCCCTCAGCTGGACCTAGTCTTTCATTCTTATACCCCGCATTTAAGACGTATTCTGGAGCCTAGTTGCTGCCCAATGAAAGTAGGGTAGGCTTGCTCTGTTTCCGTGATCATATTCCCAAAATGCTCCTAGCCTGATTCCCTACTTCAGCCTATCCAAATTTCAAGCCTTTATTAGGGTCCCATCGCCCGTCTTGCGGTGGTCCATTAAATGGTCGTGTATTCCCTGAAGCCGTTGGTACCTGGGCAAATACTATACCTTTATCGGGGTTCCAGGTACCGGTATGCGGTGTCACGCTAGCTCGCGTGGGAGTGGGAGCAGTCAAGGGCTCTTCGGCATGTGCATCCATTCCATACTGCGGGTTCTGTGTCTCTGCGTGCCTTTGCTGCTGCAACGAGCTAGAATTCGCTTGATGGAGGCTGAGAGAACTCACTGCGGTAGCGATATCACTAGATGTAATTAGCTGTTATACAATATCGATCGATAACATAGGCGTCTTTACTTCTCAATTTGTGAAGCTTCTGCTTTCCGCTGATATGCAAAGCTTCGGCACTCATCTCTAAATCGATTTACAATTTTGGCCAAATCATTGTAAAATTTCCTGCCCACATCTAAATTCGAGATGATTTCTTTATACTTGAAGTAAGCATTCTCGAGACTTTGCAACGCTTGCTCGCGTTGTTTTGTGGATTGATCGCCACGGCGTGCATTTATAAATGAGGCATTTGCCTCCTGTAACCGCTTGATAGCCTCTTGTTGTTCTCGTGCTTCGTCTTGGACCATACCTTGGTCAATATCGTACGTCTCGAGTCGCTTATCGAAGAGACTCTCAAACTGAATAGCCTCGATGCTTTGCATAGGGTATTCCCGCTCTAAGCGAGCGGCTTCGTGAAGTAATTCAGGGTCTGTGAGGCTGTGAGCAAGTTGCACTATGAGACAATCGCAACACTCACTAATATCGTCCTGTTTAGCTTTGGTGCGTAGAGTCTCAATCTTCCGTCTTCTCCGGCTCTCCAGTCGACTAACTTCGTTAAAACATCCTCTTAGCTTGCCGGCTTCCCGCTCAACATCTCCTGTGATCGCTGGCCTCCTACCGCTTGGAACGAAGTTTTCAAGATCGTGGTCTGGCCCGTTTAATAACTGGATATGGTATTCATTCTCTTTAAGTTTCGTCTTGACAATATTGTCACTATTCGCTGCAGCTTTGAAGTAGCCGTCAATTTCGCCTATCTGAGCGTAAAGTTTTGGCGCAGCTTGTTCGGCAGTCGGTCGATTCCATCGATCTGTTCCATACTTGCGACGGGCGGCCTCGTCTTCAGCGGCTTCCGATTTTAATATCTCACAACCTTCGTGGTAGATGGCTTCATCGCTCTTTTTGAGTTTCTTCGTATCTTCCATTGAGCGTAGTAGTCTATTAAGTCCATCTTGCTGCCGGATTTCCTCTGCACGTGCAATCAAACCCGGTGGCAAACCAAGCGGTTTCTCAAGCGCTTGGAGTGATCCAGGCAGGTTCAGGCTCCTCAGCACTCTGATTGCCGTCAGCATATTCAAACTCTTTCTCAATTATATAGATTAAATACTCACTCATGAATCTGAGTTGTTAACACCTCAAGTTCATCAATAATGGTATTATTCACCAAGCGATCTCGTCGATCGACATAAATGCTAGCTGCCAAATGCACCGAATAAGGGACCAATTTGGAGAACAATGGTGGTCCAAGTTCTCCATGCTCTCCAAGTAGTGCGTTGGAATCTGCCACCTCCTTCGGAATTCTCGAAACCACCATGTTCGCTCGATCAAGAATCTTTAATTCTGGCTTTGGGGGGACAGGCACTGAGAATAATGAGTAAGATGTTTTGGACACTAGATCCCGGGATTTACTTACATAAATAGATCATATCATTGTCCTTTTCTGCTCGCTTTAGGTCTTCCGTGACTCGGTTCTTGAGGCTGTTGAGATCAGCTAGGACAACTTTATTAATATACCGTTGTTCCCTAAGAGCTTCGTTGACACAGGTCAGACTATCTCGTAGCCTAGCTACCTCCTCTCCATATTTTCGTTTTTCCAAGCAGTCACAGGCTGCTCGGTATTGTGCAGCGGCGGCGAAATGGTGATGCTTAGCAGTCATATGATGTATCCATTCGCTGCTTACGGAGTCGGATTGCCTTCCTGCCTCACCGGCGTCATTGTACAGATCTGATACACGAGCGGCCAGTTTAGCGATAGTTGCATCCTTCAGACTGTCCTTGACTGCCTTTTGCCAGAAACACTCCTGCCCTTGTGCCAACATCAATTTCTCTAAGCTCTCTAGCGTCATAGTATCCATATCTTCGGGCGGCGACGTTCGTAATTCAGGGGTGATGTTATCACGGAGGTGCGACAGTACGCCAGCGGCGAGGCAGAAATTATTGGCTGCGGCCTTCAAGCCATCGGATGTGCTTCGATTCGAGGACATTGCTAGTTGGGAATAGAGGGCGGCAATATTGAACGTGATATTTGCAAGCTCGAAGCGCAGGTTATTGCGAGACATAGCGCGATTGGTGTTGTATCCCAGCGCTGGATACCATGGGAAATCAACGCCGATGTCTATAGGAAACTTTCCACTAATCCAGACAAGCTGGGCAGCGTACTGTTGTAGCTTTGGAATGTTGCTTGGATGCGCATCCTGTGCGTGTATGGCCGTGGAACGGAGCTTGTCGATGGCGTCCAAATCTTTCGTGAACATGTCCGGGTGTTGGTCATATTTGGCAGAGATATACTCTTTGATGGCATCGGAGAGCGACACGGTATGAGAGCGTCGAAACGGGAGGAAAAGGATATTCCTGGTCACGTTAGTCGAGGCCTGTGTCAAGGGAGATGCTGTAGGCTTACGACGCCATGATTGCATATGTGTTTGGGTGTTGTTTACTGCTGATGTTGGCGAGGGCGGGGCGACGATGAAGGCTTGGGTGACGTTTTTGCAGGGGTCCACACGCCGGGGCGCAGGGCAGGAGCGCCACACTCACTACCACCGCGGCGTAGAAGGTGCAGGGTGCAGTAGAAAGCTACAAGCAAG
The DNA here is from genome assembly GCA_010094045.1 of Lojkania enalia. Lineage (NCBI taxonomy): Eukaryota > Fungi > Ascomycota > Dothideomycetes > Pleosporales > Lojkania > Lojkania enalia. The sequence goes on from ML986583.1 coordinate 620,202, forward strand.
TTGGCCTAGCAGTCGCAGGAACACAGTAATATTTGAATACTTAGGTACATTTGCACTTGCTGCGCTTTCCTTGACATTGATCGGATCTACCTCCGTCTCCCCATGTCTCCATCCCCCGAAACATACCTTTCCTCACCCGGTGCGGAGCCAGGTTCCACAGTGAGGCTCCGTTCTATGACTCTTTCATACAATCTTCGCAACGAGCGAGCAAGTTTTGCGCTGCTCCAGGTTCTGGTAGTTGCTCTAGCATAGATTATGGCTATAAGTGGCTATTGGGCGAGCACTAGGGTTTGGGTGAGGCGCTTCGGGTCTCAAGTACCGTTTCTTTCACATCTGGGCTTTGCTATATGTCAGCGAACGTAGCGGCAATCTATTGTAATCTAGTGCTATTGCAACACCATCTCAAAACTCGCGCAACCCTGCCCCACTGCCCCGTCGCTGTCCTACCTGGCTGTGATCTGGGGTATATAGACTGGCCGATACCCGACTTCGATATCAGGCTCCACATAATTTCCACGACGCCCCTCCTATCCAGCCCCACCAACCCATCTACAAAAGAAAGCTCGCCAATTCCAACTCGTGCCCGAGTCTCCAACAGACACTATACGTGACAACATGGCCGAGCACAACTACAAGTTTAATGTGGCCATGAGCTGCGGCGGCTGCTCTGGCGCGGTCGAGCGCGTGCTCAAGAAGCTTGACGGTACCTGACCCTTCCCATAGCGCATCCTATTCCCCCGGCTAACGGTTCTATTAGGAGTCAGATCATACAACGTATCCCTCGATACCCAGACTGCTGAGATCGTTGCCGACGAGTCCCTCGACTATACCACCGTCCTCGAGAAGATTAAGAAAACCGGCAAGACTGTGAAGTCCGGAGAGGCTGACGGCGTTGTGCAGGAGGTGTAGACTAGCCGCGACTGTACATCTGGCACTTCACGGAGTTTCTGGATAGGGGCATATTCAAGGCATATTTCCTCTGAGCGAGCGATGTTTGCTCTTTTTGATAGCGCGGGCAAATTCCGGGTACCGGACTATGAGCCCGACTACTCGATCATGGTCTGGTCAAGCCATGGTGTATACCTAGGTAGACAACCCGGGAATGGAGCCTAGGAATTCTACAAGCAACCTCTCATAGCCTTCGTGAAGTTTGATGACCATTCTTCTCCGCGTGGTATCAGAGCATGTGCCACCGGCCCTAACAAACCAAGTAGACGAACCCCGTGACATTCTTAGAAGCAGGATTCAAAGCACTCCCCTAAATCCAGATATGGGATATGCAGCCCGCGTACACCGACTTGCTTGCTTTGGCTGTGAACCCGCTTCCACAGCTGCTTCGCGAGGGTCATGTGCAGAGGCGGCAGGAAGAAACCGGAACAATTTCCAGCGCCAAACCCCCATTTCTAATCCAACAGTATTGACTCACCAGCGCACAGCTCGCTTTCATCCCCGCCATCTCGATATTCTCCGAGAGTTCATCTTCCCGTGGCAGATGACTTTCAGAGACTTGTGCCCGGCACCTCCAAGCTTCCTGTAAGCGACTCAGAAGGGAAGCTCATCGACTTCGCTTCCGCGTTATTCCTCAGGCACGACGTTGAGATGTCTGCAATCACAGTCGCAATCTTATCTGACGGCGTCATTAGAATGTTCCAAGTGGCCTCCCACGTCTTTGGAGCATTCATTTCGGGGTTTCGAGCGTTCTTCGTCCCGCGCCCCCGTAAAGGTGATTCCAACCAGGGTCGTGAGAATTTTGTTGCCTGGCAGCCGTCTAGCAACCGCGCACACCAGCACACGTACCTCAAGGCAACAAGTTACGCAACACTCGCATCCGTGAAAACAATGCGAACCGTGCGTCTTGCAAGTAATAAGCACAAACAGTAGTTGCTGTGATTGCCGTGAAAACATCGTCATCTGTCCTTTGGCGATGCTCGGCATATCCGCCCCGAGCTTCACACCCTAGCCTTCACTAATAAGTGATTGCAGCCGGCCACATCAACCAGCCTCGAAGGAGCTGACCCGTGCCGACTCAGTTAATGCAGCCTTTCGTATACTTTCATCGGGGGTCCAGAGCGTTGCGGACCTAATTAGGCTTGTGATTCATTTGGCGCCATGACGCGTAGTGGCTAAACGTTTCTCTACTCGGACGAACATACACTCAGCCATCATCGCCTTTTGACTATATATTGCGTCGTCCTCAGGCTTCAAGGTAGGTGCCTTAAACTTTCATCCTTTTACCACATCGCCTTTTTTCCTTTCCCCTTCCATACGCGGTCCAACCACAATCTGTATCGTCGTTCTTTCATAGTTGAGTTTATCCTTATGCCTTCCACCCCAAGATCATATACACATCTTCCGTCTCAAGCAGATCTCTTCTACTTTTGTACAACACTCTCAACATCCGAAGAGGATTTGAACATTCGGCATTACCCACCTTCAAAATCTTCATTGAAGGTCGGCGTACTGGTTCTCGGGTTGGGACAGGTCCAACTTCTTGATTTGGCAGCCGTGGATACGATTGCTATGATTGGCAGAAATAGGCTGGCTCGATGGAATGCCCCTGAGCATGTCCTTGATGAGGCGGTTGACGAAATTGATATTCGATATGTCAGCGAGACAGGAGAGGGATCGTTTTCCATCACCTCTGGCGCTCGCATGCCAGTTACGGTGAGCTAAATGCTCGAATCGTCACTCCAATTCACCAACAGACGAGGGAAATGACTACACTACTCCAGTCACAAAAAAAATACCCATGGCAAGCCGGTTTCAAGCGGATTTGGTTTCCGTGGGCGATCTATGGGAGTCTGGAGACAAAGGTCCCGCATTCCCTCGTTCTCTCCTTCTCCCGCATCGATAACTTCAGAAAGCTCGGGCTAACTATTCCTTAGAATTCCTTTGAAAATGCCCCTCAATTCGACGTTCTGATTATTCCCGGGTCGTTCTCCACGGACGAACTCCCAGTTTCCGCAACTACTTTTGTGACAACACAAACATCAAACAATAATCTAATTGCCGTCATGAGCGTGGCATCCGGCGTTCTTTCACTAGTGCAGACTGGCTTCTTGCACCAGAAACGCGCTACGGGGCCAACTTCTCTACTCCCTACTCTTCAACAACGATTTCCGGAGACTTCTTGGCAGGAGACTCGATGGACCAGACACGACAGCCTTTGGACAAGCAGTTCTGCAATCACCGCCATAGATATGTTGACCGCATGGATGCGGGAGTATTTCTGGGACCGGAGTGAAGCCGTGGAGTGCGCCCTGAGCGCGGCGGGCGTAGCCCGACTTGATGATGAGTACGAGTGAGCTTTTGCATTTACTGGCGTTGTAATTTCTTCTCTACTCTTGTTCTATACCCCTCTCTGGTTGATATGCTTTACATGTCCCGAGATACGACAGTACTATTGTACAATACCTCCGACGGATGACGGGGTGATTCCCCCACGTTGAATTGTAACACTATATGTGTAATACTTAGAATTAGATAGTATCTAGGCCTTCGGCTGAATGAGCGCATAATACCCAACTTCAGGTGATTGCATTATAATCCGCATAAGCTTCAGGCCTGCTACCCAAAACTATTTCAGCAGTGACTTACCATATGAAGGTCTTCACCAGCCAAACAATGGTGATTTGGCTATGCTAAAGTAAGCAGTCATTCCAAGGCAACATAACGGCTAGAAATATAGTAAGAGGAGCATAGTAGCAATGAGATCCTTCGCCTAGGTCCGAAGATGACCCGAATCCTCTGACCTGCCGCGCAAGCGTAGTTTTCTCGCCTTATGAGTACATAAAGCCATCGCCCATTACTGACTGTACCCTTGAACGGCTACGTGGATGGTGCATAATAATAATTAGGCTGCCGAACAACATTCTTCAACTGCTCGTGCAGCATGGCTGTGCGAGCACCCACTCACAACCCCACGATTACAATTGAGGGTCCATCTCCCACATGCCAGATGCCCTGCATTCAATTCCCCGCAGCTCGGCCAACGGGAGGTCGCGAGGACCCGGAAATAGCACGTCATACGGGCAGAATCGGAATGGCGGTCGACGTCAGGGCGGACAGGTTGGCGCGAGCCGTGGCCCGGCTTGGGGCAATCGATCTGCAGAGGACGGATGTAGCGCCTCCTGCTTGGTCTGTCGGTCGAGGGTCGCCACGGGAGGAGTGCAGGGTGTGGATGATGGGCCAAGTCTGGATCCGAAAATCTTTGCTTCGGGCGGAATCCAGCGAGGGCGGGTCCGAGAATAAAGCGCAAGCCTCCCAACAACAAGCGCCACCGCAGTTTGTACGCTTTCCTTTATCTATATACCGCTCGCGTGCTCGACATAGGTCGTCGCAGCGCGCACACATTCCTTAGCATTATTGCAATTTAGAGTTATTCGCATCTCAACTTCCATGTCGCACTTAGCAATCAGCTGCACCTAGAATTCGCTCCGCCGGTTCCCCGGTCCCGACATCGCCGCTCGGGCGCACATGGTCCTTGCTTTTCACTGCCGAGAGTCTGCCGAAAGCTTTTTCCTAGACCTCCTTACATTCCCTATCTCCCATCTAAACCACTGCACTCACCAGTTGCACCACTCCCATCAGCGCCAATCGCGGCTGCCCCGTACGACGGCCAACTCAAAGAGTTTGCGGACAACTCCCTTATCGCGGATCATCGCGCTTGCCGCAACTCCGACACGCGTCCGCCACAATGAAAATCTTCCAGCAGAACTCCGAGTTCGACTACTCCTGGGAAGAGGTCTCAACGTCAAATTGGCGGAAGTACGGGCCCTGGAATGAGAAGACGCCGCATGTCATCGCCGTCGACACGCTCTCACGGACCATCGATCCCGAAACAGGCATCGTGAGTCCTCTCTCCTTCACCTTTACCTTCACCATTGATAACATCATACTAATCGATTCCGATATAGTTGCGAACAGAGCGTCTCATTACCTGCAAACAGTCTGCGCCCAAATGGCTCAACCAGTTCCTCGGCGGCCAAGATACATCCCTCGTGTACGAGACATCCTACGTCGACGCCAAAGAGAAGAAAGTCACATTGTGCTCGATGAATATGACGTGGAACGATCTACTCTCTGTCCGTGAGACGTGCACATACCAGCCCTCTTCATCTGCACCCGACGCGAGGACTGCGTTCAACCAACGCGCTGAGATCACAGCGCTATGCGGAGGCTGGCAGAAAATCAAGAACTCGATCGAGCAGTTCACCGTCGAGAGATTCCAGCAGAACGCCGCTAAGGGTAGGGAAGGCTTCGAGATGGTCCTTGAGATGAGTAGGAAGGTGTTTGCGGAGCAGAGAGAGATGATCCGGATGCAACAAGAATCCAAGATCCTCAGAGAGGCCCGCATATAAACTTTTCGCACCCCGACCGACCGAGAAACTATGGCCCGCCTTTCATTCGGATCTTCAACCAACACCCCGCTCTCCATTCGTTCTGTACATACTCTCGACCGTTCTCTGTATACTTGCTGCGTTTCCAGCGATCATTCTTATCATCACATCCGCGCTAAGGATGTTGGCGTTTCTTCCCTACTTATGGTTTAGATGAACGGGATAAAAAGTTGATTCGGCGTATTCAAAGCATTTGGTCTGGCGTTAATACCCCTCGCAATTTTCGTTCGAGGGCTACTGCATGGTGCTTAGACCTTGTTTCTCATGCGATATTTGATCTCTAGATGATAGACGGCTGCTTCAGGCCCATCCTTTGGATGAGCCGGTCTTTATAATATATCATGGTATCTGTTAATTTATATGAATGTGTTTGTTCTCGTGATGGAGAAATACCGATTTCTCCGCTCTACGCATTTGAGTTCTTGATCTTGGCGCTGGAATTGAGGATGCTGATACTCCGCAACAGCAGCATTCGGAGGTGATGATTCATACTACATTACGTCACACACCTTAGTTCACGAAAACCTAATACACGCAATAATATCTAGGGCTAGGAGATACGCTAATGTTAAGGTTCAATATTATACGAGCTGAGTAGCGGTACCTAGGACCTTACATTTGTTATATAATTATACTAGAAGTAAAGGACGGATATACGATCTATGACATTTGATTGTTTTTGCATTGGCATAAGGTTTGATTTTGTGATGTTAAGAACGAAGCGTTGTGGGGGTATGATACTAGCGTGGAGCTATTCCTTACAATTTAGCACGGAGTGGGGATACATCTTACTCATTTTGGCGCATTCTTGTTGTAAATTAACACTGTATTTACTATGCTATTGCGAATTTCTCTAGCCTAACTAAAAACTTTCGAGCTATCCTACCTATCCACTTTCAATCCTATTGATAGGTCGCCGAAGGTTACTTCGCATATCTCAGAAAAACCCTTCATTTCCCCAGCGGTACCGGATGCGGCCAAGCGTACCGAACCTCTCCCAATCATTTCACCAAAAATTCATACACACGAGCATATCGTAGCTTCGCTCAGTATCTGGGAGTGTCGCGTATCGGTCTCCCTAAATTCTTATTCATATAGCTTCGGTCTCGGTTCTGAGTTCTTTAGCTTCTTCAACTTCACCTGTCTTCTCTAGTGCCTCCGCCGAACGTCCTTTTACACGTGCGGTCTCCCCATCATCTCCCTTCATAAACTCGCTAATCTGACACACTAGCATAGTCTCACGGAAGTTTTGACTGAATCACGCGTTAACTTAATTCCGAGAATTTGGGAAAGTTCACGTACATTGCTTTTGATAACTTGCCTTCATGCAAATCTACGCAGGCCAGCTTGAACAGGGCAGCAGTCGTTGACGGATGGAGTTCGCTTTCTTGCTCATAGAACTCTAGGCTCTTTTGGTACAGGTCTCTAGCTTTCCCCCATTCGCATTGCTCGTAATACACTCCGGCTACATTGTAATCGCAACTAAGTCCTTGTGCGTTAATGTAGTTGCCATACTCAATGTATTGTATTTGAACTTACTCGGCTTCCCAATGGCAGTTATGCCCGAACAACTTGACTGCATACTTGCGAGCAAGTTCCATCATCTCAATTGCTTCAATCCACTTTTTCCGGCAACGAAGAGCAAATCCCCAGTTGATATACCGAATGAAGAGGAAGCCGTCCTGCTGAGAGTCTGCTGGCTTAGATTTATCGATTTCAACTGCCTTCTTGTATAGCTCGATGGCCTTCTCAGCGGCGCCGTCAAGCTGTTCTGTCAGTAGCATGTTAGCCTTGCTTGCGTAGATGTTGGCGAGCTCTATATGATCTTCGGGCAAAAGCTTCTCTCTGATGCGGACGCAATCGTCAAAATAGGGTTTGGCTTTGGTGGTATGTGCTCTTTCTGCTTCCATGCTCGCTGCCGTTGCTTGCAGGTGTGGATACAGCAACGATTCCTTATCTTCGCATGCCTTCAACCCCACTGTAATTACATCCATGAACTGGTTCCAAGAGGCAATCTCATTCAAATGCCTGGTATGTATCAGCACATGCCAAATATAAGCTGGTTTATCGCAGTCTTTACCAAGCGCAATTCGTCAATAGCTCCACAAAATAGAGCATTTCCCCTTCTCTCCGAGGCTTAAATCCATACTCTTTGTATCTACTGACTAGCGCAATGGCGTGTTGGATAAACTTTTTGCATGCTGCCCACTGTTGTCGGAGAGAATCACCATTTACCCGCTTCGGGAATGATTCCAAAAGCAGAGTCGATGCAGCAAAGAAGTAGTCATGTCACCCTTTGCGGCCCAGCCTCTCTCGATACTCCATTTGCAGCAAACGACGGATATCCATGTCAGTAGAAGGGCTCATTCTCGTGATAGACATATCTAACAAGAGCGTCATTGCTTCGCTTCGGCTACTTCCAAGTTAGGGAAATTGAGCAGACTTTTTCTAGAATTACGTACGAAAGTGGATCGACACATCTGTCAAGTATACTGGGATAATACTTTCTGATTTTGGGTTCGAAGATAGACTCCGGTATCTCCTCTGGCGCCAGTAAAGAAATCACTCCCAATAGCGCTTTAGCATCTTCAGATTCCTTCTCCAGGGATTCGAAAGTGATGCGCTAACACGATTGTAAGGAATGGGCGTAGTAGAGATTTGGATTTCCCTTCTTCGAACTTTTGTGCATCTTCTTTATATCCCTCTTGTATAGTTTAAGGAAAGTCTGAACAGTAGACTCAGATCGCCGAATAACCATTGCTATCTGATAAAGAGCCAGTGGGAGACCTCCAAGCAGTGTAGACAACTGTTTAGCCGCCGCCTCCTCCTCTTCGCTAAACTCCCCCCGCTCGAGTGCTGCATTGAGGAATTTGCAGCCGTCATTAGGGAGGAAGACGACGACTTCAATGCTAGGCTCCCCAAATGCTATGGCAATATTCTTGTGTCTTGTGGTAACTAGAACAGATCCGTAATTACCCTTTGGCCGAATTTTCCTGAGATCTGACTCCTCATTGTCGTCGTCCTCTTCCTCTTCCCCCGACCCCGATTGTTCACTGTTGCTGATCGAGCTTTGGTTTCGCTTTGAATCTGAACGTTCGACGTTGTCAAATATGATGAGCCACGGTTTTCCTGGAATAAATTTAGAATCTTGTTAGCAAGTTCGAAAATAAAAAAAAACGTCCTCTTACTCGTTGTGCGAAGCCACGTCGTAGCAAGGGAAATGTTCTGATCACCGCTTCCTTCCGATGCACGTTTGAGGTTGAGCATTAGAGCTATTTCGCTGTAACTCTGTTCTCTGGCGACAGGCGTCTCGCAACTAATCCAGAAAATAAAGGTATTTCCCCTTTCTTGCACTTCCCTAGCGTATGAAATCGCTACTTGCGTTTTCCCAACACCGCCAGTGCCCCAAAGAGACAAATATCGCATTCTTGGAGACGTCAAGTCATGATCCAAGGAAGTACGCACAACTTGCATTAATCGTCGCGACCATTGAACTTTTCATTTTTAGGGAAGGGTATGTTGTGGCAGGCCATTTTGTCTACGAGGCCTGTTTCTATGCTAGTCTCACTCAATGCTCCTCGCATTTGGCTTAGATAATAGCGCTGCTGATTGGGACTCCCACATTGTGGTCTTCGTTCGGATCGCTGCTCCTCTTTTGAGCGTTTTTCGACCCTGAGGATATCACGACGAATCTTTCCGTGTGCTTCTTGGAAATTTTCGGGAAAAGCAGGCTCACCCTTCCTATTCAGGTTGACTAGAAGAAGTTAGTGGCTTATTGATAAAAGTAGCCGATCATATACCAAACTGGTTGTCGTGTAAAAATCGATACGATTATATACCTCACCGAACGAGGTTGAGGAATATCTCCACAAGAGAACTCATCTAAGTCCTTTGCTTATGTATGTCCTGATACACAGAGAATATATCCATTTCGCTCGCCAGCGTTTCCAACGTCTGCCCAAGTAGATCGAGAATTCTGGGCGTGTCATCAACACACTTTGATAGTTCAGTATTAGATAAATAGGGATGGGTGGTAAGCTTACCTCGATGAGAAGAGCAATTATGTCCAATATTAGTTGGGTCCTAAAGAAGCTTTTGCTCGCTTCTTTCAACGCCAGCTCCAGTGTCCCCACAATACCAACACCTCTTCCATAGACCGCTCAATATTTTGGATTTTTGACTATATGTCCACACCAGTACCGTCTTGGTCAGCCGACCATTTATTGAGGTGTCCAAATAGGCCCTCGCGGGTTCCAAACTCGAAAAGTTTGGACCTGTCAATCTCATCTATGTTTTGCTCGATCAAACGCGAAATCTCATTCCAAGCCAACTCGAATATATCTCTTTGATTTACATCACTTTCCAGTATAAGTTACGGACCGTTGTATGTGTATAAGGGAGATTCTTACAAGTCGGCTACATGGCGTTGGTCCGTGTTCGCAATTTGAGGGGAATTCGTGAGGTTGTCCGTCATTTGAACTCTAATGTCGATTAGAGTGTGGATAATTCTGAGCACAGTATAATTTTACACACATTCCCCAGTTTCTCAAAGATCTTAGGCTGATGGCATATAGTCTTAAAGTTGGGATAATCTAGCGATCTTGACGAGCCTAGGAGAAGTACCAGGCTGCCGTATCAGAAAAATGCGTTTCACACTCCCTTGGTTGAATAGAAAATATGGTACGTGGAACTCACTACCGATAGAAATGTAATAGATGAAATTGAATGTATTTCGTTACAAGATCAAGCTAAGCAGAAGGCCCAAGTTGCCCGGCGTGCAACAGTCACCTTGCGTAGAGTCGTCTTCTGCCACAATAGCCCGTTATTACGGCTTGGTGAGCATTCTGTTCTGAGCTTGTATTATATTTGTGGTGAGAGGCGAATCTTGTCTCAGGGAGGGAGATGAGGAGCTGAACTGCTTGATTGAAGATGGCCAGCGGGCCATATTTATGTACATGAAAAAGGGGTATATCAGCTGATATCCAGCGTGATATCCGGCGTGATATCGACCGTGATATCGTACGTCGATATCTGATACAGCTCGGCAGACTAACCAAAAATCCCCATGACACTTATTTGTAGAAACTATCCGCTAATTCTATGGCGCTAGTCTATGGAGGCCCCTTGTCGACGTTGTGAAGGACGCCCCTCTGGCCTTCTGTGATAGATGGTCAATCGAATTGGATGAACCTGTCCCATGCAATAAGGCTATGGAGGATTATGTTGACGAAAGCTATTACTTGAAGTACCGGGCATCACATAAGTGGTTTTGGCTCTCAAACCAAACAAGGGATAAAGTGGCGGCATTCGTGATATGGGATTCAAAGTCAGATGCCAAATACTTAGGTGAGATTCCCGGAAATTGACAAATTTTTTTCGATTTGTTACTGATATGATTCAAATGTGTAGTTGGGCCGCCTCACGCCTATTTCGAAGTACCTAAAGCCGGCCAGAAACGGGAGAGCATCGAGGTGCGTCTCATTGTGATCACCCGTGAATCGAGCGAGGAGCCGAACGGGACAAGCTAAATTGATACTATTATAATAGCCAGACTTCCACGGTGATTTTGCTTGGGCGTCTAATATTGATCTGTAACTTTTCCGTTCGAGTCCAGCTCATGTTTAGCGATAGTCTAATTATTTAGATCAAGACAATATATTTCACAAAAGTCCAAAGATCGAATTTTATAAATGGACAACGAAAGGCATATTGATTAATTTGTAGGAATATCATGTAAGACTCATTGCAACGATGCCACAATTTTTATCCCTTCATCATCCTGAATAGACCATCTTCCAACCCCATCCCTCGAGACACTTCACATCCGAAATAACGGTTCTCTGGGTCTCTCCTACGTAAAGATGAGTCATAAATGGACTCGTTGATCTGGGCAACTTACCCACAAGGCAGAAAGGCTGTATCAGCCGCCAAGAGCTGTTTTTGCATCGCAGGTAATAAGAAGGCGGATCGGATTCTCGTCCTCGTTCGGCCCGTCCGTGAAATACTATCCCTTTTCGAGCATTGGGGTCTTGATAAATTTCTTCCAAGGCTGAACCTTTTCAGCCCCACGGCGTTTCGCCGTTATTTTCAAAAGATGGCATGTTAGTTTGGTAGTGTTAAATTTATTTCTTTAAAAAAAAGTGGTATGAATGAAAACTTTTTAGAAGGCTGTTAGGGAGTTATGCAAATAAGTTATTAGAAAAGCTTCCTTTAAGTGGTTGAAATGGAGAAACTAGAGTTGAGCTTGTCAACAGGGAGTAAATATACCCTAACTATTACATATCCTTTCGGATCAAGAGAACCGGAATACCGCTAACTCCCGTGCAGATCTGTTCGGCTAGGGTTGCACGAGGAATAAGAAAGCATCAACGCAAATTATGAGATGATATTATCAATTCGTAGACTATTTATGTTTGATTGGCGAAGATAACGGACTTTCTAGGCATATCCTAGGTCGAGAATTGGCCTCTGATCCCACCTTTTGATTGACTGATTATAAGATATCGTGGTACGCGTGGACAGGCTATGATAGTTGAATCCTGAATCATAGCATTCTAGTAGCCAATAACTCTGCAGCATAACTTGGCAAGACAAAAAGGGAAGACCGGGCCGACGCCACTTTTCTTCTAGTCCCATAAGCGCGAAATGTACCAAGGAATTCCCGTAACTCGATAGCTCATTAATTACTTGAAGGACAAGCTGGATGTCCCTTCTGCCCTCAATTCGGCAATCCGAAGCCCCTTTCACATGGATGCCTTGGAGACTCTCGGTGCCACGCGGCCACATGTGAATTCAACTTTACGGTATTTGAGGAGTTCGAAGAGATACGACACAGAAAAGCCCTACCATTATGCTGGTCCTCTTGGGGCCTCAGAAGAGCATTTAAGGACCAACCTAAGCTTCTGCACTATCAGTGATATCAAATTCGTAAATCTGCGTGGCGCGGAACAAGAACTATCATTGGGAGCCCATGGATTTCAAATTGTTGACAGTCCTTCCGATATACTTCTTCGAGCGATGGATCGTGATCAAGGTTCAGTTTCAAATACCTTTTGCAAGCAACCAGCACAATCTAAAAGCTTCTCAAAGCAACTAAGGTTTTCTGTTATGATTTCAGGGCATGTATAAACCGTGTCTTCCCCAACGCAAACCGCTAACCGCCATTCTGAAGTTCCGTCGGAATTGCCCTGCTGAGTGGGAATACAGCGAGAAGCTAGGGACCAAGGAGCATCCAGACGAACCGACCAATGTTCCCCATGTCGGTAAGTAATCTATACGATGCTCTTTTCAAGGTTACTCTTTCTGAACCTGCTTAGACCAAACAGTAGACGGTGGTATGATACGAGCTAGAAGACATCTTACTAGCGAGGAAGCTGAGGAATACTTATCCGGGAGATATAGAATACGCATCATTAATACTTGGCGTCCTCTTTCCCACCCAGCGCAAGATTCTCAACTAGCTTTCTGCGACATCCGGTTAGTCCATAAGTCAGATTTATGGAGGCAGATAGGGTAACCTCAGATTATGTGGGTGAGGTATACCATCTTCATAATCCCATCTAGCGGTTTTATTACGTAGATTCTTTGACGCCAGAGGAACTTGTATTTTTCCTCAGTTATGATTCCCACCCAGTGAACGAAGTTAGGTGTAAGTCCCTTGGATACTGTCTTTCATGTTAATAATATTTCTAACAAATACAGTCTGCCCTCATTCATCATTCACTCACCCCCACTACTCCGGAAAAGTACCGCTCCGAGAAAGTTTAGAAATGAGGATGATAGTCATAGATAAGCTGTAGTGCTCATTGAGGAAATTCAAATAGAAAATTGATTTGAAGAAGATCATTCTGTTGCGATAACGTTACATCGTCTTTGCCTCATAGAATCGAGCCGCGTTACTTCTTCTCCGCACTCTCGTTAGAAACGTAACCACAAAAATCAACATTATTAGCAATACCACTGGCATCGCATATCTATAGCCGCCAGGTATCTTGCCGTCTCCTCTATTTGCTTAAGTGAATTACTCGTTGCCTGTTACGGAACTTTCAACTGACCTCAGTAACGTGGGCGGAGGCTTTCGAGTGTAAGAAGCCTAAGAGCGAGAATCCGAACAAAGATAGTGCTATTCGCCAACTCATTTTTTGTCTTAGTAGTCTTTTGCATCTATTTTACGCTCCTTTGCTGCCAGCCAGGAACGTCCCAAGCCAAAACGACCGATTCTTTATCGATCCGGAAAAACCAACTGTCTAGTAGAGACCTCACAACCCTTGGCCAAAGCTGAGCGACCTCTACAAGAAACTTCGTAACAAAATGGGACCAATATTGCCACGAGATTGGGATGGGAGATCCGAATTCGACGTGCACGGTACATTGTTCGTATCAAAGCTAAACTTCACCACCCTACACTATATTGGAAAGATCAAGATTCGATGGGTCCATACCATCAGCTCGCATCTTTCATTCGACGAGCCCACAAGAGAGCTTTCGCTATTTTGCCTTTCCTCTTTTGCAAACTGATGTCTTATTCAGAATCCACAATCAGTGCCTGGTATGCAATGTAATGCGAAGAGAGATTGGAATATTACACTAAAGCGCCACAGCATTCTGAAGAATTCCCAAGGAAATACCCAGTGGCTCAATAAACATGAGTCAATAAAATCCACTGCGTACATGAAGGAGATCCTCCTTTCCTTCCGGTTGTTATTTGGGGACGCTGCATCTGCTCGTAAGCTGTTCAAGGATTCTGAGAAGAAGAATGTTAAGAAGCTCAACGGATTCCGCGATCCATTACTGAACTCACTCGCCGGACTTAACGATACTGTGTCGCCCACTGCCTCTAGTCCCTTCACTCATAACAGCATATCGTACACATCAGACCGCGACTTTCCTATCTTTGCTCTGAATCTCCTCAGGTTGTAGTCATTCATCAACAAGCAGTTTGCGACAAATTATTTAGATCTCTGGAAAGACAAGCGAGATCTCAACAGGTGGTTGATGCTTTGGTGTACAACAGAACTAGGATCCCTTGCTCTTTTCCTTACCGCTGTAATCGGCGTGCTTCAAATTGTCCTGAGATAAATGCCGCGGACAGCAGCATCGCGTACAGCATCCGAAAGTCGTAGAGGGATTCTTAGCCCCATTGTGATGTGATTGAACCTTTTGTCCCATAGAACGGATTTTGCTATAACCGACGAAGTTTTCTGATGTGTGTGTACTTTCCCGTCCTTATGCTCATGAGTACTTGCACTTTGATCTCATCTATTGCTTTAAAAATTCTAAACGGATTCTTGCAGCCTTTCTTCTTTCCAAAATTTTCTTTTTTCTTAGAAAAAACCGCACAGGACCATCTCGTTAGAGGAAGTCTCAAATTCACTTTGGGAAAGGATCAAGATACAATTGAAGCTAATACGCAACCGAGATGGCTGTTATAATACCTACTCTAATCTTCTAATTGAAGACTAAGTGTGGACGAAACAAGTGGGCTTGGGAATTATTCTTACCGGAGAGACAGGTGATGAGATAGGTAAGGTGATGGAAAAGGGGCCGAAGTAGTAATATCCCAACATTCACAGCAATACGAGTCCGACTCACTAAACCAGAAGCAGAGCCACTAAGAAGTCAACAAGAATCTGATCATTTTTCTGATACTTTATGTAGAAGGCTAGTTCCATCGGTTCGGAAAAGCAGACCTTGAACCTCGGATTCCCCCGGACTGGTCCAAGCGCTAGTAACCTTGAGCTACAAATAGGTAAGCTCCAAGACCCTCAGCCAAGTGCTCCCCGCCGCGACACCTCCGCATCCCCGCAAACAAACTCCGTGACCTTGCCATGTGTTGACCGCGCTCGAATCGTAATTCCATAATGCCGAACTCTATCTCTCCGGCGAAGGCACTCATAGGGGGTCTCCCTTGGGCATGTACGCGATGCGGGAGGCTGAAAGACCGGGCGCCGCGGCGGTGGATGAGCAGTGTCGATGACGCGCCAGCGAGAAAGAGGCCCAAGACAGCCATGTTCTTCCCAGGTACGCTTACCACTCTCCCTTACCCAATTGCCATCCCACACACTATGGACATAACAGTAACAATGAATTTTTAGGCCAAGGCGTCCAGAGAGTGGGCATGGCAACCCCCTGGCTCGAAGCCTTCCCCACAACTGTAAAACCCATCCTCGAAGAAATCGACTCCACCCTCAACTTGCCCCTAACCCGCATCATCGAATCCGGGACCAATGCTCAGCTCACCCTGACCGAGAATGCACAGCCGGCCATCATGGCTACCTCGATACTCATACTGCGGGTCATGGAGAAGGATTTTGGGTTCAAGACGGCGGAGAGAGCGGACATTACGCTGGGCCACTCCCTGGGCGAATTTGCCGCCTTGGTCGCAGGCGGCTATCTCACGTTCCAGGACGCCCTGAAGCTCGTCCGCAAACGCGCAGAGAAAATGTCCGAATGCTCAAAGGCCGCTGTGGAGGAAGAAGGTGGGGAATTCGGCATGGTGGCGCTCGTCTGCGAATCCGAACCGCGCATGCAATCCCTCATCGCCGACATCCGAGGCTTTCTCGGGCTCTCCTCGCCCGGCAGTAAAGGGAATAGTGGCGAGGATATTCCGGCAGTGCAGCAGGTTCTGATTGCGAATATCAATAGCAAGAATCAGATTGTGCTCAGTGGCAGTATTGAGAGGATTAATACGCTGCTGACGAATTTGAGGCAGTTCGGCGGTCACGATCCGCGACATGTGAGGCTGAAGAGCGATAGCCCATTTCATAGCCCGTTGATGAAACCGGCGCAGGATCTGATGAAGAAATTGCTGTATATGGAGAAAGAGGATGGGACCGATATAATCACGTGGCCAGGAGTAATGCCCTGTGTCTCGAATGTCTCGGGCAGACCGTTTGAGAGTAAGGAGCAGCTCAAGGATCTGCTGGCGAGGTCTTGTGTGGAGACGGTGCAGTGGTGGAGAAGTGTTAAATACTTACACGAGGAGGAGAAAGTGAAGAGATATATTGGAATTGGGCCCGGAAAGGTCGGGCGGAACCTTGTGGGGAAGGAGGTGGGAATGAAGGGGGCGGTGAAGGGCGGTGGAGTTTGGGGGATTTGTAATCCTAAGGAGATGGAGGAGGTTGTTAAAGCGTTGGATGACACTGAGCAGTGCGCAGATGAAGATTGAGAAGGGATTATAGGCTTCGAGCCGCATTTTGCTGCTCCCATTGCGCAAAAAAGGCGCAATCGCCCTGGTAAGGGAATTGCATGGGATTGGAGACCATTGAACACTCAAAAAAACATCAGGTAGAGGCATTTCATTCTGTCTTCCCATCGTCGACGAACCCGGGTCAGCAGGCCGGCGAACCAGCTCAGTCCTCCATCCTAGTTACCCTGAATATTCAAACCAGCATCAACCTGCACCTTCATACCCGACATGCTCGTATTCTTCGCCAGCATGATAAATGCGTCCGCGCAATCCTGCAAGTACGTCTCGTGCTTGAGCGCTGCCTTCTCCTTCACCAAAGCAATCACATCCTCCGAATACCTCAGTCCCCACTCTGTCGCCAAGAAGCCGGGTAGGACCGTATTAATCCTGATCTTATGGCCCTGGGTCGACGCCAGACATTTGATCAGTTGGACCTGCGCCGCCTTCGTCACGGCGTATGGCATTGATGAGCCGCCTTGCGAATTTGCAGCAATGCTACCGGTGGAGATGAAGACGCCGCCTTCGGGGTTATCGAGAAAAGTTGGTTTTGCAGTTTTGAGGAGAGATAGCGGGACTTTGACATTAGCAGACCAGCAGCGGTCCCACTCCTCCTCAGACATTGCGTCGAGATCACCGAAAGTGGTGAATTTTGTCCAGCCCTATGTCTATTAGTGTGTGTATATTGATAGGAAGGGGGAAACAGAGTGCAGGTGGGGAAATATGATAGAGTGCATGAGAATCGTACCGCATTTGCAATGACGATGTCTAGGCCTCCTAGCTTCTCTTTTGCTTCTTCGACTGCGCGCCTTGCTTCTGCAGTTGAGCACATATCCTTTCCCTTGAGTTAGCCCATTTGTAATTGCCGTGCAGCGGATTAGAGGCGCGTACGGCCTTCACAAGCACGCCCTTGACGCCGTATCCTTCGACGGCTGCCTTGACCTTCTCGGCAGGCTCGAGTCGGTTGAAGTAGTTGATAGCGACATTTGCGCCTTCTTTTGCAAAGCTATGGCAGATGACTTCGCCGAGGCCGCTGTGAAATGTTAATTAGTACACAGCAGGCAGTGGAGAGTGCGGTGATATCTTTAGTAATGAGGCGAGCGCATGCCTTGCGCTGGCTGAATTGCAGCTGGATTGTTGAAAGACTGAAGTGAAGCAAATGTGCCGCAATGACAGTAACTCGACAGAACTCCAACTTACGCAGAGCCGCCGGTTACCAACACATTCCTGCCCTTCAGCTCGTACCCAGGCATATTGTCCTCTCAACGGGGGAACCCGCAGCGCCTAATGATCCAGGATATTCAAGAGAAGAAAGCTGGCTTGGGCTGTGAGGGGAAACGGCTCGAAGTAGACGCAAGTACTAGCAAGGGGGCACAGTGTTGGGTTTTGTAGCAAAAAGGGACGCGGATGGAATTGTACCTGAGGACTTGAGAGTGGAGGTGGGGCAGCGTAGGTAATATGGCAGTTGCACCCCACCGTCGGTTACCATTCAAAGTAATACTGTATACATTTCCGGTTCGGGACAAGCCGTTTTGCCGAGGTAGTTCGCTGGTCTTACAGACGAAACATCTTATACATGTATAGCGGCTCGTGCAAACTCAGTAATATCAGCGCACTCGCTCTTCTAGAGGGGAATAGTCATGTGTTATGCGCTGTGACGTTTCCGAGATAGTACCCAAAGCATGTAGCACCCAAGTACCTCTACTCTCAATTAACTATATTTTCAACTAACCAACAACCTAACATAAGCGATTCAACAACTATATATCAAAGCTGCGAGGATATCTTCCTGCCGCCGCACTCCATGCTACATGTTATCGAAATCCAAACCCCAGTCGTTTTCATCATCGCCCAATCCCATCCCCACATCCCCCAAGTCCAAATCCGGCAGAGTCCCTATATTTGTACTCATATCTCCTGTTCCTGCGCCCATACCACTCAGATCCAAACCACCATTCGCGCCGGTTAGATCCAAATGCCGATCTAAGCTTCGCTGAAGTGCCTCCTTATCCATATCCAAGTCACCACCTGCTGCGGCAATGGTCGCGGCAGCTGCGTCATTCATGGCCTTCATATCAATTTCAGTCAAATTCTGTGTCCCCACATCGACTACTCCGACATTGGGTAGGTCGATCTGGGCAGCCGAAAGGCCTGCTTGAGCTATGACGGCCAGTTGTGCTTCGACACGGCGGTGGAGACGTACAATCGTTTCAGCAGCTAAAGGGTCTGCAGAGACTAGAGCTGCAGCATTGTCGAATTCGTTCTTGAGCATTTCGCGCAAGTTCATACGTGTTCGGGGTGGTGCCGGCGCGGGTGCAGAGCTAGTCACCCAATCTATAGAAAGAGCGCTATTCTCGATCATGGGCGAGCACACAAGAGAAACGCCAATATCAAGCGCTGCAGCACCATTGCCTGATTCAGTTTGTGCTTTGATTTCATCGACAATTGCGCGCAGAGTCTTGTAAGCACCGAGGATTTTGAGAGACGCGTAAAGCTGGCGGTGGGTATAATTTGGTGGATTGAGCTGTAATGAAGCCGTTGAAGGCCATTGCGAAAGCTGTTGAACAGTGAGGCGAAGAGCGTTGGTAAGAGTATGAATGGGTGGGTTCGTCCATTGCTCTAGTTCCGTCATTGACGCGTAGACTGAGCGCTCGTAATATAGATTCCCTTTGATTGCTTGTAAGAGGGGTTCGACATCGCTACGGTGTGGATAGCGTCGCTTGAGAGTGCGAAAACATTTCTCGAGATCGCTAGAGACGATAGATATTATGGTCGAATGCATTGCCTGTGCATCGCCAGAGGTAGGAGCCGATCGAATCAGCTTATGGAATATTTGCATGGGGACGTCGATGTCTTGGTGCGTCTGCTTCAAAGCATGACATGTCATCCAGGTTAATCCACCTACTAAGGATGGCAGCAGGAAAGTCTCGTGGAGATCTGAACGAATTAACGAGACTGCGCATCCCAGGGGTTTTGTAACTTACATTCAAGACCTCCTTTGACGGAATCTAGGGAGAGAACGTCTGCTGAGCATGCCATAATCGTCTGACTAAAGAGCGTCGGCACTATCAGGTAGAAGTCTTGCGGTCGACACGAAGCAAAGACCTCATTGCTGAGACCTTCCTTGTCCGAATCGTAGAGGCCGCGGAGCCAACTTCCGAGCTGTTTACCTTGCTCACTCGTCAAGTCATTAGGAGTTACGCTGCGATGCCCTCGCTCGAGCAGTTGAGCGACAAACGAATCATGATCTATGCCTATATCGTGGTAGTTGATATCATATCGACGAACGAAAGCCAGGATCAAGACGAGGATCGCCCCAAACTCATCATAGACGGGCTGATATTCCCCTGATTCGATTAGCTCAAACTTTGCAGTGTCCGGAATGCTTCTACCTTGGTCGCTATCATATCTCCACTCATCAAGAAACTGGCATAGTGGTCGAAGAATACTCGCAGGAGAGGTGAACTGTAGGATAACGTCTAGAGCTTTTGCCTTTCTTGATAGCAAGTTACACAAAGTCTTAAGATACATTGTCATCTGGGTTTCACAAAGATGTGCTATAAACTGGAAAAGGGTTAGGAATCCAGTATGATATGAACAATGAAAGGCATACCTCGGTAAGAGCGCCAACAATAGCTCCTGCATTCCCGTCGATATTTTCGAGCTCCTCGATATACATATTGACTTTCTCAAAATTATCTTTACACTGCCGGAGCAGCTCTTTCTTGACATATTTCGACTCTGGTGGGCCTTGCATAGGAGTCTCACCTAGCAATCGTTCGATCGCATTGTTGGGAATCAGTTCATGAAGCGCGCATGCATTGAGGAAGTCTTGCCGAACATCGGAAAGAGAGTTGTTGCTTCCCATTATATCATCAAACCCTTGAGAGAAGGCGGGAAAGGCATTTGGGTCTACATGGCTAAGAGCCTGTGTAATGCACATCTCGGTCGTCACTGGGTAGATCGGTGCAGCTAGCTGTGTTAACAAGAGGGGGATCTTGTTCGTTAGGAAAGATTTTAGGCAAAACATAGTTTGACTCGGTTCGCTCCGGTACATGGCATTTGCTAGAACATCGAAGGCGGCAGTGATTAGATCGGTAGCCATACTCTGAGGATCAATCTACCAAATTTAGATTTGAGGATAGATATCCGACCGGGGCAACGTACTTTGTATCGCGAGTGAAGATAATTAACAATAGTAAAGTCGTCCGTCAGAGGGCGCGCGACGAGCTAGCCAAGTTAAACTTTATAAAGAAGCGGGCAACTTAGAGCTTACCAGAGAATTAAGGAAAACATAAAGTCCAGCTCTAGTATTCAAAACAGGTAAATCCATAACAGCTTCCAACTGAAGAGCAGCGACCTCGAGCCCGCCATTCCCGCCTGTATCTTCGTTGACATTGGTGAGCATCTTATCATGAAAGTCATGTTCTTTCTGGGATATTTCAAGCCGGTTTGCAATTTGCAATGAAGTTTGTGAAAGAAAAGGAATAAATGTTGACAAGGCCTGTGCGAAATTCTTCCGTAGATCTGCCTGCAATGTCAGCAAAATGCCACAACATCGAATATGAAATATACACGATAGCTCGGGAATGATTGGAGACTGGGCACAACAATAGTACGGGACAAAGCGCACCCTTCATCTGCTCCTTGTTCAGGAGTGTAAGCACCTTGACATTTTCAATGAGCCCGACTAGAAGCATGCCAAGAGCTTCGCGGATGTTGATGGACTGCTGTTGGGGTTGCTGTTGGATGCCCGCCATAGCCTGGATCATGGAATCGTTAGTATGCGATGTCATCATGGCCGACATCCATCTTGTCACTACGAGTAGCGTCCGCACGGCTTCCGCGTTCGTAATTGGCCGCTCGCCGTTTGAGAAGGCCTTATGGAGGCGATGAAAGATGATCTCTTCCAGCTCCGGCGGATTGTGCCATCGTGATGGGTCATCTTTTGATGGCGCTGCCTCCCCCCCTGGCCGCGACGGGTGGTCCCTCGAAGACTGAAAGGCGGCAGATAGGACATCAGACGCATCAACCCTCTTCAGGATAAGCAATCGCTCAAGATAGACAATGATACGGGGGTCGAGAGAGTGGGGGGTAGCGGACCGCGGCCTCAGCAACAGAGCTGCAAGCTTCCGACCGGGTAGGGGGGACCTAGCATAGAGCTGTGCGGCGGCGGCGTCAAAGAGCTCAGCGGAGAGCCTGCTTTCCAGGCATCGGTCCAAGAGGAGAGCCCATTCCCGGGTTAATGACTCCATGATCCATGAAGAAAGGGCGGCTCGAAGCGCCGGTTGGACAGCTAAAATATTGAGGCGTGTGGTGTACGCAGGTTAAGGTTAAGATGCGTGGGTGCACGGGCGCAGATCGGAGGCGGCAGCGCCAGGGTCCATACCAAGACTTGGCAGGACAAGCAATGAGGCTCGGAGATCGCATATGTCCGCCTTGCCATTGACACGACGAAGCGGCGCTGTTCCGCTCACGGCTAATTGACGACTGTATTTGCACGCGCTACATCGCTTCGAGCTTTCGATATTATAAGAGTGCTACAAATTTCCTTTCTTGTGCCTCGCGAATGGATGATCGCGTTGTGGCTGGTGGATAGTGGCGCTTTTGGCCAATTATTGCTTTTCCGAACCCGTCAACATCACTCCCAGCATGCAGCCACCCACTGTGTTTTGTGTAAAACTATGCACATTCGCAGAAGCCCTCCTCCCTCCAAAAGAAAAAAAAACCCCCCCGAGGTCGTGACGATAACCAAATAATTGCCCCGTAGGAATCAATTACGAGATAGGCGAAGACTAAGATCTTCATGGGTCCCAAACGCCTTGCAGTGCCTCAAATTCCAATGCCGTGCGAAAAAAGCCCGAGCAGTTTGACAGCCGACGGACCGACGCCATACTCCAAGCCAAAATTTCAAGATTCGCGACGAGTTGCGCCATCATCTGCCGGATCATCTACATCAGGCGCCCGCGGCCCAACCATCCAATCCTCCATTGCCAGCCACTGGCTCCACGTCTTCTCGGCACCCTCAATTTCAGCAAGCTGGACGTCTTGAAGCGGTTTGAGGAAGGGAACGGATTCGTGCGGGGACATATCATATTGATATTTGACCTTGGCCCAACCAACGCTCTTGGCGGCGAAGAGGTAGTTGCGTCGTTCGCATTCGTGAACGGGACCAACTCCCTTCCTCCAGTCGTCTCCGAAAAAGCCATGCATAATTCCTTCGCGATCCATACCAGTGACAATCAGCCGTCGAATGTACGGTACGAGAGAAACCCAGACAGTAAGCGGCTGGCCTCTTGAATTCATCACCGGGCCGGGTCTTGGCCAGGGCGGGTTGTACGAAGCCGGACCAGCACTGTGAGGGAGGGGGCTTGTTGAATTCACGATTGGGTTGGTAGTCCATTGGAATGGGAGGCATATGTTGACGAGGGCGGCGACGGCTTGCACGCCATTGTCGTGCTGCGCGTGATCAAGGAAGTAGCGCTGGCAGCTTTGATATGCGGGGTGCCACTCGAAAATGTCGAATTGGGGAGTACCGCCGGCATTCTGGCCCGATCCTGACCCTGACGCTGCAGACGACGATTCTGATCTTGTCGTCCCCCCGGCTCTTGGAAACGAAGGGTACCCTCCGGCGTTGGGAAATCCAGAAAACATGCTGATTACTACAGGGCAAGCGATGTTAGCAGGCATGGCTTCCAACGATTGGCAGAGAAAGGGAACACCAAACCGTTCCTCGCAACTACTACTGACCTGGCTGGGTGGGATAATGTTCTGCACCATCGACGGCATCCGAGGCAGACTCGCGACGGGGGCGACACGGGGCGGCACGTCGAGGTTAGTGCGCGGTCTGAAGCAATGACAATAGGTAGCAAGTAGCGGTGCGGATGGTAGGCATGGAGCGATGGAGAGACACGGGAGTCTGGTGAGGTTTATATTCACGGTAGTGAGGTTCCTCAATTGGTGCTAAATGGGGTCAAAGCGTGGGTGTCGGCGGGCGCCTCCTACCACACACTGAGGCCCTGGGAAGGTTTACTTTGGTCCAAATGATCAAATCCTTGTGGAGATCCAGCCTGGAATCGCATCCGCACGCGTGCGCCTCGGCACCGACTCCATGAACAGATCCGCTACAGGGGCGTATCTGGCATATCGTCCAATCGACTGGCGTCCCGGAGTGTTCTCGGCGGAGATGCCGCTTCGCAAGTGTGGCTTTGCGGTTCCTGGACGGAGAGATGCTGCAGGGTGCCTGTGGGTGCTTGTGGGTGCGCGGCAGGGTCGTGATTTTTCGCCCGCCTGAGGGCTTGCGAAAGCTGCTCGTCCGCCCTCAACGCCCTCGGCCAATGACGGTCGTCTACAACAGTGTTTCAGCTGGCCCACAGCCCCTCCTCTACGCAATGGCGAGAATTTTCAGACGCCCATGATGAGATGCTGCAGCTCAACTTCGGCAGCAAGCGAAACTGGGGTAGTAGCGGGCTCCCCGAGGTCTGGATCGCTCTATTCTCACGCGAGGGGCCGTTGCGAACGAGCCCGCCCACACTCGCCCTCGATTGCTTTTGTCATCTACGCCTGGGCAGCGCTCAGCAGCGATTGCGAGAGCGGGAAGAATCCGACGCTGCTCTAAGTAGTCGTTCGCCGACTGTGTTGAAGAGAATGCCGCCACCGGGCGCCGGCTGCGAACTCCTTGTCGTTAGGCGCGCTATCTAGTGCGCTCCCCGGCGGCTACATACCTACCTACTGCTACAGAGGCACTATAGCGGCGTGCGGGTCTGGCTTCCCGGATCTCTTCACAACGTGCCATGTATCCGTGTTCCAGCTCGTCCCGCAGGCGACAGGCATCACTCCGCATGGCACAATGCACATCTCTAGAGTGAGGAGCATATGACGGAGCTTCCAGCAGACGATGAGCAGATGCCTGTCGTTTTGCTTCCTTTTGGACGCCTTCATCATTCCTCGAACAATATCCAGCTGTCGTCTCGACGGCCTACCTGGACACATACGAGATCTCCAATATGTGAAGCGCCACTGGTAATAATATCGTCGCCGACCTGCCTCCAAGCCCTTACTGCATCGGGCAGGCAATACTCTCAGACGGCAGTTTGAAGTTTAGCGATCTCCTCGTCCCCCAGCCACAGTAGGCGCTCCTCTCCAGAGTTGAAACGCGTCGCCTATCCAGCGCCCGGCTGAAGCGCACCGCCATATGCACTACCGCGCGGCGCATATCCACTGGCTACTGGACAATTGCTGCCGCCTCTGTGCCCTTCGTGACCTTAACCATGCTGTTGGGATTGTGTGATGGCTACCCGGCGAGCCACCAGAGCGGAAGCGAGGACTGACGTAACACCGAGCAAATCCATTTTTGTCACTTTCGCCTTTTCTCCCCAAACCTCACGTCCAGTGCATCGTTATTCGGCTATTGTTTCCATTACGATATCCGACATCTCACTATTCCTCGCCGACAGCTGTCAACATGTCCTTCTCTCTAAACTCCCGCGTCAAGGCATGTCTTACAACCGTTTCACAGAGTGCGCCAGCATTGACCCATTACAGCTCAATAATGGTCTCTCCATGCCCGCAATCCACCTTGGAGTCTATCTTGCATCCGGTCATGAGGCCTCCAAATCGGTACGCTGGGCCTTAGAGGTATGCCGCTCTGTTTCCGTCCCCCCACTAGTTCGTGACAGGTAACTCAGTCAGCAGACTGGATATCGAGGGTAAGTCAATCTTTCAGTTCTTCAGTAGAACAAATAATGAAGAGCTGGGTCCAACAGTATCGACTCAGCCCAAATGTATCACAATGAGAAGGAATCGGGGCAAGCTATCCTGGACTTCTTGTCTAGTGACACCAATACGAACTCTCTACAGCGAGAGGACATCCACTTCACCTCCAAGCTCGCATCAAACTCGGCATACGACACGGCGCGGAAGGCTATCAAAAGATCTGTGGAAGAATGTGGACTAGGATACATTGACTTGTTTCTCCTGCATTCGCCATATGGTGGCAAGAAAGCCCGGCTTGAGAGCTGGCGTGCAATTGAAGATGCAATTGACGATGGCGAAATTAAAATCGGTGGAGTCAGCAATTATGGAGTTAAACACGTAAGTCTCCCTGCATTACGTTGCGGCTGGTTAAATCTATATATTTGCCACGGTGCTTAAGTCGGTGTTGCTCGCTGATTGGCTGTAAGAAGCCAGCTGAATGATTGCAGCTCCAAGAACTCTTGCAGTCGAAGCCCAGGATTTTGCCTGCAGTAAACCAAATAGAGGTGCATCCCTTCAACACCAGGAGCGACATAACTTCCTTTTGTCAAGAAAATGGGATTGTCGTCGAAGCGTACGCTCCCCTTGTACGGGCAATGCGCATGAAACACCCGACTATTACGTCCCTGTCAAAGAAATATTCATGTACGCCAGGCCAGCTTCTTGTTAGATGGAGCTTGCAACAAGGCTATGTGCCTTTGCCGAAGAGTGTGAAGAAGGAAAGGATTGCCGAAAACGCGAACATTGGAGACTTCGCAATCGACGATGACGACATGAAGGTAATGGATTCGCTAGATGAGTACCTCGTGACAGGTACGTCTACAGCCTCCTATTCCAATACGTTTACTACGAGAAACCCACCCCCCCGCGACGTTGGCGTGCAAAATTTTTCTCTGCGAGACTGTCCTGCTGATTGTCGACAGATTGGGACCCGACGAACTGCCCATGAGCAGACTACTGCCCACGGGGGTGACTGTGGACTGTGGAGGAGTTTTTCAAAGTCGCGCGTGGGGGTACATGTTCAGCCGCTGATGGTGGGCAGACGCCCAGGTGTTTGTGTGCCTGGAATGGCCGTGCTTCATAGGGCTGTAACCGATGCAATGGTTCTATGAGCAGAGAAAATTTGACTGCTGTGCTTTGCTTAGGAGGCTGAGCTACCCTGTCCTGCAATATTGGCTGGATGAAGGCGAATAAAAAGCCACACCTCCGCGGGGGAGCCTGGCTCGTGCGCAAAACCTTCCCATTTCCTATTTTCTCCCCCCACCAGCGCCAGAAAAGGCCAACCGACCGAAGTCGGAATGACCCCGAACAATTAGTTAATGTGCATGCCCGCCGCTGGTGCTGCACCCAGCCAAGAGGCCCGTTGCCGACGCGAGCCCGCGCCCGTCACGTGTCAGGGTCTGGCCCCGCTCTCCCATTCGTTGGAAGCCTTATCAGCGACTGCTCGACAGCACGGAATGCATACAGAAAATCTGGACGTCGTTCCTCATGCAGCCATTGACCACTAGCTGCCCAGCCTAGGGTCTGTCATTGGATGGGATGACGTTGAAGCTGCTGTCCGCGTAACTTTTCTTTTCACTGCTTCTCTGCTGGGAGCTCCAGTACCCCGCCGGAAGTAGGCTGGACTCTTGAGTATTTATACGGCCCATTGCTCCTTCTTTGCCCCCTCAAGAAACAGCTCTCCCATATCTCCAGCACTGCCTTTCCAATCTCCAAAGCCACCTTTTTCCTTTGGATCCAAACCCTCATACTCAATAAACAATGGCCGAGCCTGAGTTTGAGCAAGCTAGGAAGGGTAAGCAGCCCTTATCCGCGTCTTTTCTGAACCTGTTTCGGAGCCTGTTTTGCTTGTTATGCTGCTTCACAACAGAACAATTGACTGACTTGGTCCTGCAGAGCTTGTCTCCACCCTGGAAGCCTCCACCCTGTTCCAGAAGAACCCAGAGTATAAGAAGGCCTTGATGGTTGCCTCTATCCCCGAGCGTGTTATTCAGTTCCGCGTCACCTGGGAGGATGACAAGGGAGAGGTTCAGGTTAACAAGGGATACCGTGTACAATTTAACTCTGCCTTGGGCCCCTACAAGGGTGGTCTCCGATTCCACCCCAGCGTCAACCTCTCGATTCTCAAGTTCTTGGGCTTCGAGCAGATCTTCAAAAATGCCCTTACCGGACGTGAGTTTTCCTATGGGACTACCCGTTCTATCTACCGCCTTGATGCTGACGATGTTGCTAGTCAATATGGGTGGCGGCAAAGGTGGTGCCGACTTCGACCCTAAGGGCAAGTCTGATAATGAGATTCGCAAGTTCTGCGTTGCTTTCATGAGAGAGCTCAGCAAGCACATTGGCGCCGACACCGATGTTCCGGCTGGCGATATCGGAGTGTCTCCTCGCGAAATCGGTTGGATGTTTGGAACATACCGGGCCGAGCGCAATCGGTGGGAGGGTGTCTTGACCGGCAAGGGGGGATCCTGGGGTGGTAGCTTGATCCGTCCCGAAGCCACTGGCTACGGTCTAGTCTATGTAAGTACTCAAACGATCGGCTATAACGACTTTACTAATAGCTATATAGTATGTCGAGCATATGATCCGATATGCCTCTGGAGACAAAGAGTCCTTCCAGGGCAAGAGGGTTGCGATTTCCGGCTCCGGCAACGTCGCCCAGTATGCTGCCCTCAAGGTCATCGAACTCGGTGGTACTGTTGTCTCCCTTTCCGACAGCAAGGGCGCCCTGATCGACACCGAGGGCAAGGGCTTTACTCCGGAAATCATTAACGAAATTGCAGCTCTCAAGGTAGACCGCAAGGCACTAACCGCCCTCGAAGGCCACAGCTTCAAATACGTCGAGGGTGCCAGGCCGTGGAAGGAGGTTGGCCAGGTTGATGTCGCTCTTCCTTCAGCTACTCAGAACGAGGTTTCCGGTGAAGAGGCACAGGCCTTGATCGACGCGGGCTGCAAGTTCATTGCTGAGGGCTCCAACATGGGCTGCACCCAGGAGGCCATTGATACCTTTGAGCTCCATCGCAAGGAGAAGAAGGCTGACGCTATCTGGTATGCCCCTGGCAAGGCCGCCAACGCTGGTGGTGTTGCCGTCTCTGGCCTCGAGATGGCCCAGAACTCCCAGCGCCTGAAGTGGACCTCGGAGGAAGTCGACGAGAAGCTCAAGGGCATCATGAAGAACTGTTTCGAGAACTGCATCTCCACCGCTAAGGAGTATCTCACCCCTGCAGAGGGCGAGTTCCCATCCCTGGTTGGCGGTGCCAACGTAGCAGGCTTCAGCAAGGTCGCTGCGGCCATGAAGGACCAGGGTGACTGGTGGTAAATTGCTTGACAGATTGCTTCGGTGCGCTATCTGTCTGTGTATATCTATGATACCTCAGAGTAAAGTTGGAAAGCGTGGCGGGATCACACGTTCACTTAATACCCTGGGGGAGTCGGCTTGGTGCAACTATTTGTATATACTAATACCTCATGAATACACGGGTCACGACATATGTACTTTTTTTTTTTTTTCTGCATGGTTTGGTCGTTTACAGCAATTTGAGATAAGGGTCCGTCGGGTCCAGGACACTGATTTACTCCGATCCATCCCGTCGCCAACCCTTCAGATCTGGGAAGCCTGGGATTCCGAGATAAGCTCCGATAGCTCAACACAAGCTAGTCCCGGACCAACGACGCCACTATCACTCTCACCATCCATCAAACCGCAAGCGTCACCCATATATCATACAGACACCTAGCCTGCCATACAAACTAAACCCCCGAAACCCACGAAAACGAACTCAAAAAAAAGCAAAAATGAACCTCCTTAGCTGCCAAAATAAATACCTCATCAATTATAATGAGTCCAAATATTATGTCACAGGACCGCCACGTTCCAGGGTCCCGTCCGATCAGCGCTAGTCGGCGATCCGATCGCGTGCGCGAATCGAGTAATAGGTTTCTCGGCTTTTCCCCGCGGCGATGACTGCTCCGTATCCGTGGGTGGGGAAAGTGCGAGGTCGGAGGGTATTCGGAGCGGGAATTGGGGATTTCGTGGGGAATGGTTCTGGATTTGAGGTTTGGAATATTTTAGGATTGGGATGGGGTGACGAGTGCGTTGAGTTGTTTTACATGGTACAGATAGTTTTAAGGAGGTGGAACGGTGGGAGGATAGCCTAGAAGATTTTTGTAAGCGCTTCGCCGCCGGGTCGGCGTGAGACAGTTTTTAGAGGATTGGAACGAATGGATTGCTTCTGGAACGTGTGAATGTGCGGATCAGCGAAAATTATTGGTGCGACATGTATGAAGAGTTGGGTCTAGAGTCGTGTGTCTTGCTTCGGAAATGTGGGATATGGTACGCATCTAGTGTTCCTCGACATGCAGAGTAGTCCATTCTGAGAGCAGATCATCAACTTCTACGTCTGTGACCTCTATCGGTCCTCTCATGTCTGCATTCGTGGATACTGTGTTGTGGTAGGATGGTTCCGCCGGGCCTGTGGATCCGCTATCATCAGGACCGGTCAGAGTCGGTTCGCGGTAGTAGTCGTCGTAAAGACCTGAGCTAAATTGGCTACTGAATTCGTCTTCGTGGATATTGACGCGGGACTCCTCAGCTGACGAGGAACTCCTAGTCATTGGCAGAGGCGGTATAGGTATGTCGCCCATGCTTCTCGTCCTTTCTTCAGTTTTCTTACGATTATTCCTTCTAGAGTTCTCTGTAAACCCCTGCTGTCGCCCTTCCTCGTCCGTAACTATGTGATCAACTGCAACTTCTACGGGGATGTCGGATGAGAATGGGGATGCGCCATGTTGCACTCTCAGAGGAGGGTAACGCCGTTGGTGTCGAGATGTGCTGCGACTCGCTCTATCGCGCTCGCTGTGCAAAGATCTAGCATCTAGATACGCTGAAGGAAGTCGAGATGTACGCTTAGCAGCTCTAGGGGCGAGCTGATTGAGGGAGTCTCCGCTACCCTGGTTATGCTGCCGATAAAACTCGGCGTCGTCCGTGGCAGCCTCCTCGCCATAGTAGGAAACAATCGGGGCGCGGGGGAAAACATTTTTCCTTTGACTTTCAAATTCTCCTTTGACTGCCCGTTCCTCTCGGAGCTGAGCTTCCCATCGTTGCTCAAGCAAATCCGGATTGCGCACATCTCTACGACCACGCCTAGTTCGGAACCTATTGGGTGTAATTTCTTCCGTCGTATCATCGAGGAAGTCTTCATCCCGAAAACTTCCTCTCCCTCGGCGTGTTTCGAGTCGAGGGTGTTGGGTCATAACACCCGGGTCAGTGCGTGGAGAGCTTGAGTTGTAAAGCGTTATATTGGGCGCGGGAGAGTGGCCTTGAGAACGTGTACGGTGAAGGCCGAGCTGGTAAAATTCATAGCCTTCCAAATATGGCGCATGGCTTCTTAGGGTATTTTTACTTGCATTTCTTTTAGGTGTAGGTCTTCTATGAGGCGGCTCTCGCTCGACATATATGGTAGGAGCATGAGGCTGGTGCGGCAGCGGGGACCGCCGCCGGGCTGTATCCCTCTCACGTTGAATAGCGTGTACTCGTGATGCTGAATGGCCAAACTCTTGGTCAGATTCGTCACCTTCAACGGAAGATCCGGGGCTCCAAGATTGGAATCTGTCTGAAGATTGTGCTGGCTCTGTGGAAGGTTCTGATTGCTTCTCGAGCCGTTGCCGGTTGTGCTCAATATCAAGCCGTAGCATAGCCTGTTGAAGTGTCCGCTTTTCTTTTTTTATTTCTTCTCTATTTCTGGCGCTTAGGTTCCTTTTCGCCAGCATCTCGTTCATGAAGGCTATTTCCTCCTGCAGTGCCGTACTCTTCCTGGCGTACGTGGTCAGCTTGCCATTGAAACCTAATATCGCTTCCTCCTTCCCTAAAATCCTGGAACTTTCCTCAGACGGACTGGAATTTCTCCTTCGCCGAGTTCGTCCCTTAGGGGTAATCGCCGACCCCTCAACCCGCCAGTTCTCATAACCGTGCTCCTCTGCAATGGAACCTGGATCATTCGCAATTTCATTCCCCCTCTTCTTCAATTCTTGCATAATCTTCTCCTGTTCTGCCTTTCTTGCTTCCTCTCTTGCCTGAGTAAGAGCACTTCTAGCATCCGATTCTGTCCGCCGCCGAAGGGATATCTCAGCTGGGGAATTGCTTTGTTTTAACAAGCGTGTCTCATCAGCCTGTAGGGTTGAGTCCATGAAGCTATTGACTGCTGCACTTAATTCCCTCTTTATCTTTGACTTGACGTTATCTTTGAAAGAT
Source organism: Lojkania enalia (assembly GCA_010094045.1). Classification (NCBI taxonomy): domain Eukaryota; kingdom Fungi; phylum Ascomycota; class Dothideomycetes; order Pleosporales; genus Lojkania; species Lojkania enalia. Next base: position 651,790 of record ML986583.1, read on the forward strand.
TTAGAACTTCCAAGTAGTACTTCATCGAGGTGCCCTCGAGCACGAAAGTACGACCCAACAAGGCTCTGTTGGCGTTCTGAAGAATCGGCTCCCTCCGGTCCATGTGACAGCTCCCTTTGCAATACCTCGATATCCTTCAACAGATTCTGAACATGATGAACACATGCTTTTAGGCTTTCCGCCGTGATGGTCGAGCTAATGGATGAGGCGAACATGGCTAGGTCCTTGACGGATTCGGGTTGATCAACTGGATCATCATTGTCGTCATCCTTGCTGTTGCAATTAGCAGGTTAGCTTTAAATAGGACGAACAGTGACATACCCCGCAAGCGTACTCCCTTGGCTCATGCTGTAGTTCCTTAAAGACTCTTCATAGCGTTTCGTCGACTCCTTCTTACTTAAAATCAAAGCTTTGATCTGCTCGCGCTGAGCAGCTTCTGCCTCATGGTCAAGCTTCCTGTGATATCTCGTGAGAATTATACCGTTTTACTTAGATGAGATAACTAATAGCGCATACCGTGAAGCAACGTGATGTGCATGTGTCAAAACTTGCATTAGCAACTGTAGCGTACTTTTCATTTTATCAATGTGGCTTCGAAGTAAGTCTATTTTAGACTCTCTAAATGGTAGCATCAACCTGCCCATCTTGCTCTTTTTGCTCTTCTTAAGCTCTGCTTCCAGTTCCATGAACATTGCGGAACACTCCTGAACCGTCTCATCAGCCGTCTTAAGAGCACTTTTGGAGAGCAAAGCCGAACTTTCATCTTGTTTGAAGATCTGCGCTAACTCATCTATCACGAAGGATGTAAGTTCGACTTCTCTGGCGATATCCTTGAGGCGCCGATCAGCCGATGCCACGGTTTCCGCATATTGATAAAGTGTTTGAGAGAGTTTTAGCCCCGCACCTGCGACCTGGATGACTGAGGCAATAAGGCCAATCTCTGCCATTTGACCTCATGAGAGCAGTCTAAATCAAGGATTGGTGCGAGTATCAATTTAATTTCTGGGTTTCAGGAATGGGAAGGTTGGAAGGCGCATTTGGAAGCTCATCCTCGGGGACTCGTGAGGCAGAAACTTCAGCCGCTCGGCGGGTGGCTCTATTCGGCAATGCTGCTGTCTTGGCTCGATGGAACTAGACAATGCCGGCCCATGTAAGATATTCGACAAAGAACAATGAGCTCGTGGTTAGTAAAACTCCTATGTTAGTTCTCAATATCCTGGAAATCATAAGACCCTCCTGTTTTGTAGTGAGAAGTGTACTGTGCAATCTTAGCTCGGACAGAATCGAACCAAAGCCAAGAGACCCAGCATCTATTCTACTGTGCAGTGCCAAGCTATGTTGGGCGAGGCGGCCCCAATTTAGTCAAGGACGTGTACGCTTACGACGGAGCGTCTGACACCGATTTCGTCCGCCAATCCACACGAAGCAAGTATCCAAACCCTGCTTCTCCAAAAGCCCAGAACCTGCGAGCTCATGGATCGACACGCTTTCCAACTACTATTGGGTGAAACGCGAACCAGCTTCAGCCACATCATGCGCCACATTCAGCATGACATCACTCAGCCCGAAACCTAGTTTATGGCAGCCAGCCCGACTCTTCGTCGAGTGCCTGTCTCTAATTGATTCCCTTCGCAGAGCCCTTGCCGATTGAATTGTATATTATGCAGAACGTACCACGACAGAGCAGCAAGCTCGTAAAAAGAAGACCTGTTCCATCACCAAATCGAGAACAACGCCAGTCTGAGAATCGCACATCTGAGAACGTCCCTGCTGTGCCCCCGCTAAGTGCACAAGAAGCAAACAGGCCCTCTTCCGCCATGCCCTCGAACAATACCTCCTCTCCTGAGAAGGAGAAGAAATCGAAATGGCGGCTTTCCAATCCATTCCACCCAAGGGCTAAGGAGCGGAGGGAACATCAGGAGTCTACTGGGGATTCGGCATACTGGAGTAGCGAAACGACCGCAAATTCCCGGTCCGACCTTAACAGTAGCGAGATGCCTAGTTTCTCAAGCATAGATAGACGTCCCTCCCAGCGTCCAATTAGCGGGGACTCGTCTCCGCAGGACCAGTTAAGACCACCACCGATCAATGCTCAAGCGCCGACGACGAACATCACTCCTCCCACACCTCCCACGCAGGGTTCCCATGCACCTGAGACACATTCCACAAATCGTCCCGCGGACCGAGACAATGTATCCAAGGAAACCTACCAAGATGGCAATAGAGTTGTTACAACAACGACGACTACGACTACGACGACCACAACGACATCTGGCCCAGGAGGCAGCACAACAGTTAAAAAGCCTAATGATGAACACCAGAATGGCTCCCCTCAGGCTAGCATCACCAGTACTTCTGGACCAAGCCCTCCTTCTCCTGCACCTCCTCTTTCTGGGGCCAGCCAACAGCAGGCTCCTAATCAATCTTCTAGTAATACACGCCCATCCCCACCAATACCAAATAAAAGCAACATGAGAGAGAGAGTCGAATTAGATTCTATTTCACCAGCAGTAGAGCAACCTAATCCGATGATCTCTCCTGTTAGTCCTTCGAGTCCCAACCGGGCTAACTTTTCTTACCCTTCCCGGACACCCCCAGCGGGCGTCCCCCGGCATGTTCCATTACAACAACTCTCAGATCACAACACTGGAAATTATGTAAGAGAACATCAAGAGTTTGATCAAGGAGGATACGGGAGCTCCTATGGTGACGGACAGCACCCATCGCCCCCGGATACAAGATATATGCATCAGCAATCCGAGGCTAGGCAGAAGCCTTCAACTCTTGCGAATTTGAAGACAGCTGCGGCTGGTATACATGTAAGTCGAACTCTAATGTCTCGAATTCTGGTTGTTAATATAGTCTATAAAACTAGGGCGCCGGAGAGACTCTACGCGGAACTCTTAATTCCTCTGTTGATAGGCATTTTGCCCCACCAAACTCCACAATTCATTCTAAAAATCAAGCTACTGTTGATGCAGGCAGATCAGAGATCGAAACAGGTCAATTTGCTCACTATCAATCCCCAGGCGCCCACCTCACTCAAGCCGAAAATCAATATTCAAATACGAATATAGGTTACAGTGCTAACGTTGCTGGCCCCCATGGTCCAGTTCCACAGAGCGAAGCGCAAAATGGGGGGAAATTAGGTAGTCTTATGAAGAAAATGAAGGAAGGGCCAATGGCTTCTGATAAGAGTGTGGGGAGGGGCAAGATGAAAGCTATAAACGAGTAACTGTGGTTTAACCCAAGCGTAACTTCGAGTCATCAACGTTGTAGCGTATAATAATGACTAGATAAATACCTTGCTTAATACGAAGGCATAGGTTAACCGAGATGTTAGTTGTAGGTTTATCACGATTTGAATTTAAATCTATACCCTCAGTTCGAGGTCTCTTGTTTAGTTTCAACGCATGGAATAATCCGAACCATGTGTAAAAATGGACGTTATTTAAATCTACGGCTCGGAAATACCGGCCTTCATAAACTATCCGGCCATTCCTTTCCATTTTAAAGTAACGTCATGAATTGAGTATCATAGCTCGTTCTTGAGACCGTTATATTTGGCGTCTGTGTGAAATTATGCTCCTTGGTTTGTTCGATAGGGGAGCATTCTATTCGAGACCTGAATTAGTTACCAACGGCGGAAGAGATGCATTAATTTCGCTATTCGGATTCCGTTCGTCGTTCAGGATATCGTATACACTCCCAATTAGGGTCATAGGATTCCTTGAAAGTAAGATACTACCAAGCACGAATGATGGCTGAGTCTCTCGATGGTCCTAAAAAGAGAGGTTATGGACCCACCCTCAAAGGTCAGCTCTGGTGCCCAAATTGGCGGCTAATTCGTGCGCGCATCGGTTCGCCAGCAAAACTGCCACTTCTTTAAATTATGCGGACTTGGCAACCGGATGAGAGACCTGGAGACGGACTTAAGTCATGTGGGAGAAAGCATTAATATGATGGGTGACCAACTTCACAAGTGTAAGTGACACTAAATACATCGAACTAGAGTCGCAAAGTATGCTTGGCGAGAATTACTAGTGATGTTCCTTGGTTCGACAATGCTTGGCGGTCAGATATATTGCGCTTCCCCTCTCCGGAGGTAAGACCGTCGTGCATATCCGAACTCATGTTGACGATCCAGGTACCAATCCATCGGAAATTTTGATAAAAACCAATGGATGTATCCGAAGACGCCACCTTCTATATAGAGATTTACATTCAAGCCGCTAGGATGAGGTTGCCCATTCAATCTCGTCGTTGTGCATGTGTGCCTTAGTGTTGTTGAACCCTGCGTACGTTTGTCTTGGTGCCAACGCCTGGTATGGGAAACCACAAGTATAAAAGGCTTGTAAGCTATCTTATTGTTGATGGAAAATCAGACATCAGTTTACACCCTAATCTCAGCAGTCTTTCAAATATTCCGCGTTGTATTCCTCCCGACTCCCGACTCCCAAAGTTCAAAGTCTAGCTTTTAGTCTCAAGTTCTAAGCTGCAGAGCACTAAAATGTTGAGAATCTTGTTGAATTTTCTAGCCATATCAACTGTAGCCGCGCAGGTGGCAGAATATGAATACGTGATCATTGGGTCAGGTCCAGGAGGTGGGCCCCTTTCGTAAGTTCCCAACTTATACCAGAGAAGGAGTTTTTCGCTAATCTAGTCAGCGCAAATCTTGCTCGAGCCGGACATTCTGTTTTCCTTATCGAAGCAGGAGAAGATCATGGAGACTCTTTACTTCAGCGCATCCCATCTTTGTAAGCGTTAACTTACCCTAGTCACTTGTCAAATTTGAACATCTACAATATATTTCTCACTGACATGCGCTAATGAACCTTGGAAGTGCGGACCCTTCATCAGAAGACCCGAATATGTCTTGGGAATTCTATGTAAGTCACTACACAAATTCAACACAGGCGTACCGGGACACAAAGTATACATGGCGTACTCCGAATCAAACTTTATATGTTGGTACTGAGCCTCCCCGTGACTCTGAGCCCTTAGGTATTCTCTATCCGCGTACGGGTACCTTAGGGGGTTGCGGTAATCACAACGCGATGAACCTTGCTCTGCCTCCAGACAACGATTGGAACCGCATTGCGAACTTGACTGGGGATAACTCCTGGAATGCAGAGACAATGCGATACTACTTTCAAAGGCTTGAGTACAACAACTATATCGCCAGAAGCGCTAACGGCACGGCTGCTGCTGCCGGCCACGGATTCGATGGATGGCTCCACGTTAGTTCCCCTTATGTCATTAATTAGAATCTCGTTAACATAGGCTAGTCAAATCAGAACCAGATATCACTTCTTGAAGGCCAGGCTGGGCTGTTGGATCATATTCGAAGATTGTTCATCGCAATTGGTGAGCATTCACCAAACAGCACAGCAGAGATCTTTCGACTATTGCAACGGGATATGAATCGTCTCGACCCTAGGCGGTATGAGCGTGATGATCTTTACCAGCTTACTCTCCATACGGATGCGCTGAGGCAACGGAGTAGCGCCCAGACGTATCTCAGAGACACAGTCAATGAGCGGAATGAAGATGGTTCCCAACGCTACCCGCTTACAATCAGTACCAGCTCATTAGCTACTCGAGTCTTGTTTTCCAACAGTACCGGAAACGAAAAACCTCGCTCAACAGGCGTGGCATATCTCCATGGCCAAGCTCTCTATAGAGCTGACAGGCGATACAATGGTATCCAGACTGGTACACCCATGAACGTCACCGCAACCCGCGAGGTCATTGTTGCCGGTGGCGCATTCAACACCCCTCAAATTCTGAAACTGAGCGGAGTTGGTCCACGAGAGGAACTTGAAAGCTTCAATATCCCCGTCGTCGTAGACTTGCCCGCTGTGGGCACGAACTTGCAAGACAACTATGAAGCCGGCGTGCACGTCGAAGCCGCTCAAGATTTCCAATCCACTTTCGAAAATTGCACCTTCCTCACACCGGGTGACCCGTGTCTGAGGGAATGGATGGAAGAACATAGTGGTGCGTATGGCCAGGGCGCAGCGCCGGTCGGCATGCTTCGTCGCTCCAGCGTCAGCGAAAATGCAGACGCGGACTTATTCTACTTTGGGGCTGCTGGCGCTGTTTTCGAGGGTCACTATCCAGGATTCTCCTCACATCGGTACCCACCATCATCTTTTTTCTGGTCAGCTGTGAAGATGCAGACGCAAAATCGGGCGGGAACAGTCCGTCTCCGATCTACAGACCCACAGGATGTACCTGACATCAGCTTCAATTTCTTTCAAGAAGGAGCCGAGCATGATCTCCAAGCTTTGAGCGAAGGCGTTCAGTTCGTCCTAGATGTGTTCAACCAGACGCAGCCGCCGTGGGGACCCTATCGAGTGATTAACCCGAACCCAGAAGTTGAATTGAGGCAGGCGATTATGGATCAAGCATTCTCGCATCATGCTTCGAGTAGCTGTCCTATGGGTCCGACAAATTCTTCTAGCTCTTGTGTGGATTCAAGATTTAAGGTCATTGGAATTGACGGATTGAGGGTTGTGGATGCTTCCGTCTTTCCTAGGGTTCCGGGAGCCTTTCCTATTCTACCCACATTCATGATTAGCGAGAAAGCGACGGATGTTATTATGGAAGATGCGAGTCCTAATTAGAATATTTACTACATAGCACGATGAAGCCTTAGAATAGTTATGCACTTCTACTAGCGACATAATTCTAGTCCTCTCTTTTAAGGTCGATATGGTTGTCTCTACCATTTGCTACGTCCATTGATTGCCGTAACGAATCGCAATGCATCGTTCACCAATGTCAAATCCCAAATACGTCGAGAATAGGAGTTAACTGGCGGCTGTGAGAATGGATCGACGTTGTATCCCTCATTTTTGCTCAATTAGGCTTTACAGATCGCGGGAACAGCAATGTACAGGCCTGCATAAATGCTCGAAGGGACAGCGGTTGAAACAAAGAGAATGAGAAATATTACTTTTTCGTCTGTGGCATCGGGTGCTGGCTTCAGAGTTGTTTCTACCTTTCACAATTCCATGAGAGCAAGGTTCTATTGTTAGGAGGTAGAAGTCAAGATCTAATACAATTGAGGATACAGGCAAAGACCCTTAAAGATAAAGAGAAATATTCTGAGGCCGACGTTATCCTTCACGTCTACCCACAAACACGTTTGGCATCTCTAGGAGAGGAGTAAGTGCGGCTTGTCTGACTGCGCCACAAAGAATGGCGTCATGCGCCTCCGAAATTGGGCCACAAAAAAACCGCCGACAGACAAATACACTGGCACCCCGCGGCCTTTTGCCAAACCCTGACGCGACACGACAAGCACCAGCGCCATGGCCTCTCGGCCTTCGAATCAGTACTTGATCGACGTCCGCACAGCCGCCGAGTTCTCCACCGGCTCTTTGCCAAACGCGATCAATTTGGAGTACCAACTAATCGACCAGCTACCTTCGGTACTTGCAGAGCTAGGGTTTGAGGTTCGTAAGAGTGATGCGATAACACTGTATTGCCGCTCAGGGTGGAGATCAGCGGTTGCGCTGCAGGGGCTAAAAAATTTGGGTTATGAGAATGCCAGGGATATTGGGGGGTTGGAGGAGGCTAGGGCGGTCCTGAAAAGAGAGGAAGCTATGCGCGGGTTACCAGTTCGCAAAGAACAGAAGGTCGAAATGGAGGTGATTGAGAATGATGGAAAGAAATATTTGAGAGAAAAGTCATTGAAGAAACTACTAGATTCGTTGAAAGAGCTAGAGTAAATACACTAGACGGTAACAGAAGAACAATTGGTTATGGATTGGAAGGTGTCGCTAGGATGCCGAGAAATACTGATGTGAGTTCTCAGAGTTTATAGGTAACCCTCCTCTTTTTCCTTGATTTCAGGCATCAAAAACTGACGTTTTCAACTTGGTAGAGCGAGAATGCTATTCGCTCTACTCAAGAATTTCGGCCCCCTACGATCTCTTACTACGGGTGCTAGTTAGCTAAGTCACTAAACTAACTACAAGCAGCAGCGCTAGAGATAGCAGCAGCGCTTGAAACGACACCGGTTAAGAGAGCACCGGTTGGGGCAGGTCCGGATGGGGCTGCTCCAGATGGTGGCGCTCCCCCAGGTCCGTCAGGCCCTCCAACTCCAGCATTCTCATTCGCAACGCCACCATTTTCGGTTAAATACGCAGCTGCGCTGATATTGTAGGCAGCCGTCGAATCTTGACCAAATGCAATCCAAGCAAAGATGCCCTCAGAGACATCGTCCCCGAGTAAGACATACTCCACCATTGGATCATAGCCATCAGCTTCTCCAGCTAATATATCATCCTCAGCATTGGTGGTAAGTTCCTGGGTGTTGCTGTTGTATGGCTCGGTTGCCTCCACGAGCGTGATCAGGCTTTGGTCGAAGAAGAGCTGTCCGACATGGGTAATCGCTCCACCAGAAAGGGTGCTGTTAGGAAGGACGGTGGCATTTACATGAGACATGACGTGAATGTGATTCGTTCTACCAGTGTCTACCATAGGTCAGTCTTGATAAGTCCATTTGATATGTTATCGGTTAGCTTACAGTGACCGGGTACCAATGTATCAAATGTGACAACTCCAATTTCGTCTGACTGCTGAACACCTCGCATGAATGTAGTATTCAGATTCGATGTGTCATTCGAGTTGCCATTCCCGCCTGCCGTGACGCCAGAATAGACCCCGGTAGAGTTGCAGTGCCAAATCTCTAGATAAGCCTGTGGCACAGGTTCGCAAGTGTTCACATCGATCATTTGTATGTCCAGTGTCAATGGAACGCCATCTTGACCTTCACTGATCTCCTGTCGAACAAGCTCTCCTGAAACCCAGTACGGTCCCTGGGTAGTTTCAGGCGTGAGAATGCAAGAGTTATTGCCGGCGAAGAGCACAGCTGGGTCGACATCCGGGGTAATGCCAGTCAGATTGCTCTTGTGATCGGTATTGAGCACCTCCTCAATATCACGGGCGCGAAGATATGGTTTCTCTGAAGGCGATGTGAGCTATCTGCCTCTAGATGATCTGAGAAGCGGAGTACCTTGGCTAATGGATCGCTTTTTGCGCAGTGTTTCAACCATAGCGCTGCGTCTGGCAGCCATCATCGCATCGTTGCCGCGAGCTTTCAACTTCTCTGCACAATGAGCGAGTGACCGCTTGTGGTTTGGATGGTTGAGGTATGCATTTCGCTCCTCAACTTCCTTCGCGTGATCCTGGCCTGGATGGGCAAGTACTTGTTGGGCTAGGAGAGCAGCTCCCAAAAGGGTAGAGACGAAAGTAGACTTCATAGTGTTGACAACTAACAAATGATTGTGGTAGGAGAAATTGAGCTGAATGGTACCGGAAACAAGTAATGATGTGATTGAATGAGGTTGGTGCTGCTGGTGAATGTCCGAATCTTCATGTTTATATAACTCTCTGTTCCTATCCGATACAAACAACTACCGCTTCCCTTCCACCCTGTCGTCACTGTCTACGCAACTTCCCGTCCAAATTTGCAGCTTTCCCCTAGCTCAAATTCGTGGCTGTATGCATTTAATTGCTCTAGGGCAAGCATCAATGGGGCAGATTCGTTTTCGAGTAGTCCCTTAATGCAGCGCTTTTCAACTGTTCTGCATCTGTTTCGTTTCACATCCTCAGCCCGGGTCTTTCCATGACTTGCGCGACGAATCATAGCCTCCCATTTACAAAGATCGGCATTCAGGGCTTAACGCAGCTGCCGGGTTCACACAGGAGGAATTTCGGCGACATTGAGGCGTTGGGCTACTGTTGTATACGCGTCTGTGGGAGGATTGCGTGGCGTGGAGACTATTCGTGGCCAAGCTTTCCCGTTTGAGAAAGTATGCCGGTTCAATGCTCTAAATTCCCTCCAGTCCCAGAACAACACCCAATCAAGATCCTTGAAATGACAACTGTTTGTTTTCTCTAGGAAGATTTTGCGCCAGGGCCTGGTTTCAAGCCATAAATTGCCAAGGCGCCATTGCGTATCCTCCGGTCTGTTGCTCGGTCAAGGACAAGATTGGAGAGTCAAGAATATCTTGTCAGATCGAAAATATCTTGTTTGAATCTAATCCGGGAAAAATGTGTATCCCCGATGATGGATTCCCCTGAGTCGAGCATTAGGAGTTTGGCACTCAAAGCTATTCACTCATCACGGAACCAGGCCTCCAAGCCGATACCCAGAAGACAACTACTACTTCTAACAAATGAGCAGCTAAGCATGCATCTCAGATATATCTCCTCAGCACCATAAGCGTTCTAAGCCCATGTCCTAATATCAACGGCCTCATCGACACGAGACTAGATTGAGATTCCGACACTATTCCCTCCACACTTCCTTAGCACGCGTCTCCATGTTGTTAGTATTATTGTATGTCTATAATTAATAGCAAGCTTATGCAGCAAATCATACCGAAGTCAATGGGCGTAGGGCTGCTTCTCTAAACAAATATCCTCTCAGATCTCTTTTCCTTAACTAAAGGGCACTCATCCAGCATAGCTACTCAGATCCCTCATTACGGAGTCTATTTATCATACGTTCAAGTTGCTCAGAGACTTGCTGCGCCGCCGCCACACCGCCCACTGGCACCATTATACGTAGAATGCCGTTCTCTACTCACGATACGATGTCAGCGGAATCCTCGAAGATACTGCAGAAAATATTTCTTGTGCTTGAAAATGGAGGTAGTCCGGCGCTTTTAGTGGCTCTCCATCGGCTCAAAAGCCGTTTAGTCTGCTTATTGTCTACGTATATCCCGAATATGTTAAGATTAGCAATAGCTAGATTCCAAATGGGGCGTCTTGGTGAAAAAGGGAACACAAGAAGAATTAGGCAACTAATTGTAAAGTGAGCAATAAGGGATGTGGAAGGAGCAGAGAATAAAAGAAGTTATGAACACGAGGTCTAACTGCGTCTCGATCGTTCTTAGGATCCGCTCTCCAAGACGTAGGAACATTTAATGCGAGACCTATTTTATACACTCGCCCGTGATTGGCGAAGGCCATCGCCATCAACCAAAGCTCTTGGAATCGGGCGCAAAATCGGTCTATAATTCTTCACAAGAAGGGTATCTCTTCTGCCCCAGATCATCCGCTCATTCATTCAATGTAACACCAATTCATCGCATGGTCCTCCTATTTCCCCTCCCTAAGCCTCCTCACCACCGCCCCAACATCATCCTCGACCCCCTCCCTCACTCTCCTCCAGTCTGTCTCATAAACCTTCCGAACCATCCCCTCAATTGTCCTATTCCACCTATCCTTCGCCATCTCGCTCAACCCGACGGGCACTTCTCTTGCCATCGGCTCCGGGGCTGGAGGCTCCGGTTCGATCACGTTGTTTAGGACCTGGCGTTGTTGGCGAAGCAGCGAGGCTTGTGTGAAACGGTTGCGGGTGTGTAGTGAGATAGTTAGGTAGAGGATGGAGGAGGTTAGGGTGAAGCCTCCGAGCTACAAGAGCCGTGTTAGAGAAATCAATGGAATGACTGTTTGTATAGTGGTTGATTGACGTACGAAGCCAGTCGTGAAGCCCATGGGTGCGCGAATCTGTGCTGCGATGTAGGAATCGTGCTTGCAGTCTGCGCGGGGCGCGCTGGGTCAATGGCTGTGAATATACGCCGATAGGTATTTAGCGTAGTAGTTCGGATGATAGACGGTGGCTTGATGAGGTATGGCGTTGTATTGGAAGGCTGTTGGCAACGTTATAATGCTTAGGTTGCTGTGAGGTTAGAGCCGCCGATATACTGCGGAGCGGTGACTTTACGGAGCAGGAGAGGAAGAAATTGGCAGGAACGGAAGGCCCTAGGGTACCCAAGACGCTAGAACCACCTGGGAACAAAACTAGACTATCAATAACACGGTCCTAAAAAGCTTATTATTGCTAAGTGTAACTTTTTTGAATACCGTCGCTTGCAGAATAACGGCATAAGAGCTCTAATGACCCTTGCAGACCGAATTTTATCGTAGTCCCCCATTTTTATGATTCCAAGTACACAAAATATGTAAATGGGTTACGAAACTACTAATAAATGTGAACGGAGACGAAGTAATTAGGCCTGAGTCAAATATATGTAAATTCATACATTCGAAAGTATCTAACCGCGGCACCTTATTCTTGTATTGATACGTAGTCTTACGTCTATTTCTATACACTTAGTTAAATGCCAAACATCTTAAACGCTGAACTATACCCGCTCGCATGCTTCAAATCTTGATTCATTACACAACTGTATATCCTTCATCTCAAAGTTATGAAACACCCACATATACAGAATGTACTAGATAGAAGTCTGCCAGATCCGTACATTGGCAGTGGTGTCTTGGAGCTATGGTAATGACTACTCCTTCGATCACCTTCTACCGCCCTTAGCAATTCTAAGCTAATTTTTTTTTTTTTGAATCCGTAAATCACGCTCCTATCGATTAGTCTCTGGGGCCCCTTCTCTTTTGGCTACCTCTGGATTTTTTTGCGCTACCGGGGGCCCATCCCCTAGTGAGGTAGCTGAGGACGAAGTAAGTAGGTTTCTGAACTCCGCAAGGTTTGGTCTTGCCCATCGCTTCTCATGCTCTTCTTTTCCAATTCTCTGCCTCTCTTCTTCTTCCCTTTCTCTAGTCTGCCGTGCGTTTTCAAGCTCATACATCAACTTCTTCCGATCATGCATCCGCGCTAGCAACGATAAAAGCTGAGGATCAAGTTGTGTTTCATTATCTGCAAGAGGTAAAATCTTCGCCAGCTTTCCTATTTGTTGAGCTTTGGCATAGCCTTTAAGCAAGACACCATAGGTATATTGCTCGGGTTTGATGGCGCGGGTTTGCATAATCTCGTAGACACGCTCTGCGGCATTGATTTGGTCGGTCACAAAGAATGACTGCATGAATATGGTCCAGGAATAGATATTTGGTTGAGGGACGTCTTCAACAATGCGGTTGCTCATGTCCTTGATGAGCTGAGATGCATTCGCGAATTGATCTTCTTGACAAAAGGCGTAGAGAAAAGCATTCCAAATAATAGGATCTTTAGCGAGCTCGACAATAGGAGTATTATTGCCATCCTGTACAACGCCTACAAAGGTCTGATATAGTTCCCAGACCTCTTTGTTACTAACAGAGCGAGCCCTCATGATCATAACTTGAAACATGATATATAAAGTTACTATTTGAGGTTCAACCGAACTAAAATCGTAAAGCCCTTTAGGTAGAGGAAAGGACGCAAGAGGACGCAGCGAAAATAGTTCTGAATACACGTCGAAGAGCTTGTGCTCAACTGCGAGTGCATCCACCTTTCTGTTGTCGGAGAGCTTAGAGAGCCGGTAAAGGTACAATAAGTAACAGGTTGAAATCCAAGGGTCTTGCCACTGCTTCGCAACCCGAAAACAGTGCTCGGCAAAGTCGGCGAACACACCAGGATTTTCACTCATGCTACAGCCACGAAGCATAATTACGTACGTGAATTGGTCTGGTTTTAGGCCCTTATCCTTTAGGAGATTGTAGACTCGAAATGCTGTTGTATGATCACCGGCTTCCATGGAATTGTGCATCATTACGTTAAATATCGTAAGGGTTAATTGAACGCCGAGTCTCAAATACTCAGCGACAATTCTTGACATTTCATGGTAGTTCTGGCCATCCTTTATACTCTTTCGGAGAATATAGGCGCATATTCGTAAGAACCTTGGTTGGTGAACAAATTTGTCCCTAAGAAGAGGAGACCACTTCTCAACGCTTCTTCTAAGGCAGCGCAGGGCATACTCATATTCTCCGAAATGACCAAATCTCTTTGCATAGCTCAAAAGAGTACGATCCCCAATTTCCACGCCTCTTTCAACCAACACGTCGAAAATGGTCTTAAGATCCTCAATGGTTCCAAGTTTAGCAACGTCCCACAACAACTCTTGAGAGCATAACTTCGGAGAAATCTCTAGAAATGGAACTAGAGTGTGATAAAAGGTCGGAACGAAAAGGGACTTGTCTGGGTGAGGGACTCCTTTCCGAGCTTGCAGTAGAAAAACTTTAGCTAGATGCTCGAGAGCATCAGCGAGAACATACGGCTCTAAAGACGGTGCGGAGTGCTCATGGCCAAGTATTTGTATGAATTGTAAAGCCTGCACCGGATTCTTATCCAACAGAAAGAATAGTATCGAATGCCATTCACTGGCTCTGAACGATTTGTTGAAGGATTTCATCCAACGTTCCAATAATAGCTCTTGATCGAAATCGACGCCTCTGAATAATTTATTGATCCATGCTGGCAATTTGTGAAAGTGATGTATTGGAGAATCATCGCGGCGGCCTTTAAATTGGAGGGACGCGTTCCGATTCAAAATAGCGAACATATACATCGTCTTCTCGAGCCGCGCACGTCCTGTTTTCAACGGACCCACATTCCTTGGCAAGACATTGAGTCCAGAAAAGCGAGCAACTCGGCGTCGTAGACTCCTAAGCCGGCCATCCTGTGCTAATAGCTCTGGATCCAACTGGTCCAGCCTGTGATATGTACTGCTCGTTAGTTCTTTCAGTCTCCTTCGAGACCGCTGAGGCCTCATTACAGGCTCGCGCTTGATTGAACGTCTAACACTCCGGCCTGTTTCAATGGACGGTTGTATTTCCGTCCGTAATTGTGGCTGTGCTTCTGGCTGTGTTCCCGTAGCGTGATACCTAATTTGGTTGCGAGCATATGAAAATATATCGGCATAGCGCAATGCAAATGGGGGAGATGTCCGCAACAAGGGCGTTCCAGGGTTCTGATTTGCGGCCTGTAAGCCGGAGAAAGCGCCAGATCGTCCCTGAGCCTGCTTGATGTCCTTCTCAAATCTATTAGATGCAGCATAACTGGTATTTAGTCTAGCTCCGCGCATCTCGTCTTCTTTTTGTGGCCATGTTGATCCTTTTGGACTCCATATTGAGCTATTTCGTCGGAAAGAAGAGGCAGCAAAGGCTCGAGGTGCGAGGAATGGTAGAAGCGGGGAGGTTGCGTCGGCGATGAACCTTGCATCTGAAGGATAGGCTCGGGGCATGGGAGAATGGAAGCTTTGTAGCACTCACTAAGCCATGATGGGACGGAAAGATGTGGATGTGTTGGGGGTCGAGTGAAGGGAAATAAATTTCGGCGCACGAGCCACGACGATCACCACCGAGTCTTTCCGCAACATCACCAGAACAACGTTTCCGCGCAACACATGCAACTCGTTGAATGGTCTTTTGACAAACGAATACCTTTTCCTTTCGACTTCAGTACTGTCAAACTAAGGAATCTACCATGTCATCCCACGAGACACTCTCAGCAGCTGCCAATGACCGCAAAGCCCGTCTCGCCCAACTCAAATCTCTGAAGCGCAAGCAAGCGCCCACAAACGAAGAAACCCCCACAACATCGGAAACTGCTTCTACATCCAGAAAAGATTCTACAGCTCTCACAGCCGCCATATCCCCTATTACAGATGTTACAGCCACCTATATCAGCGGGCGCAACTATGACCCCGAGTCCCGCAACGTAAAGCTAGGCTTCGAAGGCGCGCCAGTCGACCCTTCGTCCACCCTCGAATATAAAGCCGCGCAGCTTGCGCTCGCGTCAAAAGCCCAGCAAGAAGCTGAGCAGCAAGATGATAAGGGCCTGGATTTTACAAAGTTGCAGCCTAAGAAACCGAATTGGGATCTAAAGAGGGATTTGCAAGAGAAGATGAGAGGATTGGATGTTCAAACTGAGAATGCTATTGCGAAGCTGGTGAGGGAGAGGGTAGAGGAACAGAAGAAAGCGAGCGGGACAAAGGCGAGTACGAAAGGGGAGGGTGAGGAGGTGGGAATGGAGGGAAGTGAGCTTGTGGAGGCTATGCATTTGAGGGAGAGAGAAGGGGAGGCGGATCGGAGGAGGGAAGAAGAGGATGCAGGCGTGAGCTAAAAAAAAAAAAAATTTTATTTGAGGAAAATTTATTTAAGGAAAACTACACGAGTCGCAGGCTCGAGCATCCGATGGACATGACTACGCCCACTACAGCGATATGCATGCATCCCTACCGAGTCCACCATAGTCGAGGAATGCATTAGATGTGCTCCATTGCCTTTAAGTAGGCGGGTAATTCAGGATACGGGAACTTGCAGATGTCATCCATAGAATACCATTTCAGGAGGGATACACATAATGATACTAGAACTATTCTAAATATGATGTTACCCTACTATCCACGTTGTGCTGACCTTAGTCTTCCTTTATCTTACAAAGGGATGCGGGGATAGGACAATGCAAGGGATATAATATCCGGCTCCAGAAGCTCCAAATCTCACGCCTTGTTCAGCTTCCCGAAGGACGAGGCTATATTAAAGCTATTGACCTGCTGCCATAGCTCTGGTCATCGCTACCCGCTTGCTATAGGGGCTGAGGCTCCGTTCCCTCCCCTGTGGTGCCGGACCATTGCTTGTACTGGTTTCGGGCCGTCCGCCTCCCCAAGGACGACCTCTTCCACTCATAGGTGCGTTCCTCCCCCTGAAATCATTCTGTGCTCCAAGAGGACTCGGTGAGCGTGGAGGTACCCGGCGTGAATATGGGCTTGGAGAACGCGGAGCCATGCGACGCGAACATGGACTAGGGTTTCGAGCACTACGGAACGGTGACCTAGACCTTGACCTAGGAAGCCTCCCCCCGCGTCGCTGGCATCCAGTACTCCTAGAACGAGACTTGCGGTGAGACAGCCGCTCCGAATTTCTATCACTATTCTGGTAGAGTTGATGGTCGTCCGTGTCCATTGGACTTGTAGCGGACCTACGCCTGCGATTTCTGCGGCTGGTACTCCTAGAGCGAGACAGAAGACGTCTAGGGCGACCCCTTCCTCTGCTATAACTCCGGCTCCGGCTTCGTGAAAATGCTCGATTACCGCCTTTCAGATGCTTCGGAAAAAAATCCTGCGATGCTTCCATACGGGTAGATCCAGACCTGCTCCTTCGCCGACCTCTAAGCCCCGGACTGAACGAACTCATACGTCGCCGTGTATTCCGGTCAAGGGAACCGCCTGAGTCATAAGAGTCCGATGTAGAAACAGATCGCCTGCCTCGCTTTCCCAAGTGTCCTCCACGAACGGAAGTTTTCTCTTTCTTCTCGCGGTAGCGAGACGATCGCGGCCGGGAACGGGAGCGGTTCGTAGATATAGTTGACACCGAGTCGACTGATGAAGATGAAACTGATCGTGAGCGTCTGTGTAAGGTATCTGGGCTACTCTTCCTGCCACGCTCCTCCTCTTTCTTTGCCAGCAATTCATCGGCAACACCTTTTCTGGTCACCAGGTTAGTTTAGCTTATTCAATACAATCGCCGATTACCTACTTTCGAAGCAACTCGTTTGGAACATCAGTCATCAGCTTCGGCTTGAGCTGAGGATTGAGGAGCTGTTGGGTTCGAGAAGGTCTGGGCTTGTAAGGTCGTTCTTGGGCGGACGCGGTACATTCATAGCTGTAGTGACGTATGTGGAAGTTAGTTGTGCGTTTCTGTGAGGGATCGAAAGTGCACATATCTTTCTTCAGGCATTTCTGGCAGAGAGTGTCGGCTGTTGCCTTAGAGCGACCGCCGTAGCCTCTATAAGAGCCGCCACGATACATGAGATCTACGCGATCTGCGATCCGATAGCTATTGGAATGCGTCCGTTTAAAATGCAGGTGCCTTAGCAAGCGAAATGCGGGCAAGACAATGTGTTTGCCTCGAGCGAAGTTTGGACCCCAATCGACGCGTGGGCCTGCGCCGGGAGCGAGCTGACAAGGCAAGTGAGAAGCCTGACTTTGCGGATTGTGGCGGGATGGGCTCGCTCATACACTTGCGCGACGGGCTTAGAGGAGAAAAGTTCCAGTCGTGGAGCGAGATCCAAGGCAGGGTGAATGAGGTGCACGTGATTGTTGTGGTAGTTCCTTCCGTCAATCTCTTGGAACACCTGATTCTCTTTCGGTAAAGAGAAGGGCTCACCTAGCTGGGTAGCCCCTGAGACTGCCTGCCCAATCTGTTTTCAAAACCTACAGCGAAACCAAGGGAAACAATTGTCCGGTGCTGAATTACGAGTTACTGCTGCTGCTGGCTGGATACAGTCGCCGCGACTTCAGGGAAAAAAGGCGCCAAGGTCGGATCGGAGAAATATTAATCGACCGCACGGACGGCCTTCAGAAAGCCTCCACTCCACCTCCACCCTCATCACCCTTTGCATCCTGGGCCTGGCCTCCACCCTCCGCCTTTCACCCCGCCTAGCCTCGCCTACCGCACTACGCGCAGCCATCACTCCCGACAGATCCAATTCACCGGTCGGCTGCTGCTACCTCCTGCGCATCCCGCTGTTGGTGCCCCAGGCCGCTAGACCATCAGGCGCAGCATCGCACACCTGTCGCTGTTCTTCACTCCACCTCCACTACCCTGATACTGCGATCCAACCTTCTAGTGCGAATGTCGGAATTCCATCATGTCCAGCTCTCTGGCCCTGGTTTTTTCGACTTTCCTTGAGCAACCCATTTCCTGAGACAACGTTGTCCATCACTTTCGAATTAATTCCTTCCTTTGGTGGACTGCGCCTCCAACTTGCGGTATAACAGCATCACGGCGTGAAGCTTGGTGAAATTCTTCTGTTCCTCAAAATTTAGGCTAGCGCCAATCGGTCGTGAAGGGCTTACCACGCACATTCTCTCCAAATCTCGTGTTAGCCTCTCTATAATAGAGAGACGGACTAGCACGCCTAATTCAGGCGATTTTCATCGCGTAACCCCATCTTACCCCGGCATTATTTGGACATTTGGTCATTACAATGCCATCCATAAGTTCGATGCCTGTGGAACAGCCTCAGGCGAGGCCTTCATTTGCGAAAGTGAGCATCGAAATAACTCTAAATTCCGTATAGCTTACAAGCTTTCTAGGTAGCGGCATCTGCATATAAACCACAGAATTCTAAAGAGAGCCCTACCAACACGACAACCGGCGTAAATTCGCAGCTTATCGTTCATACGCAACCTCCAAAGCGTTCCACACCAGGCAATACCGATGCACCAAAGGTTCGCATTGATAGTGAGGAGCCAACAGACACAGAAGAAAAAGCTAGTAACACAGCGACTCGGACTGGACAATGGGCTAACACCACCGAACAAGAAGTTGCGTTTGAGACAGGTTCAAAGGAGGAAGAGCCGGAGAAGGCCCGTCCATCAATAACCTTGGTCAAATCCGTAGCTGCGGAGGACAGCACTACCCAACTTTCCTCATCAGATGGTTCGGCCAAGCCTCCGAGCCTTGATGGTAAAAGCGTTGCATCCGCGACAACTTTTGCCCTTGATGAGAAAGAATCCATTCGTCCCGATGATAGTGCTAGCTTGAGAGCGGTGGAGGAAGAGGATGTGACATCCCCTCCAGATTCCGTTGCCGCTGGTTCTCGGGTCGGATCTGATAGTGGCGTTGCACGCGCATTCCGCGATCAGCTACACGAAATTTCGGTAATGGGACCGCTGCCCCAACGGGGTGCTCCACCCGGGCGCTTCCCTAACCCAATTGCCAATAACTCGCATCAGCTCTATGATCCCAATCAGCCTCCTAATGGCATTGGGAGACCGATGTCTCAGCCTCTTGGCAATGGCATGCCTGCTGTAGTTGGCCCTCACAATCTACCAGCGATTCCTGACGAGAAGCTTATTGAGGCCCTCGAATCCCCAAGAGATAGACTTTTTGTCCTAAAGCTTGAGCAAGATTTCATTGACTTCATAAAGGACTCTCGGTAGGCCCCTAGTTCTCAGCCTAGAGTGATTCAAAGCTAATATCTTGCAGCGAGAATGAGCTCTCTCTACCGAACTGCAACACGTTTTATAGGATGCTTGCCCACCGCCTTGCCGACTATTACCTCCTCGGCCACGTAGTTGACAATACCATGACAGGTGTGAAAATTACGAGGACGCCGTATTGCAGGATGTAAGTGGCAAGCAATCATCATTGTTATCTTCTACTGACAATGCCAAGTCCTCCTCCGCTATCAGGATTACCGATTTCATCCAAAACCGGGGGCACACCTCCTGTTGATCTTCCAGCCCGGAAAATCATGCGCCGCGGAGACGATGGAAAGTCAGGAACTAACACTACAGCTAACTCCGAAGGTCCCTCCAAGACCACGTCAGAAGTAGGTGGCGCAAGTGGTAGTGATGGCGGCAACGATGGGAATGATGTTGAAGGCAAAGAGAAGTCCTCCCTAACGAGGGAAGAGCGGGAAGCCAGATACCGAGAGGCACGGCAGCGCATATTTGGGAATTCTGAAAGTGGTGAAGGCGAATCGAATGAGCCCACAGGATCCGGAGAAGAAAAGGATACATCGAGATCAAGCTCGGCTTCTGGGAAGAAGAAGAGCAAGAAGCCGCAACGAAACTACGACGATGACGGTTTTGAGGCACGTTCAAGATTCACAACCTTCTATCCTCAACAGTTCCCTACCCCTGGGTACAACGGTGACGGCACCGTATACTATGGTGGCTACCCAGGGCAAATGCAAAACTCACAATATCCCGGGATGAATACAAATAGTTCACCTCCGCCCACGTTCAATACCGGATATCCTATAATAATGCCCCAGGATGCACAGTCTCAATATGGATGGCCAGGGCAGCAGTTCCAAAATCCTAACGGATCCATGAATTATCCTCCCTATAGTGCCGTACAGAACGGGTACGATATCTCAGGTGACTTCCCACGAGGGATGCAGTCTTTTCAATCTGCTGGGATGCCTTCACAGGTAACTCCGAAGATGACGAACGTGCCCATGGCACCATATCAGGAACCGTATCAATCCCAGCCGATGCCGATGAATCCTGGGTGGCCACAGCCTTCATATCCTATGACGCAACCCCCGTATACTCAGAACAGCCCTAGCAACCGACCTATGTCTGCCCCAATTCAAGGTCCGACTACCGGTGTTTATCCTTACGGGCAGTTTCCGGCTTCTCCATATAACGGAAAACTGAATCGGAACCAGCACCCTTTACCTGGGAGCTTCAATCGACAACAGTTTAATCCGCAGAGTCAAGCCTTTATACCAGGCAGTCGTAACGGACCGTTTCAGATGCAATCAAATATGAGCTCCATGCCACCTCAGGGGATGAACGGATACGGGGGCTTCCAAATGCCTCTCACGCCCCAACTGTCCGCTCAAATGCCCACTCAAATGCCTCGACCTAGCCCTCCCGGCACACATCAGCCAACTTTTGGCTCGCCTCGAAGCATGCAAAACATCAATCCCGCTCCCGTGAAGAACAACAACACTAATCCATTACAACCGCCGCAGATCGCAGCCTCGCAAACAACATCAGCCTCTCAAACCTCTCAAACTACCCCCTCTTCTATCCCAGCGCAGAGTAGTATCGCAAAATGGGGTACTCCATCACATCTTCCTCCGAAACCTCCAACACCTGCGCAGCCACAGCCGCCAAAGTTTAGTCTGCCAGGGCACAATTTTCCTCTTCCACGTGGTCCAACTAATATGGCACCCGGATATGGCACCAATCCTACAATGACCAGAGGCAGCACAGGCCCCAGTATGCCTAAGAATAACTAATCCACGGCTTTATGAAGTATTTATTAGACAATGAACTGGGCAGCTCTTTGCATTGCGACGGTGCAATTGTGTGTTTTGAGTGCATTTGCAATTTGGCAGGAATGGAAACGGTGGCGGGCTATTTGGCGTAGATGGAAATTTCTCTGCATCTTAGGTTGTCGTGGAGTTGAAAACGGAGCTTGTCTTGCTTCGAATTCGGCTCTAGTGTACGTGTGTTTTCTTCATTACTTTATGGCCTGGGTAGGAGTGGAAAATTATCCATAGTTGGTTTGCCTGTGAATACCGATAATAGACAATATTTCTTGACAGTCTTGGTATGAAGTGACTGGTGCCATTCTGGAAACTTCACACAAATGGGTGATGAGGTATTGATACCGACCCAGTTGTATGGCTAGGACTTTTGACAATGGATTCATCTAGGAAGCCTTTGAGGCGGACCAGCATTTAGCATGAGGATAGTGGATGCACCACAAGATGGGTTGAAGCGGATCACAAGGTTCGGTATCCGAGTGGAGAAGAGAAGAGTCAAACGATTCAGCAAAGCGTATCGAAGAAGCACTTCCGCTTGGGGGAGGAGAGGGTTATAAGGTTGAATACGAAAGCATGCTTCGAGGAATATAGGCTGAGGTCTCGTTTCTAGACCTAGATGAAGACGACTGGTGCTGCAACAACGGAGCAGTTGGCCCATGCCTTCGAACGCAAATCGGGTCACGCCGCCTTGCTCTTAAGGACTAGGCGCCTTTGTCGATTTACCCTCGCCTAAGTAGTCTGAAGAAGCATGTTCAATTAATTAAACAATACGGCGCCCCAAACCTTCCCGATAGAACGCTCCCACCAACCGCTAGACTGGGTCAGAGCGTCGAAGTGAGCTACAGGATATGTCGTAAGCTCGAAACTTTGTTTTTGCGAGTCCAAGCGTTACTCGAATTTTTGGCAGTGGCGTTTCAGGAGGCCCCCGGGGGGTGGGGGGTAGTGTAACGCGGTCGTCGGCAGCGTCATTTCTAGACTCGGCAGGAGACGATGGGATACAACTGTGCGACATCTGAAAGAATTGGCGATTATGTTGAATCGCGCGGGGAAATAATTGGGTGCGAGTTTGTGGCAATAATCATTCACGTACTATGTGGTAGCGGGGTAGCACAGCGAACGCACAACCTACAGTGGGATTTAGTTTAGCGGAAACCATCCAGGCAACAGCTGGGACAGCTAAATCTGGAAGGGAGCGGAAAAGGAAGCAGACATGCGGCCGACCACGACATAGAGAGTGGCACTGAACGTTAAGGTTGAGCCATTGGTCATTATCTGATCCGGCTGCAGGAACACAAAATCCTCTAAACTTGAGTCTCTTTGCCGAATATCACCTCAGGCTAAGTTCTATTGAGCGGAATTTATCGGACGTGGTCGTTGAACATAGGTTCTCAGAGAGGATTGACAGAAAGTAAGATAGATTCGAATGCACAAGTTCATGCAACCGAGCTACGTTTTGGTACGAGAATAACTATTTTCTCAGTGAAGGTTTGCACGCGATAAGAGATACATATGCGTATCATGATACCTGCGCGTACAGCATCCGAGTTTGAGCGCTCGGGGATGAGATGTAGACATAGTTGGAATTCCTAGTAGGTTCTTTGGAGCCTCTGTAAAACAGTCCCTATTGACCGGACTATCGTTATAGCATGCACATACTAGAATGACGTATATTTGCTGGGACTTCATAGAGAAGGACCAGTTTTGCTCTACAAGTGCTGCCTTCCTCTGCATTTACGTCCGCAGCAGCGGACGCAGCCATGCTGATTAGGCTAGCCTGCTATGGCAAGGGAGGGTACCCCCTAGCTATGTTTTGCTCAGAGATACGGCAGCATTGGAAGAGCGCAAGAGCTGCTTCGAGTTCAGTTATCCACAAAGACTGGGGGAGGGCGGCGATCCTTCTCGATCTCCCCCTCGTCAGCGCACCAGCCCCGAGAGCTGCATGCTTCCATATTCGCGGACCCAAGATCCTCGCCGCCTCAAGGGCTAGCCACCTGTCATGCTCGTACACGTACCGCACTAAACGGTCGTAAGCTTGATACTACCGTCCGCAACCATGCTGCTCCTTCCCGAAAGAGTCCGGTTGGAGGTCGGACCACGCAGGTCAGAAACTGGCTTAGATACACTATACCAGTATATACCCTCACGACCCACACGTCAGGACAATACTGACGCCCGCCTCCATTAGTGCCGCGCTCTGGCGCCTGAGGGATCCCGAACCCTGTGGAACAGGGCTCTACGGTGGAGAATGAGTACACCAAGACTTGCATATACATGCGGGAGACGGTCGTCTAGAAATGGAATTCGCGAGCCTGCATCCGCCCGCAGAACCAACATCTCGCAGGCAAGGCCGTGCTCAATCCCGAATCACTGCCGCTCATATCTTGTGAATGGTGAGTCCCAATGTACGGTGGGAGCAGGGATCCAGCCTAGGGCCGTTGTGTCTGTCAACGACCACCTGGCGTTCGTCTCACCACCACCACGGCGTTGTACAACCCAGGCTGTTCGCACACCCGGATCTACGCCTTCCTTTTGCTTGTTTCATTTGCTTTTGTATCTCTTAAGAGATCGTAGACCTCAACAATATTCCTAGTCAAAGCAGTTTGTATGAATTAAATCGATCAAGGGACCAATACTAGCGCTAACCTCCCAAAAAGTGCCTTTAAGATACACCTAATGCATATATCCTGCGTCTCTCCAAAGCGAGCAGCCGTCGACCATTTCGGTATCAGTAGACTCGCGAATACACAGATTGGTCAACTACTATCCCTACAAGGCGGCAGGATCGAGCACCGGCTATCAGTGCATGGCATGTTTCGGGCGTCTATTGACGGCTATTGGCCTACCTAGCGACACCCTATTCCCCCCGGCTCCTGCCGCCCCATCCGCCTCCGCCGCCTCCACTAAGGCTAGTGTTGGCGGCATTAATTACTGCTGATAGGCATACATGAACCGGGACCCTAGTTGTGATACGGTCGCTCCGCTCCAACCTGTTACACCAGTCTAGCTAGTTTTCCAAGCACAGCCATGTATAGGAAGATACGCGGACCAAACATAAAAGGGCTGACCAGCCGCACACAAGTACTATATATGTACATATATCCCATTGCAAGTACCCTAGATCTGTCCTCCCCCTGGATCGACCATCCTTAATTTATCCCCAGTTCCCATTATTCGACACGCACTTGACACCCTCATCATTACACTATGCCAACGCCTGGATTCTCGGCCGAAGCGACGTTGGCTATCTCGTTTGGGATCTTGACCCTTCTCGCTACAGTTGCCGGAATGCACCACAGAGATTCCATTTGTTGCTTTATATGCAGAACGCTGCGATGGCCTAGAACAAGAGGTGAACAAAATACAGACCCTTCAGTCATTGAGACGTAGCGCTCATGATCATCCCACTATAGATCATATCGACCTAGAAGTAGCCTTCGAGAATGGTTCGAATGGGTTTCAGGGAGATTTCGACCTAGATACCATTGAACTACAGCCACGAAGAATGACTCTGCCACTCTACCTAGCCGATGTCACAACGACCCCTTCATTAGATATCGATCAAAGCGTTGAGCAAGGTATCAGCAACAATATTTAAGGGAATATTCCACTATTCATTTGCTCTCAATGGTCATAGGAGAAAAAAGGACAATCTTGTGCGGACTGGTAATCATATATTCATGGCTGCTCTCATGTCTAGCTGCCCGTGGATGTAGTGGGAATGAAGAACAAAATGAGTGAAATAATTATTCACCCCTATAGCATTCGTCCAGGTATCATGGCGACATATATAGGATTTATCGAAGTGCAAAAAGCAATGGTAAAATGTTTAGGCTGTAACTCGAGGCATAAGGCTGAGGTTCAATGAGGCTTTGTGGCCATTCCTAATTCGTATGCGCTAATATCAGCTAGCCTTTGGTGTAAATCCACGCTATTCCTTTAGTCCGGTTCCGGCTATTAGCGAAAGACCACTATGCAGGGAATTTTCACGAGGGAAATTAGAGCTCATATCTTGTATCATTTCTTCTGACTATGCCGAGTCAAGATTTACTTTGTTTATTTGCACTGGCAATAGTATATATGGTTCTGACTCTCAAACTCATAAACTCCCTGGAAAATTCTTTTTGATCTTCTTCGGTGAACATCTTGGCGAGTATCAGCTCAGCAGGCATATGGAGGCAAGGGATGTCCTGCATGCTGACTAGGCAAGGGTGGTACAGTTCACCGAAGATGATCTGACCATCCCACACAACCATGTAATGTCGGTTAGACCCTGGTTGTGGCTTGCCTGCGCAGATGCTACATAAACACCGACTAAAGGTTTTTAACCTCGATCGTCATCATCTATGTTTTATTCTCATACAATTAAATTATACACTCTAGCATAAGTAATGAGATTGGGTACAAGTCAAGAAGCCATGCTTTAGATTAATTGTCACAGCCCAGCCCCAGAGAGATCATAAAGTCAGCACAGTTGTAGTAATTTAACTAGAATATCGGGAATTTTGGGATTGTGTTGCTCCCAAACATTCGCGATATCAGTTTATTCATCTATTTCCGCAGTTGTAAGATACTCGGACTGAACCTGGTTACACGAATCCATGGATGTGATGTAGAGAGCATCTAATAAGGTCATCTATTCCACGATAAAGTTTGCTGTAGTAAATGATTGTAGTTAAGAGACGAAAAGCTCTTCCCTTTTCTAGGAGCGCCTATGACGTTATATGCCGTTAATTTTATAGCTTTTTTTGTGATATTTGCTACGTGTCCTGCCTTAGAACCTAATTGTGGTATGCAAATCCGGTGTAGATACGCGGAGGATTCGACTCCAACTAGGCCAACTGTTTCGGGCGTAGCACTCGTTGGAAAGAGAAGGGAGTTAAACAGTTGATTGTTGAGGCTGCTGGCAGAAGCTACCTATATACTACTAAACTAGTGTTTGCACGTGATCATGTAAACAGTATACTTGCTCCTGCCAATCGTTTAAGGAGGCAATTGTCAATTGCCTCATCTAACAGCACTCACCCTTTTTATTCAGGAACATTTCTCCGGTGGGCTGAACTTCTGGCACACACTCAAGTCAGCTGCGATGGAGATAGAAAAGAAAGTCCGGCTTTATTGTCTCGGTGAGCAAAGTGAACATCTATGTACGAAGGCCCGATTCCACCTATCTTAGCTCTTGCTCTTACTATATCCCTACTTGATATTGATTAATTCCTCCATTGGAATCTAGACCAAAGCAGCCCTTCTACATTTTCCTTCTCAAAGAATTGCCTACATATTGTTGTCTGCTCACCAAAGCTAAGCCTTGATATATACTTCCGAAGCATCCGGGAATTCCATTTTCAGCGTTGAAAGCTGGCTATTTTGTCTGTCTAACACCTGCTGATGTGATCACCCACAGCTGCGTCATGGCCCGCCTCTTCTTCACTGGTTCATTTTACGCTACCATTATTTCTAGCTTTTCATAGGTCCATGGAGAATGCTTCCGTATAAGTATTTTAATTTCTTCCATAAGTGCTAGACTGGTCCGACAGCTATCATACTTGTAAAGTATTGGAGTAGATAAGGAGGAAAAACTGTGTTGATTCATATCTATGGAGGATCAAGGCTATTTACACTGTCTGTCCAAGCATCACATCATATCAGAGCTAGTCCTTAATAAGGATCGTGCCATACATATAACCTTACATTATCATTAAAAGAAGCTTCCTCACGTTTTCAAGGCACCTCGAGTGTTCCCTAATTAGGCCGAAATTTTCGGAAATTACGCCTATTGCGGCAACTCAGACAATACGAACAACCAGCCACGAATACTGAGCAAGCTCGAAATCTCACAAATAATTCCGTGAATGATAGACTCTAGCCAAAGGGCCATTACCCACCATCACAATTCTATGTTCCATTTTAACACTTTTCGCAACCATTGCGGGGATTTAATATTGAGATTCACTTTGTTTCTACTACTACAGGAGGTTTTCTAGGGCCTAACGACAAAGTAAAATGTCTCCTAAATAACATAAAATACGCTTAATAAGTGCTGGTAGGCTGCCCCGAGGACGAAGAGGTGGGTTCTGGTCTCATTTCCGAAAATATCTCCTGCGAGAAGGGTACATTTGAACCGGGATACTTGATTTGGAACCGGCACATATATATCCCGATATTGTGCTACCGTCCGCAATGGAATGAGATTCCGAAGAAACAACCGAGATCTTACTACGCATTGATCGATGACTCGTGAGTTAGGGGGATATTAGTCTGGGAAGTTAATACGATCCAAAAGCGGTTTGGTGAAAATACGCTTAGATCTTGATATTTGTCTGCAACTAGTGATTCACGGAGCCGGCACCATTTTTGATCCCGGCACTGAGTAGAAACGCTTGAATCAGTTCAAGTATTGGGAAGAGAACAAGGCGAAAACTACAAGGGTTTGCTCGAGCCTTCCACCAACAACGCAAGCCTTCTGCATCAGGGTATCTAAAAAGACTTGCAGCGTAGGGCATCCGAGAAAACAAAGATGTCATTGAAATTCGACGATTCGGTGTCGGGCTATATCCAAGGATTCCATGAGGCCATAGGCGCACCCTAGCTCTCCAATAGCTGTTTGAACCGGCAATCAGACAAAATTCAAGAGGGCGAACCGAAAACTTCTCTCCACGTGGTCAGTTTCCTTTTCCAATCCCCTGATTTTTTTTTTTGCTTCTCTTGACCCTCCAATAATTCGCGATACTGGGGACTTCAATCTCCTAGAAAGGCTAATACAGCGCTAGGCTGACATTGTGAGAAACTTCTCTTCCTAAGCCACAAAAGCATCTCGCCTAATCTAGAAGTTAAACGAAAGAGTGTATATTAACATGCATACATCCACTATCGGCCGCATACACAATAAGATTATCATAAGGAGCAGTCCGAAATGCCTTATGTAGCACTATAATGTCATATATATCCCTGCCACCTATTAAGGATATCGGCTCCGGAACATGAAACGCAGGTCTAGTCGGCCTATAGTGCGGCTGAGGAGATACTAAGGTAGCTCATCAAGGTTACAAGTCAAGCGAAAGTGTGCATTCCAACATGCATACGTCCCCTGTTAGCCAGATAAGCCATAGGACTACCACTAGGAGGAGTCCAATGCGTCTTGTGTACCGTTGTGAATGCCTTCCTCGTTTCTGCCACCTATAAAGGTCACCAGGGTCCAATATCTAATGCAAATATTGCCTACCTATAACTCTACCGTATTATACACCAGAAGGACGGAGTCGTCTTAATTTGTCTTAATCCTAAATCAAAACTGGTCCTCGTAGGAAGGACGGGCATGTGCCTGCTAATATATATGTACGCCTACTCGGACCATCGATTCTACAAACTACTATTGCTAGGACCTGATGCGATTTACTAATATCCAGCGTATAGCTTTTTCTCCGCATACATAGTCTCATTCCAGCAATATACCTCATATGGTGCCATAATGCCAATTTTTAATGGCAGAGTCGACACAGCACTACTCGTCCTATACGGCGTCTTAATTTTCATTGCTATAGTCACTGGCATACACGACAGAGATTCCTTATGCTCAATATTTCGCCGATGGGCTCGGAGGGCAATGTCGCAACGTACATCATGTTAATAAAACGCTTCTATATGAACCATTAACGATGCCTAGATCCGAGGGATATCGAAGCTACAGCGGGCCTTGTTGCACATGTTTCATCTCATATGCAATTTGAGGTCGAACAACAGCCGGACCTCCATCGGAGTTTTGCTCGCTGGCAAACGCTGTAATAATGGCCAAAAACCGAACGGTCCGACGGATCCGGCAACAGCCTAATCATCTAGGAACTGGACGCTCGCATGGGGAGATTGTCATACGCAGCGCCGACGTTGAAGTTAATTTACCGTGAGAACGTATTCCGATATGAGCATTGGCATACCTTCGCTAGCAGTAAAGACTCGGCTACATAATCCGTTCGAGCTAGGGGAAGCAGCGTGAGCAATTAGTATATATCCACCTCCCATACCCACTACAAATCAATCTATTAAATAAGTCCTATTGGTTGGTATACATACATATATCTCCTCTCCATTTCTCCTTCTCTTACACCTCCATTTTTCCTAATCCGTCAACTCCGCACTCCTTGTAATCTCCTCCAACTCCTCTCTCGCCCGGATAGCCAAAACATTCAAAGCACTTCCCGCCAAAATAAACGCACTCTGGTCCTCACTAAGCGTATGCTTGGTTTTAACTACAACCTCCTTATCCCCTTTCTTGATCACCAATTCGACTTCACCCTTTCCTCCGTTTCTCAGCGTATCTAGTAACCCCCTCGTCGAAACCTCATCACAAGAGTGGAAAAGGTCGTAGTCAGACTCGTTGGCGAAGACCAATGGGACAATGCCCTGTTTCTTGAGATTTGTCTCATGGATACGAGCAAAAGATTTTGCAAGGATGATACGGCCGCCTAGATATCGTGGTTGTAGGGCAGCGTGCTCACGTGCCGAGCCTTCACCATAGTTGTGTTCAGCTACAATGAGCCATTCCTGCCCCATTTCTTTCCACCTTTTGGCGAGCTCTGGGATGCCTGATTTAGTGCCGTCGACGTCGTATGCGACGTTGACTTCATTAGTTTCCGCATTGACGGCGCCGATAAGCGTGTTTTCGGAGATGTTAGGA
The DNA here is from genome assembly GCA_010094045.1 of Lojkania enalia. Lineage (NCBI taxonomy): Eukaryota > Fungi > Ascomycota > Dothideomycetes > Pleosporales > Lojkania > Lojkania enalia. The sequence goes on from ML986583.1 coordinate 682,011, forward strand.
AGATGGCCTTTGTATTTAAGCCATGGACCTGCGGCGGAAATAGTGTCCGTCGTACATTGACCTTTTACCTTGTAGAGGACACGGAGAGAGGCGAGCTCTGAATTTGGGAAAACAGCGAAAGGGTCTAATTTTGCTAGACGAGTAGAGTTAGGGTCGATAATGACTTCGACCGAAGGGTCAGGAATGCCAGGGGCTGGCAGGAAATCTGGATTTCCTTCAGCAAAGCCTGTAGAAGGGAGGTCAGAACCTTTTGGAGGCGAGAATGTGAATTGCTCTCCAGATGGTGTTGTGATGGAGTCAGTGATAGGGTTGAAAGTTGTAGACCCAGCGTAAGACATTGCCGTGATCAGCTCAGGAGAGGCTAGAAAATTCATCGTAGCCCTGTTTCCGTCGTTGCGGCCAGGGAAGTTGCGGTTAAAAGACGTGAAAATGGCGTTGGGTTCACCCTTCTTTGGTCCATCGGTGCGTTTCCATTGTCCAATGCAGGGTCCGCAGGCGTTAGCCAGCACGGTGCCACCTGCTGAGGCAAATGTATCAAGAGTTTGGTCTCGCTCCAGAGTAGCGCGAATTTGTTCACTACCAGGAGTGATAAGAAAATCAGCTTTAGGCTTCAGTCCCGCAGCGGTAGCTTGTTTAACAAGTTCTTCAGAGCGTGTCATATCTTGATAAGAGCTATTCGTGCAACTTCCAATGAGGCCGGCACCGAATGTTCGGGGCCAGTCTTTCTCTTCGACTAATGATTTAAACCTAGACAAGGGTGTTGAGAGATCCGGAGTAAATGGGCCGTTAATGTGAGGTTCAAGGGTCGAAAGGTCAATTGCAATCACTTTATCGTACACAGCTTCAGGATCTGCGCGCAGCAAGTTGCGTTCGATGGGTTCTGAGGCGACATCTTGGGCGGCTTGGGCGATCAGACCCCGGTGGGTAGCCCGGAGATATGGAATGTGTGCAGGAGAGAAAGGAAACAGGGATGTTGTAGCACCGACCTCGGCCCCCATATTGCAAATGGTAGCCATGCCTGTGCAGCTAAGAGACTGCACACCAGGACCAAAATACTCAATGATGAAGCCGGTACCTCCCTGAAGCGCGAGTCAGCTAGATACCAACCACAATGGGAAACACTTTACGTACTCTGACGGTCAACTGGCCGGCCAGATTAAGAATTACGTCCTTAGGAGAGGTCCAGCCGTTGAGTTCGCCTACCAGTTTTACACCTAGAATTCTCGGTGCTTTGAGCTCCCAGGGTGCGTCCACAAGAGCATCGACCGCATCCGCTCCTCCGACACCAATTGCGATGGCTCCGAGGCCACCTGCATTTGGGGTATGACTGTCCGTTCCTAGCATCATCAAGCCAGGCGCCGAGTAGTTTTCTAATACAGACTGATGGATGATACCGGCCCCTGGTGGCCAGAATTCTATGCCATATTTTTTTGCTGCTGACCCTAAGAAGTCAAATACCTCTTTGTTACCAGCTATTGAGTTCGGCAAGTCTGTATCGGCTCCCTTTTCGCCCACAATCATATGGTCGCAATGGATGCTCGCCGGCACAGCAGTGGAAGGGAGGCCACAGGACATGAACTGGAGAAGAGCCATCTGAGCCGAGGCATCCTGCATGGCCACTCGATCTGGCTTGAGCTTGAGGTTCGCATTTCCGCGTATTTCTTTGCCGTTGTTTGTGCCTGATAAGAGAGAATCCTCGGGGTGGTCGAGGTGCGAGTAGAGAATCTTCTCCGCAAGTGTCAACTGTCGCGATGATCCCAACACTCTTCGCACTTCCTTTAATTTGTTGGTGAGCTTGTGATACGGCGGCGTGCGCGAAGCAATGTCTACATGATGGTATTGGGGTTTGGTATGAGTCGCCAGGCCTCTTCTCAAGGCTGATTGCGGGCACCGTCGTGAACGATACGGACACGACTGGACGGTGATGTTAGCACAAAAAATTGCAGACACGAGACATGTTACGTTTTATGGTGTAGACGGACGGCTACGTACCCCGCAAATAGCATTTCGACCGCCTCGCAACGCTTGCGCCCGCATTGTACACAGTTGTAGGGCGTCAATGCGGTGCGGTGCTGTCAATGATGGTGAGACTTAGAAAATAGTTGTAGCGAAAGTCGGCCCGGGTCTCATCCCACGCGATAGCCGCCAAGGTCTGGGGAAATTGCAGCCAACCAAATTCACGCTGATGTCAGCACCATTCTCAGCCGGAGAGACTTTTTAGTTGCAGTAGTCACATCAATGCATCTTAGGCAGTAAAATGGCAGTCGATCAGGCCTTAAAACATGACCAATTAGAATATAACATCACCTCGCAAAAGACGAATAATTGCATAGGCAATCTAAATGATTATTCTGCTTAGCTAGCCACAGAGAGAGAATGAATCTACCCGAGTAACCAACCTCCGATATGAACTGTTACCATAGTGAATAAGACTAGAAGCCAGATACTTACGCTCCTGCCCAGGGAATTGCCAAGGCATATATAGTTGGTAAGGGCCTTGATGCTAGTATCAGTCTTTATCAATAGCACCTTGGCCTTAATGTAATGGTTTCCTACATTCAATAAGACATTCTTGTAAGGCCCGGGCCGAAGCCGATTTGAAACTGTTATGTTATCGAAATGCGGACCCCGTTCACCACTTACAGGCCAGGAGGGGGAGCAACCTACAAAACGTCAATTGGAGATGGATTGAAAGAAAGAACGAACCACATACCGCGTTGTACGAACCTGCTGGCGACCCAGCCGGAGGGGGGGGAGGTGGTTGGGCAGTGGTAGGCTCGGATGGAGGCGGTGGAGGAACAGTGCCCGCAGTGCCTGGTGCTGGAGATTGTGGAATCGCTCCTTGCCCGTAGTAGTGTTGCCACATCTGAAGATAAGCGTCGTAACCACCATATGCAGCATACGGGTCTTGTCCACCATTCTGATAGTATGCCGCCCACTGAGCATTCAAATCTGCAGCTGATGTACCGCTGGTGGAAGACTGTGTGTCATTCTGTCCATAGCCACCATAGCCACTCCCATACCCATAGCTAGAGCTTCGATCACGATCACCTCGGTCACCATATCCTTGGCCTCCACCTGAGTGGTTCTCTCCGCCGTAACGGTCGTTATAGCGATGTTGCGGACGCTCCTTAAACGCATCGTAACTGCTCTTCACGCTCCGGAGGAGTTCCATACACAATTCGCGAGCTCGCTGTACCCCTTCAATGCGGGGACCCCTTTCTCGAGTTAGCTGGGAATAAGACATATCGTGCGAGGTTATCATCACTCACGCAATGTGGAGGTACATGGGTTCGTCGCTCTCTTGACCGGTCAAGGGTTCTATATAGCCCGAGCCGCGTCCTTTGATTTGCACCTTACAGCCAGTTTCTTGTTGGACCCATTTGACATTATTTCCACCTTGACCGACGACTTGAGCCCTGAGGTTGAAGCCGCTAATGGGTTCAAGATCGACTGGAATCTTCTCTTCAGGCCATTTACGCTGCGATCCGTCAGCATTTACCAATAAACACATAGTTCCAAGGTTAGTAATACTCGACCGAACTCGTCGCGCTCGACATTCTCGGTTTCGCGACGACGGAATCTACGCTCGTCAACTAGATTTGGCAAATCTTTGCCCATAAGCTCTTCTATTTTCGCAATTGCTTGTTCGAGTGCCTCTTTTGTCGTGGCAGTGACGTGGAGATAAAGTGGCGGATTCTATCCATTCATTAGCGAAGCCTGAAACTCGGAGCATACCTAACATACTTGAACAGTAGCCATGCTCTTATCAGGATAGTAACTTCCGCGAGTTGTGACATCTTGCCTATGTATAAGCAGGGTATTCTAGAAAAGATTAAGTATCAATATATGGTGTTGCGTACCGGCGCCAGTCTCTTCTTTGATCTAGATGTCACACAATTACTGTTAGCGTATGCAAAATGGGGTGGGTGCAAAGCAGCTAGAAGTTTGAGTAAGCTTCAGCTCTCTACAACATTAGAGACGTGAAGAGAGGGAACCTCAGCTCGGCCTTCACAGCAATACTTTGTGTAGTAATGCCGTGATGGGAGTGGGGGAGGGAGTGGAGATGTCCTGGGAGAATCAGTAGGACGACAAAAGTTATTTACCATCTTCTGTGTAGCTCCTTTAGTCAGTGTATAGCGGTTTCGCAAGTCGTTGACTTCAATATCCTTGATATAGTCGCCATCTTGCTGATAGATCTCATTTTGAACGCCGGATCCCTTCTCGGCAGATGGTGACCTGACAGCCGTTGGCGTCGAGAGGCGTGTCTGCAGGAGAGTTAGGATGGCCATTGTGGACGAGCTGATTGCGGTCTTACCGAGCGAATGGGCGGAACATCGACATGCTTGACGCTCTTGCGAGCCTGAATCTGTGCATTGATCCTCGCCGCGGCCGCTGCTGCCGCAGCTGCTGCAGCGCCAGAGTCTAGTTTGGGTGAGGCTACAGTAGAGGGACTGTTGGTGGGCTCGCGGGCAATAGGGCTGCGGGTGCGCCGCGGATGCGAATCTGAGTCTCGGTTCGATGGCGAGCGCGAGCGACGATCGAAGCGGCCGCGCGGAGGAGGGTCGCCTCTGTCAAAGCGTGAGCGCGGACGAGCGTCATCAGACATGGTGCACGGATGCAAGCCTCGGGCGCGGCGTCGAAAGGTAGAAAGAGTGTGGTGTCGCGGGGATGGAATTATTTGTGAGTAAGGTAGAAGATGAAGGGACGCTAGGTTATGTAAAGCTCACGGTGCACGAGCCATCACGATCCTTGCCAAGGCCGCGGTGCACGGGCGAGCAGATGGGCGATTTTCACTCACGTTCATGTCTAACCGATTTCAGCCCTACCGAAATCGGCCCGCACCCTTAGCAAGTCACACATTCAGCCGACCGCCTTCACCCGACACCTTCAGTTTGTATCGATTTTCTCCTCATTCTGCACCAGAGATATCGTCGAAACTCCAAGTGGCCTTGCGGAAGTCCCCAATTCCCCACCATGGCTTCACGGCGAGCTACCCAAGCTCTGCCCTTGCTCCAACTGCTCAACCGACAATGCGCAGGACCCATCCTTCGGCAACAAAGGCCCTCCAGCTCCTCATCCACCCAGGCATTGGCTTACAAGGCATTGCACCGCCGCATTGCACCTCTTCCAACCGATGACCGCCCTCCTGCCTGGTCCGCCCAAGCTGCAGTTAGTAGCATCCTCTACGAGACCCCCCTCCCCTCTCAAGCACCGCCGAAGCGACACATCCTAAATTGCCTGGTGCAAAATGAGCCCGGTGTGCTTTCCCGAGTCTCCGGTATCCTCGCGGCCCGAGGGTTCAACATTGACAGTCTGGTTGTGTGCAATACCGAAGTAGATGACCTCTCCCGCATGACCATTGTGCTCCAGGGCCAAGATGGCGTTGTCGAACAAGCTCGTCGTCAGCTAGAGGATCTCGTTCCTGTATGGGCTGTGCTAGATTATACTCAGTCTCCGCTTGTCCAGCGCGAACTGCTCCTCGCAAAGATATCTACCTTGGGTCCAGAATACTTCGAAGAGCTTCTTGCTCACCACCGTGAAATGGCCCATGCTCCAGAAGGTCTAGAAGAAGGCGTAGACCCGGCGGCGCTTTCAGAGGAGGATCAAGAGGGTCTAGTTGAGGCCGCTGCTCGCGATTCGTTGAAAAGGGATTTCCATCCCAGCAACCTTGCTATTAGTCAAGCATTGCGGCACAAGCACGAACATCTTCGGTCCATCACATTTTTGACCCATCAGTTTGGCGGAAAAGTACTAGACATTAGCACGAACAACTGTATTGTAGAAGTTTCTGCGAAGTCCACTAGGATCGATTCGTTCTTGAAGCTGATTGCTCCTTTCGGTATCCTTGAGTCAGCTAGAACAGGTCAGTATCTTAAACATTCTCCGCTATGTAAAACCTTCTGACTCACTGATAGGACTTATGGCATTGCCGCGTTCCCCACTTCAGGATCAAACCGAGTTAGATGAGAAGGAAGCAGAAGATATTGTGGACCAGAGCACGCTTCCCCCAGGCTAAATCCATGTACCCTACAGTTGGATTTTGGTGTGTCAATTAGAATTTACCTTCCCACAGGCATTACTCTTTATTGTGTAAATACCGGACGGGCGTTCGTAATCGAAGAACCAGTTTCCTAATGCGAGTCCACGCGCATCCACGAATGTGCAGTTGCGAGTCAGACTAATGTGTGTTGCAAAGTAGAGATGCATTAGACTAGTCCCTATTCACAAACCAGGGGCCTACAACAAGAACGGAAGGCGAAGAGCAATCCAAGGGAGTCAATCATTCGTCGTTGATCAGAGTAGTAATCCCCAGTCGGCCGGATAGACCTCCGAACAAGGGTCTAACTGGTGTGTGTACCGTCCGAATGCGCTGACGGCAACACTTTGGGCTTCTCGAGTAAGTCCTAGCGTACCTTTCTTCTGTTTTCCGTGAGAAGTCAAAGATTTACTGGCCCACACTTCTGCCCGTTTTGTGAGTGAGAGATTGCACACAGCATGCTGTGCAATGGGTAAGTAGAAGAGGGTGTCCTGCACAGCCAATCACAACATGGCCGATTGAGGAGATAACGCGCGATGCGACATCGGGAAGGTGAGCACATGAGCCCGAGCCGATCTAGAATATCAACTGCGAACCATGCAGCAGCGGATGCAGAAGCCGTTTCCCGCGAACATGCCTATTGTTCCTTCGGGTCTTGTCTTTCCTCCGGGCACGGGCTGCCACTAGATATGACACAGACTCACGCAGTTCATACGGGTAAAGAGGCTGCTAAGGAAGTGGTTGCAATAACGTGACCTACCACTCTTATGGGGAAAGAAAAAATAAAAGAAAAAAAAGGAAGGGAAGGAAAGAAAAGAAAGTGACAGAAGTGGAACTTCAGCGAAGCCAGTGGCGCCCAGCAACTCGCGGTTTTTAGAAGCGTCTCCCGAAGCGTAATTGATAAGAGTTTGTTGATAAAACTCTTTGCCGTGTTACTGTCCAAGCTAACAGTCGAACTCTTCAACGACTTCTATACAATACTGCTTCGCGGCCGCTAACACAACACTGTGCCCCTGCGGAAGGGTGGTCTTGATCGTGGACCCTGAAGTTTGTTGCTTAAGCGTGGTGGTTGCCGTCGTGCAGGCTCTCTTGCCTCGATCAAAATCCTGCACGGTGCCCCTTTCAACGCACGCCAGGATGTTGAGCTGATCCCGGCTTGCTCTGGACTCGTTTGCATGAAGAGTGCGTCCTGCAAAGAGTTCATGGGATCGATGTTGTTGTTATTGCTCCGCTCATATGCCATGGCAGAGCCTTGTCCCGCCGTTTGAACGGCCTAATAGAGAAAGCTGAAGACTAGAAGATCACGCCTTGCATACGACCGATATGACATGCCGGTTGCTTTGCAATAATTCCTTTTCCTCACCCAATTCCAAGCGAGTCCAGCATCCGATATCCGCCCCGCCGCTCTGGATGCTTGAACCGTCTACGGCCTGCGTGACGTGACTCCACCCCGTGTGAAGGTATATTCTATCCTACAGTCCGGAATCTGCCCCACTACGACAGGCGCTCACAATAACGTATCAAGATGCCGCGTGCTGCCACTGCGACCTCTGAATGGTTAGCTTGGAACAGACCTCGAGAGAATGCAGTAAGAGAGCATGCGACCAAAAGAATCCTTGTATGCCATCATATCATGCACAGAGCCGGCTCGGTAGATTGGGGTGGGGACAGCTAGCTATTTGGGAAGAGGCTAAAAACTGTTCATCCCCGCCGACTAGTGCGAGAGCTCGCCTCAAGCACGCGTTACATCGAAGAAAATCCTGGCAGGCGTGCTCGAGGGCTGCTTGGTGGGTGGCTGCCGCTGTCAGCGGGTTCTGCGAGTCTAGAGTCCGCAAAGCCCCCCGTTCCCATCGACACGAGGACGTGGGTCTGGTTGGCTTGGCACTCCCGGCGGGCTCCAATCTGGTGTTGAAACGACCGATAAGCTCGGCGCGGTTGGATGCAGCTTCAGGGATCCCTCTGTTGCCGTATCGGTGGCCTCTGACTCCTGGGTCGCCGCATCAAACATGCCGGGCAAACCGCACACACAGCTCCTCACTCTGCTGCTTCTTTGGCCCGTATAACAGGCGCCCACTGCTAGTTCACTCGCTTTTTTTCCCTTCGACTTGGGCTGCGAGTGAACGCTCATTCCACGTGGTTTTACCCTCTGCAGGCAGTTGCGTCACTGGCTCCCCACGCACGAGCTGTGCCTGCGCCCCTCAGAACGTGAGCGGGAGCCCTCCATTCTATTCCGGTGACGTGTTGCCAGTCTTGATAAACTGTCTGCTCTCCGACTCTTCTTTCTGGGAATTGGCCAATTGGCAGCATCTCTTATCGTCCGGTCGGCCGTCGAGGTCCTGCTATTGCTGTCGCGGGCTAAGCAGCTCGATCGCCACCAACGCGGTGTAACAATACACAAAGAGCCTCGGGTTCTCGCAACTGCTCTCCGCCGAACACAGCTCGCGAACACATACCAGTGGCTCTCCGGGACATGAAATACGGTGACACTCTGCGCCAGAGGTCCATTCCCGAATGGGGTCACTGTAAGTATCCAAAGCCCTATTGTGCATGCGCAAGCTGACGGCAAGGCTTCTGCTGCCAGACAACATCGACTATGACTACCTCAAAGACTTGATCAAGCACCACACGACCCAAGGCACAGGGAAAGCCGTATCAATACCCGGTCAAGGCGACACGGCCGAGAAGGCGTTCGGGGATACGTTCTTCAGAGTGCTGAAGGCTCAACATGATCGCATCAACCTTTTCATCAAGAGCAAGAGCGGCGAGATCGAGCGCAGGCTGAACTTCATTAGCAAGCGGCTCGTGCAGCTCCAGAATCAGCGTCCTCGTAACGCGCCGCTACCTACGAGAATCGTGGAGAAGTATGCCAAGATCGATGCCGACGTCATTAAGTAAGAAGCCGCCCGTTCTTTTAGCAAGGGTATGATGCTGACACGGGACAGGGCTGGCGAAGAGATCCGATCTCTTTCACGATTCCGAATAGCGCAGCGAACAGGCTTCCATAAGATTCTGAAGAAGTACAAACGTTGGACTAGAGATCGCGGACTGGAGCATCGCTTCAAGGGCGAAGTGACGGAAAGCCCTGACAGCTTCTTCCAGGTAGACTTGGGATCGCTGCTAGATCAATACATTGACGTGCTCACATCGCTCCGCGCCCCGCTCAACGAAGACGTTGGAACAAACACCGGTGCACAAAACACCACATCACAGATCACCAAGGTCGTCCAAGAGGGCTCTGACGTAGATTTTGACGTTGCCTTGTCCATAATTCCCCTTGGGCATCAAGGCTCAAGAGCTACATACTGGATTCATCCTGACAACATCGTTGAAGTGCAGGTCCTTCTACTCCAATATTTACGTCTCCACACCTCTTCGGGCACATCTCCCACCACACCGAAAGGCTCCCCATTTGCTACTCCAGCACGACGCAAATCTTCTGCGACATTTGATAAGTACTTTGGCAATGAAGATGACGTGGGCTTCGTGATATTGGATGATGTGGAGTTATATGCTCGGAAGCAAAATGCTAGTACGGTCGGTTCGAGCGAAGAGGCTACAGGTGTTCTTCGTGGTAGAGCAGCCGGAAATGCACGATGGACATCGTCCGGTGACGCAGCCATAGTCGTAGGACTAGAGTCTAATCAAAACGTCCGAGACCGAGAAAGCATCAAGAGGACTAAGCTTAAGCGCAAACATCTTGCAACCTTCCTGGAAGCCTCCAGTACTTCCAACGATGAACTCGAATCCGCCTCCTCCGAAGACGAGCGAAAAGGCATAATTGCCGTACAGCAATGGCTCGCACAACATAGAAACATCAAGCCCATTGCAGGGACGTACTCGAAACGTACTAGGTTTGTCGGTCTTCACAACAACGAGGCTGGAGCCATTTGGGCGTTGTTGGACAGAGATGTATTCGTGAAGCCATCTCTTCATACATACTTGAAGAACAATGAGTGGGTTTCGGAAGCGCGTGAGGCATCCACCGAATTTCCGCATGCCGTCTTGGAGGTCCGTCGAGAAGGGAATCACCCGTTGAGTTTGATCCAAATTCTAGACCGCAGTCATTTGGTACGTGAAGTATCAATCAATCTTCCCTTTATTTTTCTGATACAGGCTTAGGTCGAGCGCGTGCGTAGCTTCTCCTTGGAGACTCACGCCGTTTGGACATGCTGCAGACCCGTCGCCATGTCTACGCCATTTTGGGTAAGTTATGGGCCGCAATATCATTGCAGTCCCCGCGTGCTGAGAGCTTCCAGATATCACTGCTCGATAAAGACATTCGTAAACTGCCGGCGCCCATCAGAAGGCAACGGCGAAAGGCCAGCAGTATCACAGATACCGTCTCTCATCCCTCATCAGCAAAGACTGCTTCTTCAACCCCCTCACTCACTGATGGCCAATCAAGCCCAGTGTTATCACGAAATGGAGAATCTTCCGTCACTTCAGCACCCGAGTTCGTCGAGCCCCCATCTCTCCGCGCCTTCAGGAAGAAACGAAAATCTTATTCCAACTATCCCCCTCCGATCGGAAGCGAGGAACCTCGGCAACGCTACTGGAACGAGTACGATAATCCCGAATCAGCAGACGAAGGGTATTACATCTACATCGACCCAAACGCCTCTATAAAATTCCCCGGCCAAGAGTTCCTTGAAACCTGGGCGGCACGAGCAAAACAGTTTTTTCACTACGGTCTCCCTCCTCACGAATCTCCGCTTCTCTCGACAGTGGAAGATGGAACGAGCGATGAGGAAGAAACAGTAGATGAGCCTATAGCTGTTGTTAATAAGAGCTATGGGACCATGTCTCTGGAACATGGCGTCGAGCATCGTGCAGGTGGATATTTCAGCTCACTCTTCCGCTCTCTGCGCGACCCGCACCGCGACGCCGCGACCCTTGATAGCATTCGTAGGCAGTCTACAATACAGCGTCAAACCCTACTCTCACAAATCGAAATCCGGCAACATGAGCGAGAGGTGACGAAATTCTGGTTCTATAGTACCTCCCTAGCCGCTGCCGTTGTTATTGTTACCATTCTATCTGTACTGACTACAACAAGTCGCAAGAAAGAGAGAGGTGTTGCAGATGCAGCGGTCTTGTTTGGCACGATTTGTAGTTTATTGCTATGCTGTGGGGCTATAGTGACTATGGAGACGAGAAGGGAGAGGCTAGGGTGGGTGCATCAGGGATTGGTGTTTGTGGTTGTGATAGGCGTTGTTGTGGTTGATGTATTGCTTCTTAGATGGATTTTGGGTTCGTAGGATGACTAGATTGTATGGTTTGAAAATTGATGTTGATGGCGGGGAAGGTGGGAGATTGACTGAGTGGTATTGATTAATGTTTTCGATGTTCGAGCGTAAGGTTTGATGCTCGTGTGGGATGTTTAATTCGTGTCGCTAGTACCATTTTGAGCTGGTGATGGACTTTGGAGGATATTTGTTGTACCTGTTTTGAGGCCGATGGATACCAGTAAGCATACAGTATGCTATTGTATGTAATGAAGAATGAAAGGAATATAATACGTGGAATTGTTTCATACTTTGAATTGGGTTACGAGCCTTCGTGTGCGATGTTATCTTAATGGTGATTATAGTGCTTGGAGGGGTGCGTGAAAGGTGAGAAGTAGTAGCTAGGGCTACCATAGGTGTGATTATGTAACAATGTATGCATTAGGGTTTCGTAGAAGTTCATTGAGAGGGTAGGAAAGATATTAAACTCGAACTATGCGGTCACCACATGAAGAAGCTAGGATTTACGAAATAGGATCCTCAGCGAGGTCTTGTTTGCTATGAAGGTTGCTCGATAATGAACACTATTAGTTCCTACGTAATTTTACAAGCAGTGGCTCATATCCAGTCACCCTGATGCGGTGTCTAATGTACATGCGTTAGGGTATAAATAAAGGTTATAGAAAGAGTAGGGTACGCATTACATTCTAACTATGCGGGCAGAATTCATACAAGTTTAAGTATAGCGAAAGCTTACAACTAGGCAAAGCATTAGGTCCTCATCATACGGTCACCATGTGAAAAGATTAACCAGCACCTAGCAGAACTGGTGCAGGGTATCATAGAAACCAATTTAGCATATAGTATGGTATTTTACGGTGGTGGTATTGAACATTCACATGATACCAGCCATCGCAATCAATATGATCGCCCGCCCGTGTTTTCTTAATGTAGCCCCGGATTATTATTATTTTTCTCTGAGTTTAGGGGCAATTTGAGGGATCTTCTCGTAACCTCATTTCTATACATAGTCATCTATTTCTATAATATATCGAATGGATCGTGAGCCCAACGGCCGGGAGGAGCTCCTTGAGCGAACCTCTGATGAAGCTCCCGAGGCTATCACTAATGATTCCAGAGATAGAAGCAGCATGGAGGTAATGAGAATGATTTAGTGGAGTTAGAAGGCCGGCCTTGAAGGGGTTGAAGAAGATGTCAAAGTCAACCAAGGGGGGTGCGACCTACCCGGTCGTAAAATATATCAAGACATGGGAGGCTATCCCCTAGAGCTAGCATACATGATATTAACCAGCTTCGGGTCTCCCTGGAACTAAGTTGATCCTCATTAGGGGGTAGTACAGGAGCGGGTAGGGCCTCTCTTTTGCAAGAATTAACTGGTGAGACACTCGATGTTGGACACAGTTAAAAATTCTGTAAGTCGCAATTCGGTCGCCATGCTCACTATCTCAACGGATTTAAATACTGCATGGACACAAGACTATGGAATATGGCCCGCGATGATTGACGGAAAGAAGTGGCGCTTCGTTGACGCACTTCGGTTTGGAGCTGTAGATGGGAACAATTTGGATATTCCGGAAAACATGAAGAGCTCTTTCCTTGCCATCGGTTCTTCTACAACTATCGTGGGGGTACTCTTGCACGACAGTATGAAGGACCACGGAGAAGCTGATCAACTTAAAACTACTTGATGGCTTCAATGCTTCTACGGTCCAGAGCTTTTTTTTTTTTTTTTTTTTTTTTTTAAGGGAATATCACGGTAGCCACAACGAAACGAGGCAAGACTCATCCTCCTAAATTCCGCCTCGAGAAATTGTGCTCGGGGTAGACTAGGCGAATCCCAAACCCGGGCGTTCGCGGGGAGAGACGAAAGCGGGAGCTCCCACACTGGAGGACGTTGCTAGCGCAATAAAGGACCCAATTTAGGATTAGTTCAAGATGGCGAAAGGGTCAGCGATCCGAAGGAGGAAGGAATGGTGGTCTAGAGCATCACCATCGTCATAGTATGACTGACTACTTCTGGCAGCCGGGGAATGTAGGGCGAGGTGCACACTTAAAAGCAGTGTCAAGCCAAAACGAAGCCGTATGTCATGGAGAAGGGCAAGGACAAAAAGACTAGTGTCATCTACTCGCTTAGTATTCTGGATTCCATGCATCGCACAGTCAACCAAATTGGATTTCTCTCATCACTGTGAATTGGACGTAATGGGAGCTATGTGCCTTGACTATGGAGGGTAAAAAATCAAGCTAGCACCACTCTTCTCTTTTCTATTGTGTGGGATGCTTTCGCGTGTCTTATCCATACATAATTTTTATTGGCTACTGCAAGCTTGCGGCCAAGCTTTCAACGAAGATCTGTCTTCAATGTGCTGTCTAGTCAATCAGCTGATGAATGGACTCTCAGTATGCGAAGATTGGATTGAAAGAATAATTTGTGATTCTAGGTAGTGGGTCACACGATTTAACTAGTCAACGTCGCTCTAGTCGTGGCTAGGAGAATCCACGGGCCTTACTACATCTTTTTATGAATGCGATGGGGCTAGGTAAACCGAATTGAATGGGTGAGAGTTCATGAATCCATGTTCTGCAAACGACGGAATCGATGGTGTGCATCTGTAGAGTACTAGTCAGTACATCAAAACCAGTCAAATTGGTCTCAATCGACGATAGGAAAGCCTTACCGTACCTATTTAATATTCTAGCATGTGTTGAAGATCTTGTTGGTTTACAAGCTAGCTAATCCCTGATGTAGATCAAATGAGGCTCAAAGACCATTGAATCCAAACAGGCGGAATGATTCTCGACATCCCGAATACCAAGCAAATTCTCCTTTGAAGCGGAAATTGCCAACGTCAGATGCGTAGAGCAATTCAAATTTGGCGCAGCTGGGCAATAAGCGTTTGACAGGACGTCCAACCGTGGGCCGTGGGTGTGCCGCGTGCCGAGCGCCGCATCATTCCGAAGTACTATTCGGGTCAATTCCACGGCCGAGCTGGCGCGCATTGATGTGTCGTCATCCACAACATAGAAGAACATCGCGAACACTCTTTCCCATCGCGCGCCCAGCTGTCTTCATCTTCTCCCGGAAAATTCTGCATTGGCTCCTCTGCAGCTCGCCATGTTGTCGTAAACTCCGTTCAGCGTATGTTTCCATCTGTAGACGTTTTTCCGGCGCGCTTGAATGCTAACCCCCGGCATGTGAAAGGGCGCTTGAGCCTCTTTTCTTGAAGATTATTGTTGCTTGAACGTCCAACAACCCCCAAACTGTGGTGTACGAAAGAGTATTGACAGAACGCGTTTGTCCTAGAAGAGGTAATACGGAATGGCTGTTCGCAGTCGTTCAAGCCGAATTTTGAGGGGACTGGCCTATGCCACTGGCGCCGGTGTCGCCGGTGGTGTAGCATTGTACATTGCGTATCGACCGCGAGATATCCCTGGATTGGAAGCTGCTACCGTCCCACCACCTACGTATGGTGAAGGAGGTGTCTTCAAGCCACCAAACTTCCCTTACATCAAGACAAGAGATGAGCAGATTGCGGATCTTAAGCGAAGTGCAGGTGTAATAACTTCGGCTGTGCAAAAGGCTAGAGGCAGGATTAATAACTGGATTGGAGGAGGTAGTGCTGCACCTACTGAAGAGAAGGCACAGGACGAGCCGTACGATCTTCTGGTCATTGGTGGCGGTGCAACAGGATCTGGTATTGCCCTGGATGCCGCGACTCGGGGACTGAAGGTTGCGCTCGTTGAACGCGATGACTTCAGTAGCGGAACTAGTAGCAAGAGCACAAAGTTGGTTCATGGCGGTGTCCGATATCTTGAAAAGGCTGTTTGGAACTTGGACTATAATCAGTAAGATTATTATAGAGGCTGCCAATCATTGGAGCTAACCATCTTGAAAGGTACAAACTGGTCGTTGAGGCTCTCCGAGAACGCCGGTACTTTTTAGACACCGCTCCGCATCTCTCCGCATGGCTCCCTATCATGATTCCTGTCGACAAGTGGTGGAAGGCACCCTACTTCTGGGCCGGTACTAAGTTCTACGACTTCCTAGCTGGATCTGAGAACATTGAAAGTTCGTACTTCCTGACGAAGAGCAAGGCTCTCGATGCCTTCCCGATGTTGAAGAAGGAAGGTCTTTTCGGTGCTTTGGTATACTATGGTAAGATGGCCCATCGTCTCGGTCAGGGTTGTACTGATCTTACTAGATGGTGCACATAATGACTCTCGCATGAACGTGTCCCTTGCCATGACAGCGGCGTTATACGGTGCGACTGTTGTAAGCCATTGCGAAATTACAGCATTGGAAAAGGACGCTTCTGGAAAACTCTGCGGCGCACGAGCTAAGGACTGCATCGCCGAACGTGACGGCAAACGAAGTGAGGAATTCGCCATAAAGGCCAAGGGTATTATTAATGCTACCGGGCCATTTACAGACTCTATCAGGAAGCTGGATGATCAGAACGTACAAGAGATTGTTGCTCCAAGCTCTGGTGTCCATGTCATCTTACCCGGTTTCTATAGTCCCGCGAACATGGGTCTCATCGACCCCAGCACATCCGATGGACGAGTAATCTTCTTCCTGCCATGGCAGGGTAATACGATTGCCGGCACTACCGATACTTCCTGCTCCATCACTAAGGATCCTGTTGCAGGTGAGGACGAGATTGAATGGATTCTGAAGGAAATCCGGCGTTATCTCCAACCACAGATTACCGTCAGGCGCGGCGATGTTCTCGCCGCTTGGTCTGGAATCCGTCCTCTTGTGAAAGATCCTAATGCAGCCGCAACAGAAGGTCTTGTACGCAACCACCTGGTAACAACGTCTTCTTCTGGTCTCATTACCTGCTCTGGTGGAAAATGGACCACGTACAGACAGATGGCCGAGGATACCGTGGACGAAGCAATCAAGGAATTCAACTTGCGAACGAAGGCATTGATAGACCCACCTCGCGTTAGCGGGACTGCAATCCGCGATGAAGCACCCCTCGACGGCACTTGCCAAACACATCGAGTAAAATTGATCGGCGCGCACGGTTACTCCAAGACGCTTTTCATAAATCTCATTCAGCATTACGGAATTGAAACCGAAATCGCCAAGTATCTCACACAGGCTTATGGAGATCGAGCTTGGACTGTTGCAGCACTGTCAGCCCCAACGGAGCAACGGTTCCCGGTGCGCGGCAAACGCATTTCTGCGCTGTACCCGTTCATTGATGGTGAAGTCCGTTACTGTATCAGGCACGAGTATGCTCAAACAGCGAGCGATATCCTTGCGCGGAGAATGAGACTTGCATTCTTGAATGCTCAGGCCGCCCTTGAAGCTCTACCTGCTGTTATTGATCTCATGGCCGTGGAGCTGAAGTGGGACTCGAAACGAAAAGACCTAGAATGGAAGGAGACGGTGAAATTCCTCGGTAGCATGGGTTTGCCGAAGGGCAAACTGAGTCTGACAAGGAAAGAGGTCGAAAGTGGGAGAGTGGGCAAATATGCCGATGAGGAGTACCATCTGTATGCTCGACACGGTAAGCGCAACTCGTGAACACTTCGGAACGCATTACTAATGTATTTTAGATAAACCAGATGAGGTGATAGATTCCGGTTCGGAGTACCCGCTAGGTCGTAACCCGGTGGTAGGAGAGCAATCAGAGGTCAACAAATGAAGGCCAAAATTTTAACATGATACGTTGCATTTGATCTTTGTATCTATGGCGTGTTTGAGGTGGAAATTAGAATCATAGGCGCGATATTTTAATTTGATAACCTGCCTACTACGAGGGCGTTTGCCATTGCTTGTACTTACATATTTTTCCACGCCCCTCGCAGGTTTGTTCATCAGGCTCGTGCGCTGCAGAATGTTTACACTTACCAAAACCGGTTTCAAAATTGCGAAATTCCCTCCAACGGCGATGAGTAGTTGCAAATCCTTACTCATCTCATGCCTAACATAGCAACCGCAACGCTGAAGTTTATTTCTTTCGCCTCATGAGACCTGGGCTGCGTACCTGCATGTGATCTGCGCCGGACTACCGCCCACGTCTCAGACATCGCACGGCCACACGATGCGCAGAGATCCGAAGTACTTTTGCATGCCCCAGCTCAGCTCTCACGACGTTCTGCCTGCTTTGGCAACCGCGTAATCGTAACTTCAAACAGGAATTTTCCTCGCTTCGGCGCCTAAACGATCGGATCACACTCCATCTCACATCATTCGCGTCAGCTCGGTCCCAGATTTGTACTACCGCACTCCTCGTGATGTCAAACGAGGATTGTTGCGGGAGCCGCAATTATTACTGCATATAATCGCCAGCATATGCGACCCATAGACCCATGAGCGCTTTTCGGATGGACTAGCCCGGTTCGGGCAACCCGCATAGTGGAGGCGATATGGAAATGTTAATTGATGCTTAGTGTGAATGCTGGGAACATAGAATAGATTACGGATGGAATTGAGACCCTGGCAACTGGCCTAGTATTGAGGCGAGAGGTTTAGTGCTGAGAGGGGTGTAGAGCAGGGAGGTATGGGGCTTAAGGCAGCGTGAACTGCTGCTTCGTTTCCGATTCGAGGGAAGTCTGGGGGAGTGTTGCGAGTGATGATGGATGGGCGATCTGGCGTGTCGGCGAGCTAGGCTGGTTTAGGTACGTGGGGTGAGTGCTAAACTGCACGAACATTAGGCTCCTACCAACTACAACACCACCCCGCTATGGCGTCGACGAAGTTGGAGATTGTGGAGCGTGATGAGGCGGGCGTTGTCACAGCATCCTACGTTGAATCCAAGAGCGAGAAGAGGAGCGGAGGAAGCCGTGTTGATGTCATTGTTAGTGTCCTAATCTTCCCTAACTCCAAAACAAACTACTACCTGTATGCGGATATGCTGACGATGGGGATAGCTCCCAGCCCAGACGAAGAGTTATGCACAACAGCTCCTCGATGTTTTCCTTCCGGCTGGTTATCCGCAGAGCGTTACTGAAGACTACATACAGTCTGTGCTCCCTCTTCTCTAATTGGCTCGGAGATCCGCACATCAAAACTGTTCATTTCTAATATCTCGATTGATTAACAGGTACCAAATCTATGTCAGTAACGCTTCCGCATATGACGATGAGCTGAGGGACTGATGATAGGCAAATGCAGGACTCGCTCCAAGCCTTCTCTTCCTCAATTGCCGGACTATTGTCCTCACGAGCAGTCCTCGAAGGTATCTCCAATATCTCTGTTAAAACTTGCCCGCTCGTCCATATATTCCCTTTTTATTCCCCAATGACTATTCATCTCACCCAATCCGTGGCCTCGGGCCCCTCCCCGTTTTGCATCATTCTATTAGCCATGTAACCCCGTGCTGGATCGTACTACCACTAAATTAATTAATTCACGCATTGTCTCTCCATAATATCCTCCGATTGCAGTATAGCCCAGGGGACTGATAGCGAAGCAGGCGTCGGTGTCGGAGACGCAATGGCATCCCCCACAGCCGCGCTACTGCTGTCCGTCTTGCAGGAGTCCATGGGCCGCATAGCAACAATTTTGTTCGCGCACAAGCTCGGTACCTCGTTAGAACCTGAGTGCAAAATGTATCGGCTCGCGGCCGACATATTCAATGACATGGCTATGGTCCTGGACTGCCTATCCCCTGCATTCCCCAGGACAGTCAGAGTGGCTGTGTTGTCGTTTTCAAGTGTTCTTCGATCGCTTTGCGGAGTTTGTGCTGGGAGCTCGAAAGCCAGCTTGTCCGCGCATTTTGCAAAGCGCGGGAATTTGGGCGAGTTGAATGCGGTAAGTGTGTTCCCGCTAGCTACCATCCTATATCCAATGACATGAGCTGGGGATCTCGATTCGCTACAACATAGTCCGATGTGAGAAGACGAAAGTTTTGAGGGGGGTCAGGGCGTTCATGTGCATGAACGGCGCATATTATTGAAAGGTTGGATGAAAACCATTTTGATGAGATGCCATATTAACAATCGGGTCATTTATGAACCTAACACGTGTTTGATATCAACACGATAAGCTTAACGCTGATCTTATTTGCAGAAGGACTCCAGCCAAGAGACCGTCATATCACTTCTCGGAATGCTGGTATGTATGCCTCCCTCTCCAAACATCCCTATTATTGCGGTGATAAACCGAGCCCATTCGGAGGTCGAGTCCGAGGCCCCCGTTGTCGTTCCTGTGGAATAGGCTGATGACCGCTTACACATAGACCGGAAGCGTAGTCGTTTCCTGGGTATCCTCACCATTGGCGACATGGATTACCTTGATAACCCTACTGTCCGTACACCTCTTGACAAACTATTTCGCCGTAACATCCGTCAGCCTACGCACGTTAAATCGCCAAAGAGCCAACATCGTGCTCAGCCATGTCCTGCAATCCGGTGCGGTACTCCGGCCCCAACAAGTGTCCAGCCTCGAGCGGATCTTCGAGCGCGACGGAGTTTTGCGATGGGCGGCAGACGGCGACCAGATTCTCGGACGCTGTTGCATAGGCGTGACATTGAGCACACTTCTCGCCCGCATGGGGGCCAGCCGCCGTCGGACAGGATCGCGAGAGCTGCAGGACATCAAATTGTCCGAATTGATGCAAGTCTATCGAGACTGCGCTTACATATTATGGTACGATCGATCTGAAGCCTGCATTGTTTTGAAGGATGGCGCTTCGCCGAGCGATCAGGTAACGGCATGGGCACAGGCGCTTCTGCTAGCGCATCGCGCGAGAAGACATGTAAAGGCAGCGAAAGGACCTTGGGAGCCTAATGTTGGACAGGATGACACATCCGTCTCAGCAACAGAGGGCGGGATCCTCGCTGAGCTGAGATTTACGCGCAAAGAAGCATCAAAAATGTTTGATGCGCACGCCGGTCGACTCAGAGAGGCCGGATGGGATCTCGAGATCGCAGCATTGGAGACAAAAACTGGGACCAGGGTCGAAATTGAAAGCTATTAAACGAGATATAGAGCCATTCTGGAATATTTCCAAATGAGAAAAATTAGAATAGGAAATGTTGTCATATATTTTGTGAAAAATAAATCAACGAAATAAAGCCGTGACGTGATCGACGTTCAAATTTATGCGAGGAGCCTGTATCGGGTTTCATAAGGATCACTATCACGCATCAGACTCTGTCCGTGTCGGGTGCTTTCCAGTAATCCACCGAACCTGGCTGCGATGAAGAAAGCGGATCCACCTGTTAGACTGTCAGACAATAAGCCCACTTATCAACGTTTCATGATTAGACAATGTACTACTTTCAGAC
This sequence comes from Lojkania enalia, assembly GCA_010094045.1. Taxonomy (NCBI): domain Eukaryota; kingdom Fungi; phylum Ascomycota; class Dothideomycetes; order Pleosporales; genus Lojkania; species Lojkania enalia. The sequence continues at coordinate 702,543 of ML986583.1, forward strand.
CAGTGCTCGAACTACATGTAAGTGCTGATTTCCATCAGTATAATGAGTCAAGGCCTTTCCAGGAAGAGTTCTTGTTGCGCAGTTATCCACCAAATTTTGTTGGGGGGGCAATGGTCTTCCGGGTTCGTGTGGGCTTTGTGTCGTGAGACATGGCAAGCTCCAGGAGGCCTGACTTTCCCCGCGATACGCGAGCCGCAAAAGGAGCAACAACGGAAGAGGATTTTGAGGCTGTCATACAACTCACCAATGCGGCTAAGCGAGTAATCTCCTTCCCGGGATTCTGGGTACGGGTTGACCAGGTATAGTATTTCCGAGTGGGTAATCTTAAATGGGTGTTGATTTTGATGAGCACCACAACAAGCCGTCCTTTTGCAGGTACGTTCTCCAAAAAAAAATTTTCTGCTTGCGGTTACTCGACATGGGACTTTTGTGGGGTTCTTATTATTGAAGTGGCGCCTGCAGGAGGGCGCCACGGGCAGAATAGGTGTGGTGTTGAGATCTGGGAATGCAGGATGCACGGCTAAAAAGCCTAAATAGGCCAGCCCACGAGGCAGTGAGGCGGCGTTAATCGTCGTGATATATGCATATATGGCAAGGCAATTGGACATGACACCCCAAGCGTGTCCGCTCTTGCGGTAACGATGTTGATGTTGGCAGCAGAAAAATCAAACCGAAGATTTTTTCGAAATGCAGACGCAGCCGCTTACAATCGGCTGGTGCCACGAGGCTCAAGCTTTTAAACTCTTAGCCTTGGTGAGATATGTACCTAAATCACTTGATGGCTTCGATTCGGCCTTTAGAATATGCGTAGAACACAATAGCGCAGTCGCGGCCAACCCTATACAGGAAATCCACGGCTGCATGGTCTGCCGATGGGCTCCCTGATTGAGCACTCTCAAGCGAGCATCGTTCACGCCGGCGCGGAGTCAGCCCACGTTCACGATAGATACCGAGGAGTTTACCCAACAAGGCTGGGAAAACAGTCACGCTATCGGAAAAGGCAGGCCCCTGAGGTCGAAAAGGAACATGGTCTTGGTGTTTTCAGGCGCCTCATGCGCGAAGGCGGCGATTGAGATAGGACTAACTCATTTCGGGAGACTTCTGGAAGGCTTCTAGAAGCACGAAGCCAGAAGCTTAGCACCAGGTGCGAGTAACGCTGTGTAACGTTCAGCATCTCACAAACCCTTCTCCTTTTTCCTCGATCTGTTACTCAAAATGGCCACCGCGGAGGCTGAAAGGGTAGTAGTACTGGGGTTTAAATTAAATAATGGTGTGCGCAAATAGGAAAAGTCTACGCATAGTCACCCGTGATGCGTGTTTGTGTTTGCCATGGCGCAGGATCCGGTTGGAGCTCGCCGGGTCAGTAAGTGGCTTGATGCGTTGTTGAGGATGACTTTGCAGCAGAGCCAATAATTTTACCGTATCGAACCACAGCGCCAGCGGGCGCTTGACGGTCCGCAGTCTGAGGATTGGGGTGACGGGCAGAGGTCTCTTGCGCCACACCCCAATGGTAGGGCGAGGCCACCCAGGAGTCAAGCGCTGTGGCCGTGCACGGATCGCAAAAGAATTATGGAGAACGCAAAACCTTGGGCGAATGGCAAAACAGCGGCGTAGAGGCGCTGGGTTGGAGCGGTATTGGATGGATGCCTGGTGAGTTGGTGAAGCGCCCACCATTTGCCGGTTGGCGTCACGCAAATCGCTGGGCCGGGATCTTCACAGGCGCCGCGCTGATTGTTTCCACAAGCTGCGCCTAAGGGGCGCGATGATGCCATCGATAATGAAGGTCGCTGCGAGAATGGGAGGTTGCAGGAGCGCCTTTACTGCTGTCGTTGGACTAGTGGCTTTGATGCCAATGTGCCTGGAGACGGGGACAAAGAGTAGTAGAGTGCTCGTCTTAAAAGCAGCCGGATGGTGTCGGGAGCGGCGTCTTTGAGCAGCGGCCATAGTGCTCCGTACGTACCGAGCAGTAGGCCGGTTTTGCACGGTTTTTTTGTGTTCGTTTGCGGCGCAATGGAGACTCGTGACTCCGCGGATGGGTCTGCATAGGAGCGTCATGGCGTAGGGGCGGAGGTAATTTTGAGCCCTGTCCGCGCATGTGCCGGGGTCGGAGCGACAGTGCGGAATGGTAAATTATCATGATTATATGTACATACAGAACTAGAAGATGAACATGCAGACGCCTGCGGTGCCACCGGTGGGCGCGAACTGGCTGATTCACGGTCGTCACAGCGGCGGCGGCGACGACGACGACGACAGCAACGGCGATCTTGCGCTACTCCACGACTGAGGACTCGTCGTGCTCGTGCTTGCCGTCATGTTTGAGGAGCGTGTGTAGGTTTACTGCTCCACTAGCGGAGTAGGTAGACTCCCGTGGGACACGCCGCAACAAAGCCGCGGCGAAGCTGCGGCAGCGTGGTGGGCGTGCGCTGGTGCAAGTGTGTAAAATACATACATGGCATGTGTGCAGTGCGAGCGCGAGTGGAGATGGGGTGGGATAGGATGGATGCTGCCGTGGAGTGGCAATAACAATCCACCCAACCGTCCGCCCAGTGTCCAGTCGTGAGCGCCGTGGGTAGGGAGCGAGCCCAGCAAAATGCGGCGGGCAGGGTTTGGCTGGGCGTACGGGCGCTCGGGCCAGGGCTCAGCGTTTCAGCAGAAGCCAGTGGTCTTGGCGCACGACCCTTGCGCCTTCTTTGTGCGTTCGAAAGCTTCGATGGCCCGTGCGGGAAGGCGTGAGCCATGGGAACCCAGCAGTTGCCCAATCAGGCGTGCCGCCGGCCGGCCGTAAAAGCGGCAAGAGGAACGGCGCCGACCCAACGCACCTGCTGCGCACCTTCTGTGCACCTTCCCAAGCGCTTTCGTCGGTCGTGCGCCCGCCGCGCCCAGTGCTCGCTCGCTCTGACATTCCACTTACACACGACATCGCCCATCGACAACAACCGCGCTCCACTGTGGGACCGGGTCCTGCACTCCTGGCCACCGCTGACCCATCATCGCCCTGCCCTGCCCTGCCCACGAGCCACCGAATCACGGGCCCGCGACGACCTGCCCGCCTGCCTGCGCTCCTCAAAACCACGCTGAGCCGCACTCCATCACAGCCCGTCGTCTTGTCTCACTCTTGCTGCCCCTTCATCACAGCCCTCTATACCTTCGCCCACCCGCCACCTCGCCGCCTGCAGCCCTCTCCCTCAACATACACACCACTGCGCCTGCACCCACACCCTCCTCGCTGCCTACTCCGCCGCCGGGCCCTCTCGCACGCCATCTGCACCCTCCCGCCGCCCTTGTAACCACGCCTTTAATAGGGCGTGCGACCTTGTGCGCTCAGCGATCGACCTCGGAACGCTGCGTCGTCTTGTGCAGCCGCAAACTTCGACCGCCCTCGCGCGACAGCCGGAAACGGGCGCCCGGCTGCCTCCACTTGGTGCCGTCCTGTGATAACGAAACATCGATGCTGCCCTCGTTGTCAGACCGATAGCTCCACCTCCCTCCACGTTATTGCTCTCGGCGTCAGGTTCGTTGTCGAACCTTGTCCCACGCCTCCGTCGTCAAGCTGGCGCTGCAACACCGTCCGCAATTCTGTTCCTGTCCTGGAATCGACGAACAGAGCACAAACTGTGCACGCAGGGCGTACAAACAGCTGTGGAGGAGCGTAATGGTTTCGAAGAAGAGTGGCGGTCTCCTATCAATAAGAACCTCTTCGTCTACAGCCTCTTCACCCACTTCGACGACGGCCGAGCCCGAAGACGAAGACACGAAGATGGCTATGACCGACTGTACTCCGTCCACACAGCCGCTGAGCGTCACAATACCAAAGAATATTCCCAATCCATATTGCAATCGACGGCCCAACCTATCCGAGATACTCGCAAACACCGCCCCGCCCCCATGGACGCTGACTTCGTTCATGGCATTCTTGTCCCAAAACCACTGTCTTGAGAACCTGGAGTTCACAATGGACGCCTCAAGATACCGCAAGCACTACTCGAAAATGGTAAATCGGCACCCTGGAACACCCATTTCACCGCTATCTGAGGAATGTGCCTATGTGCTCATGCTTTGGAGGCGGCTGATTGATGCTTATATTCGCGAGTCAGGGCCTCGAGAGGTAAGCAAGCCGTCGAATCTTGCTGCATTTCCAGGGAAGCTAATTTGCGCAGGTCAATCTTCCTGCTGACGTCCGTGACACCCTTCTTAACCTCTCAGATTCATACGTTCCTCCTCATCCTTCTGCACTGGACGAGGCCGTATCCAAGATCTACGAATTGATGGAGGAAAGTGTGTTGGTCTCGTTCCTCAACTCTGTGTGCCCTCAAAGTGCTTTCCCGACATCGACATCTGAAAACCACGATACCAGCAGTCTTACTCGATCTCAAACCCGCAGCTATGACGAGCGCACAATATACCACACTCGCAGCCATCAGCCACATCAGCCAGCTCAACAACGAGCATCCGCACCTTCTTCGCTCACCTCAAATTTCGTACATGCTCGGCCTTTCTCACACTCCCGATTCAATTCTCAACCTGCGACCGCATCTGTCGCCTCATCGCCTTCAGCACGTGTAACTTCAGGTTACACCAGTGGCAGCGATGCTTTGACGGACGATTCTGGCAGTGGCAGTCCCAGTGGATTGAACGACCCGCTTACCCCTCCCGGCACACCGCCGATGAGCGATTATCCTATGACAGATTTCCACCAAGCATATTATGAGTCTGGCACAAGTAGTGGAACACCAAGTCCGAGAGCTAGCCGTGGGGAGCATAACGGCCTTGCGACCGCGACCCGGGATAGCTGGAAGCGAGTTAGTAGCAAATTATGGCCAAAAAAGAGGAGCGGCGGTGCTTTGCGGGAAGAAGAGCAGGGCGCTGTTGAAGGCGGTTTATTTTGATTCTACAGACCGCTATCTCCACCCTGGCTTCCTCGTCTTCCCCAGAGACTTGAAAATCCGAACGTGATACTCCTCCAGGAATGTCAACACCTGTCGACTACGCTCCTGGACTAGTACCGGAACAATTATGATTACGACAGTGCGAAATCAGAGCGACTTCATCTTGCATTTTAAGGCTGCATTAACCCCCGGCGTCACTAATGATCGATTCTCCTGTCACTTACATGCAAGGCGAATTGGCGAAGTTTCTCCACATATTTGGTGGCTTTTGTTGTTTCAATATGCATCTTACTCTAGACATGGGCGTTATTTGCAAAATATCTCACCGGGGAGGGGACTTTTTCTTCTATATTCTGGGCCAGATTGGGGAAACATTGCTATATCCACCATCACTGGCACAAAGGGTTGATTTCGGCGTTTTTCATGCTTATAGGGGCCATATATCCGGCTGGGAGATGGGGTGGATCCTTTCGCTGATATCATCATAACGGGAATACGAGTGCACTATGTTTCACAGTAAATTTTTTTTTTTTTTTTTTTTTGTTAATATTCTGGCTCAGGATAATAATCCTGCGATTTGGGATAGGAGGTGGCATAAGGATAAATTTTGGGAAGTACAAATGATGATACGGCGAAAGAATAAATAGCATTATTCCCCTGGTTTGACAAAAGTACGATCTCTCCTTAGCTTCTGTGTCTAATCTCTAATTCTTGTCTATATTCTTTCAAGAGTTATATGGATGCTTCTTTCTGCCGTTTTAGCTATGTTGTTCGCACAAGTCTTGGTGGCTTATCTACTTTCTGGCCAATCGACTCTGCGCACATAACGTTTACATTTGCTCGTTAATATCTAATACTATTAATGCTATGGTCATGGTTCTTAACCCCGCAGACTAGCTTTATCACTATTGTTGAAACAGCAGCGCATGCTCTGCTGGCAGCTTGTCTTGGGATTTGTATATCTGCCTGTTCGGAACGGGAATATTCTTCCGCCGGCTCGAATTTTGTTCCTAGTACCACGAGCGGCAAAGGCAATCATAACGTGTAGTACTATTATTGCTGCTGCTTCCTTTTTTTTTTTAACAGTAAGTAGACGGAACACGAGCTTCGAGCATGTTCATTCGCTCCTTTTCGCTATCATAGGACTCGACAAGCGGTGAGCTCACCGCTCTTCGCGCTCGCTCAACAACCCGCACGCGAGATGGGAGAAACAATCGATTGGGCTGAATGAGAGCCAAATGACTAGATAGGATCACCCTCGTTTCTGGTCGTCGGGAGTGGGGCGGGAATCCTATACATACGTCCCCCTACGTATTTTAATTTCTGCTCTCAGCATAGCTACTTTAGGAGTTGGAGGGCGGCGGGTGCGTGTTGGTGGCGCGACTTCCCATGCGGGCCGCCAGGAAGCAAAAGCAACAAGCAATACGCTCACGAGGCGGGGATGAGTTGTTGGATCACGTTATGAGGGGTGCGTACATGAAGGATTCATGGCATTGCATGTGGGTCTGCGCGATCTGCGCTGCCTGGATAGGCTGTGTTAGACGGCATAGTGTACGGACTTGGAGGTTGTGTCGGGGTTGAGCTTATTTGCACGCCGAGATGCCCTGACCTAGGGCTGGGAGTGAATCATGTATAAGACCTGTATATGGAACACGTGGGATTATGGTGGGTAGAATTCCAGGGCCTGGGAGTGTGTTCAAGTGGAAGGAGGATGAGGGTTAGTTTGGGGGTTTATGCGGGTATTTTCGGCGGAAGGTTTCATGGTCGTCGATGGTGGACCGGAATGAGGACTGTCCGTTTGATAGCGGGCTGACCATTCAAGTGGGGATATATACAGCAAGTGTTTGTGAATGGGGTGGAAATGTAGGCGAGTAGGGAACTTGTTTCATGGACGCGCGTCTTGCTGAACGGGCTCTAGGTGGTGAGGGTGGCACTGTTCTGTGATGTGTTTGAGGATTCGGTATGGTTTCAGGTGAATATTCTTGGCCGAGGTAGAGGCACAGTGGCCTTTGGACCTGGAACTGTACTAGCTAGAATCGAATGCAAAAGTAGTCAGTCATCGAAAGTGTATGCTGTTCTAAGTGAGGCGAATGGCATCATCTTGCCGCTTCAGCATCGCCATGCCGAAACGACTACTCCCAAAATCGCCAACCGTTTCCCGAAACTGTTGAAATCGAATTCTCACTAACCCAATCTCATCGTATATCTGCATGCGCAAGCACTCCGCATGGCTCTGCTGGAAAGCCTTTGGTTATCGATGTCCCATGCAAGATATCAATATAGCACTACATGCTGCAATGCGCTCGCTTCAATTCTTGACATGCTGCTTTTGCGCTGCACTCGCATGCCGAATGCCAAATCATTTGGGCCCAAGACTCAAGACGTCGAGAACCAGTCTCTCGGTATCTAGTTGATTAGCCTGGAGACTTGGGGACTCGAGAAAGATGGTCACGATGTCTGCCCCACATCTTTGCTCCTCGGCCGGATGGGCTTCCGATGCAGAATACTCGCTCAAGGTGGCAGATATCGGGTCCTAGCGATGCAATTGGCAAAACGCATAAACGAATTGATCACGATGCCGCCTTCATGCCGGGTAGCAATGTCTTGTCTACCCGGTAAATCTACCTCGCCAATTGTTAATGCCGGGCAGTCGGATTTGATTGGCCGGCCGAGATCTGACACGCAATGATAGCGGGCACGTGGAGGCATAACGAACGGGTGGCTTGGATCTGCGATATAGGGATAGGGATCTTAGACACTCTTGTGTCACCCCGCAGCCATTATCACCGGTATTCCTGGACAAAGTTCGCACGTGGCGGCGATGGAATGACGAAAGTCCGATGGCACGGCTTCTAGAAAGATCCTCACCAACCCACGTCCGGCTGACAGTCTCGCGACATTCTCGCGAGTCCCGCCTGCGGACGTTGTTCAAAGACCAGTGTTATCGAGCACACAAATCTTTTTGAAAGTACACACGGGGCTGTTGTCCGGGTCTAGCACCGCGCACTTGTACGACTTGCTAGCTGATAATTAACAATCAGGCCCCAAGCCTGAGGCCAAGCCTCCCCGTCCTCGATTCGCCTTTCCGCTCCTCGCCCAGCTAGCGATTCAGCGCGTCTAAACCCCAGCCTAGTTGCTTCTGCCTGGTAAGCATGTCCCAGCAAAAGCAGCGGCACGCACAGCACTTCGCGCCGCTCTCTGACCTATTATTATTCCCGATGGAATCTTGCTATAGAGTACACACCATTATCTGAGCATAAGTAAACGGTCGCGCCTCGGCTCACAGCCTGTGAATTCCCCGAACATCTCGCCACTGTATATATTAGGGCATGCTGCTGTCATCAAATTCACCCCGTCATCGTCCTGCAGAAGGAAAGGAGAGGCCTGTCCAATCATTGTCCGTCGCACATGGCCGGCCTGCGGGTCGAGACCGAGCAAAAATTCGCCCAAGCGGATCCGAAGCTCAACACCACGAGCCCATCGTGTTATCCATATCACAATCCGGCACATATGTAGTCAGTACCACGGCATCGCAACAAAATTCCCGGTCCCGACGGTTCCTAGGTAACGCCGGCAAATTCCCTCTTTTCATCTACGCTGGCCCGGTTCTCGCTGGCGGCACCAATCCGTTTCGAGGGGTGCCATGCGACCCTTTCGATCTTTAATCTATCCTCGTGGCCCGGAAGGGAAGGTGATGACGAGCGGTTGCGTTTTCCACCAAGTCTCTAAATCAATTTCCTTAACTCTCAAGAGGTCTTGTGCGATCGATGGAACGATTGATTAATAAAGACAGACGGCAACAGAAAACCGCGTGTTCATCTCCGCAAGGCATATGACGCGCTGGACACGTGCCTATTGGCTACACTACATATGATATTTCCCAGGACTGCATTGTCGATGTGAGGAAATGTCGCTACACATGGCATGGTTCTTAAATCCCCTCTAGTAGGGCTGCTAGGGGTCTTTTTCGCTTGGAGGCGGGTTACTCTAAGGTCGGCGTTTTGCATATAGCCGGACGCGACGCTGAGGGTTTTCCTGGGTCGTGACAAGCTTGGCCCTGGTACCTTGTGCCTAGATACGATGGGAAAATCCAACAACTACCGGACTCGCCACCACGGGGTTTCCACGTCTCTGGTACTTTTGAAGATGCATCCCTTCCCCATCCTTCGGTAGATTGTACCGTTATCCTCAAGACTCCTTGTCTCGGGACGGTTTTTCCGGATTTGTGTCCGGTGCAGTGCCGATTTGACGTGTAGATTAGATTGCTCGAGTACGAAGTAAATGAACATAATGAGGTGATTTAAGAGCGAGTGAGATACGGATTTAACAGACCAGTGGGGTTCTGCGTGGGGTTTTGAAGGATGGGGTCCGCATGCAGCGTGCGTGGTAATGGCAGGGGTAGTAGTATTTTTGGGTTGGGGAATGGCTTGTACCAGAGAGAGACTTACAAGGGGGCTGGAAGTAAAAGCAGCATGTTGGAACCTCGGGTCTCCCGCGACATACACGGGTCGGTCATGTATCCGAAGATGCGGATATACTCGTCTCGACCCTGGTGTACGTAGGATTATCTGTTGTTGTATGTTCTAAGTTGGACGTGAATGCTGTTGTGACAGCTGCATGCCTCTCGTAAAATCCACCACTCCGGCGGCTGGTATTCTCTCATAGACAAGGAAATATTGTATTTGGAATGGGATTTGAAGTATGTACTAACACATGGGGAATGGTAAATATCTATATTAACAACACGTCCTTGATGCTGCGGCTATCCTTACTAACTCTTGAATGGTATCTAGTCCCTCCCCCATGCCTTGCTACGAAGGCGACCAAGAAAGCCATAAACCCCCTATTAGAGGTATTATACACTAACATCATTTAGCATAATGATAAAAGAAGTTTATACATACACCAAACTCTATAAGATATAATAGCAAACTAGATTCTAACCGCTTCAACAAGTGATGCGAGCCATTGCCGTGAATTTCAAGGACACGAGAAGGAGCAATGGTCTAGTTACTCTGATCAAGTTTCTTTTCGGATTCTACCTTGATGCCTTGGCAAAGGACTAAATACTCTGGTGGCCTCGTTACTATGTGCTCCCATTGCATTTAGCCTCCTTTTCCGGCAATGGTACCTAGATCGTTGCCCTCCAATGTCAGAGAGGGGATGGACGTGTTGACATGATTATAAACATAGCTCCCGAAGACTGGTGTCTCGTTTACCGCGTGAATTGGCGCCGTGGTTATATCCTGCTTCCGCCTCGTAATGAGTAACCTCCTTTCAGCCGTACGACCGGGTATAGATTCGACCGTGAGCTCCCTCTAGGTAAACGGACGCGAGGAGCCAGCAAGGCGTCGGAAAAGCGCTACCTCGATTGGGAAGACTAGGCGGAATACTCAGTGCAAGGGCGCAAACGCGACATAGGAACTGAGTCTTACGTTTAGACCTAGAAGCAGGCGCAAGTGAATATTGGTGTGTGATGACATAAAACAAGAAGACTCACGCGCCAACCACTCCGTTGAGATTTTACAGTTTGTCTCGTTGACTTCTCTAAACCCTTCAGCGCCTCTGAGCATTCCGTTTTATGTTTCGCAGTTCTGCGCAGACTTCCTCATTTTTCATTCCCGAGGGCCTCCAGTCACACCTTCCCTCTTAGTTGCTGACTTATTCATCCTTGCATCGAAATTCAAACCCTACTATTACAAAGAAAGATGTTAGGTCTGAGTCCTGAGCTCTAAGCTTATCCGATCGCAATGATGATAGACTGTAAAAATATGTGATATCACGCTTTCTTCTTTACCTACCTTTCGGCGTTCGACGGGTATGCTGCAAATAAAAGGTATGACAGTATAGATCTAACAAAATATAATAGAACGTGACAGAAGATATGTTTCTTTACAGGAAAGTATTGCCGCTTATAGGACTTATCCACTTCCCCTTCCTAGCGGCCTTCATCTCCGCATATAAAGCTGGGTTAGCGCCTCTCTTTATACATTTCTTTAGTTCTGCCTCATTGAGTCCACTTGTGTCATAGTCGCTAGCCTTCCACTCTCCGATCTCCTGCGATGCTCGACTTCTGCTTGCAGATCTTTGGAGTTCGGATGCTTTACCGGGTGATATCCTTACTGAACTCGAGGAGTGTGTGCAATAAGAGTGCTGATCAAACGAGACCCTCTTTTCGATCCCGGGGTAATCCGCTAATGAGACGGGTTTGAGAGTCTTCTTAACCCCCAGCTTCCGTAGTAGCGAGAGAGTAGAAGGTGACCCCAAGGAAGGACGGCCTCGTTGGTTGTGTATTGACGAGGATTGATGGCGACTCGGATTAGATGAATGGGCTGCTAATGGCGGTTCGTGGCTGCTTTGTTGACCGAGCGAGCTGTCCGCTTCATCATAGCTCAAGTAATTACATGAGCCATCAACACTCACAAGTCGAGGCTCAGGTTTGGGCTCGGGAGCTGTATGGCAATCTTGTGTTGTCTCGACCGATTCTATGGTCTCTAAAGAACTCCGTCGCCGTAAGTTGAGCGGGACGCGCTGGCTACTATGGTATACTAAAGGCCTTGCTAGTTTGGGTGATGGTCTTGGTGGATCACGGTAAGGTAGGATGTCAACATCTGGAGGCTGGTTTTTGAGTGGGTGTGAGAAGTTCCGTACAGAATGCTTTTCAACCCGAAGCACTCCTGGTTCAAGACTTGGATCGTGAAATGGGACCAGCCTAAGGGGATTCTTCCGGGGTACAGGCGGTATTGCCCGCGCTTGAGGAGTCTTTGATGGCTTTCGGTCCCATAATTTTGGAGTGTCTCCTATGGACGCGGATCCTCGAGCTGTCGGTGGCGGGCTAGCGTCATCAGAATTTTCGGGTTCATCAAGCTCGTTATGAGAGTCGCCCAAGGCAGACTGGACTTGTAACGTTTCCCGAGAGGAACACCGCAATGATGGCGGGACGGCAGCGTTGGAGTCCATACTTGAAAACGGCCAACAGTAGCAAAGCAAGAAGGGAGCGGCAACGAAGAAATCGTTCCACATGTGGAGTGGACGGCGTTCTACATGATGACGAACAGATATAGGGAACAGGTGTAGCTGTTACTGCACTGTCTGCTCTAGTGTCAAAGTGAGCGTAAACTTACATCACCAGTTGCCGAGTGGTTAGCTAGTGGTTAGCTAGTGGTAAGTAGCCATCCGCGGGATTGGAATGGCTCTACGGTGCGCCGGTGGCTCTAGCTAGATAGTGGCAGCCGTGGCCGAAGCTTGATGGTCAACGGCGACGGTTCACGTGCTGGGCCCACTACGACCCGTGGACGAGCCTCGACGAACCTGCATCAGGGACAGCCAAGCTGCCCTGCAGCACTGCGAGGAGGCGCCTGTTTCTGATGCGCGGGCAGATAGAAGCACCTTGTCGCAGAGCGGTGCCATGACGGCGATTCAGGCTGTTGGGGGTGGTGGTGGCTGTCGAGGACTCGTGGTAGCCGGACAGCGGAGAGGCAAATGTGTGACGTGCGCTGTCCCTGAACTAGCCCTGATGAGGCTAGCGCATGTCTTCGACGTCCAGGAATATTGCTCGACCCTTGCGTCGGCCATTGTCGTGCTCACTCTCTCCTCCGCCACTGCAGCACAATGAACGACGGCCAGCCTGTTCTCTCGTCCGCTCGCTTCCCCTCTCCACGACGCTCATGATGAGCAACGACCAGCTGAAGCCCGTCTCGGACGAGGACGTGGTTGCCCTCGCAAAGGCCGCTATCGAGCAGTCGCGCCAGGACATCAACCAGCGGGCTGTCGCTGACCCGATCCAAACGCCCCGAGAACTGCAACAGCAGCAGCAGCCCGGCATCACTATTGACCTCGGCCACAACAACATTTCCCGCCTTCCCGACGAGGTTATCGACGTGATCCGCGCAGAAATCGAACGGTGAGCGCCTGCCCGCCTGCCAACCTTCGATGCAATGCGCCTATCGTCGCTCCCTATCGATAGGCTTGGCACCGTTGCGAGGCCCCACGCGCCTTCATCTGTGCTAACGCCCAGCAGGCTCGCCCTCTCACACAATCTCCTGACCACTCTTCCGATCCGCTTGGCCGAGTGCAAGCGCCTTCGCTACCTTAATGTGCGCTACAACTCCATACGCGAGATTCCAGATGCTGTTCGTCCTCCTACCCCTCCGCTGCACATGGCTGCCGAATATGATACTGATATGGGCGCAGATTCTAGAATTGACGTCGCTCGAGATCCTCGATGTTAGCAGGAATAAGATCAAAGTTATCCCAGAGAAAATTGCCAATTTGACCTCTCTCAAAGTGCTAGCTTTGTCGAAGAACAAGATCGAGGAGCTTCCAGTGTCTCTGGGCGACATCAATAGCTTGCAGGTATTGAAGCTTGATTTCAATCCGATCCGTTTTCCTCCTCCGGAAGTTTGCACCATAAAGGACAACACGCCTTCGCCAGCAAACGAGAATGAGAGAGACTCAGTTATTGCCTCTCAGGTCAAGAAATTCATGAGACAACATGTGTCTAAAGAGAGGCAGCGTGCTGAGATTGAAAAATTGCGCGTCGAATCTTCTGGAGACGAGAGTTGGACTGAGAGCAATCCTGAAACGCCGCGTCCCTCTAGGCGAGCGAACGGCGGGAGATTTCCGGTGAAGCCCAGCATAAGCAATCTTGATGGCTTTGGTGAGAGTAGGCCAGAGTCTCCGGGAATACCTCCTCCAATTCCGACACGATCTCATTTTCGAGTCCAGTCGCAGCAGAATAATGGCCCTCTCCGTAGACCCCCTGTTTCTCCTCTGGTATTGACCAACGGATCCAATGAGAGGAATCGGAGCCAGAGCGAGGGTGCTAGTTCGGCGAGTAATCGCTCAAAGCGCATGGGTGTTTATACTAGCAAAACATCAGACTTGGGTGCTGTAGACGAGCTGCGGAGAATAAGCCACTTCCGCGGATTTAGTCAGGGTTATGTGCAGCCTGGAAACAGTGCGATTAACGGAATGTCAGGACCCGCGACTGCCGTAGGGTATGGTTATGGAGATATTGGCACCGTGCGATCTCTAGCCAACCGCCCGCTTTCCGATGTCCGTGAACACAAACGAGGTTCTAGAGCGCCTGATGTTGTGGTAGAAGCTGGAAAGAACTTCCTCTATGCCATCTCTCAGCTGCATGACACTATTGGTCATATGATGCGCTCACTTAAAAGGGCAGACAGGACAAATGATGGTTTTCGCCGAAAAGAGGACTTCTATCGCCGATTCCAGTTTACATATCTGCATATCCGCGCCCTCAGCCAGCTTTTGGGGAGATATGATACGCTTGCCGAGGAAGATGAAGAGGATGCCCAAAAGCTTTCGAAACACATTTACCATTACACCCTGAGATCGCTCGAATTGTTCATGTACATCAATCTGTCCATCGCCGAGAACCGGGATGAGATCATTAAGAACGCAGATCCCCGATTTCTACGGTCGTTTCTCCTCTTGCAACAGGGGAGTTTAATCGAAATGCGGAATGCTTGCTCAATCCTCGGGGCTGAATTTATCGATACTACGGTAGCTGCTCGACAACCGAGTGTTCCTGATGCTCTGGCGACCGTGAGGGCCCGACCGCTGAAGGTGCGGCGTTTTCACACATCGCCTCCACAACGGAATGGGAACAACCAGGCTCCTCCGCCTGTGATCCTTCATAGCAACGACAATAGTCGCACAAATACGTTGACAAGCATTACCGCAGCCACGCCTCGTTCCGGTGAATCGTTCTCCACGCTAGCAACGAACATGTCCCGCACCAATACACTGACGAGCCAGTTCGACGAGACAGATGACGATGCGCATTTCGATAGGATCTACACCAAGCTGAGGTTAGCCTGTGACACCTGCCGCAGCTCCATCCCGCAAATCTCGAGGCTTCTTCTTGACAGTTATGATGTGTTAAAGAAAAACCTCGGGCTTGAGGATCCAAAAGTCAACGTACTGGCGAGTTTGATCGAGAAGGGCAATGATGTCGAACAGAACTTACTCCCATTAGCAGCACGACTGTCGCAGATGCAACTCAAGGATAGTTATACCAGAAGCCAACCAGATTTCTGGCAGCAGTGCACTATCTTTATCAAGGTACGTTTCCAGTTTCCTTCGTCTGAAACACTCGTTCCATAGCTTACTGGCATTTTAGGCTTGGAGTGAGTTTGCGCAGGCAGCTACAGCCGATGGACGGCATTACGGCATTCTCAGTCTTGAAGTGAAGCAATTAATGAAGCCACTTCACCGCACGGTCAAGGAAGCGAGCTCTGCTATTTACGACTCTCCCTGGGCTCATCTAACATCTAATAACCCTGGTCAAATGGGCCCTCCTTCGCTACCTTCTCTTACATCACGAACTCAGCCGCCGAGGTTTGGTAGCAGGCAAACCATGTCTTCTAGTATGAGCACATCGTTCCCTGGTCCAATCAACACTTCCATTACCTCGGTTGCATCGACGTATTCTCAAAATTACTCCACAGCTTCTCTTGGATCTGGAAGTGGGGGCTACGTGACCCCCGTTCCAGCAACGCCTCTGAGCGCTGCTCTAGGTGCGGCCGCGCAGGCTACAGTCCCGAATACTCCAAGTCATCCCCCGACTGTAGCACCTACCACCACAATCAATGTCTTTGAAAGGGCGGATAGGTTGTTGAGTCAAACCCAGCGTCGCGTCTAAGCATACAATTCTTTTTTCTTCCGCAAATGTAAGCATCGAAAACCCTCTCAATGTGTCTGCCTATGGGACCGCCAATCCCGTTGCCCAACTTACCCTCTTTCCTACTTAGTCTCTCTACATAGTAGTACAATACTTTTGGGTTCATTATAAGGAGTTCTTTGTGTATATTATATGTTAGCGTCGGCGCTAGAGGGCTGGGTTGCATGAGCATTGCATGGGGCTCCGGAGTCAGGTTATCTGGTATAGGAAAGTTGGCATTATAGGAGTCTTGAGAGTCCTATCTTCGGGTGCTTAGGCACTAGGCATAGGAGCATAGGAGTAAGTGGGTCCACATGCGCTTACGGAGCTGAAGTGGTGAAATAGTTTCAATGAAAATGGATTCTAGATACTACATTCGTTTACCATGTATCCTATATTTGAGTATATTGCTAATAGATAGAAAGCCTTTAAAAAAACAACTGGTTATTTTATATGCCACAGCAGAAATTCATGCCTCGTACATATATCCCTACAATCCATAGCATCTGTACGCTTTCCAGAAGCGAAAATCCATCACGGACGAATATGGGCCCCAATCTTACCGCCCCGATACCAGATCTCCTCCCTCCACTGCCCAATCCTTACCCCCACCTCAGCATACGCACTCAGTTTCAGCGTGCCCCCCAACGCCTTCCTGATCGCTCCGAAACCCACACTGCCCAGACTCCAGTCCACCGGCAATCTAGGCGTTTCGGTCAAGCCTGGGGGCACTTTGATGGGTAGGTCGTAGATGATCTTCCCCGCGGGATCGCCCTCGTAATAGGCCGTGGCATTGAGGTGGGTGAGATAGATGGTTGTCGTTGAGAAGGGCGAGGAGAGAGTAAATATTGCGGTTGAGGTGAAGAGATGCATAGTTGCGTCGCGGATAAAGTGCGGAGATTCACTGCCGGAATCTCCGTTGTCTGGGTCGTCGTCGTCGCCGTCGGAGGGCTTGTTTGGTGTTCGTAAGTGGGGTGCTGGGAGGGTGATGGCGAAATGTGAAAGGGCATTGCCAAGAGCGGGTAGGGAAGGGATTGTATCGTTGTGCGTCTGTAGAGTCAGACTCATGTTATATCCTGTCTAATTAGAACATGTTTTGCGGGGTGACATCAATTGTGCATACCAGATACATATTGAGACAGAAGCTCTCTACCAACCGCGGTTCCGTTTTCACCGCTATGAGTAAATGGATCCCATACGGCCGTAACAGGAAGATTAGTGTTATTTCCTGGGTAGACGGAGACGTCATGAACAGTAGCCTGTGCAAGAATAGTGTTGTTGACAAGAATGTTTATGTTGAAGTAAGGGATCGTAGCGGAGTAGTTGGTCGGATTGGTGATGTTGACAAGGGCCTGGAGAGTAATTGAGGTAGGAGATGTATCGACGATCGATAGGTTCCATATCTTTGGGGATAGGCCACTCAAGGCGTCGTCCCCTTTATCTCCATTATCATCTTTGCCATTTCCCATTGCTGAACCATACAAGTCAGCATATATACTCAACATACCGGTCCAAGAGGATCACGAACTAGGTCACAGACGTTTGACTGGTATGAGACCTTCAGCAGGTATCTCCCGTACTGCAAAGTCCCCAAGAGGAGTACCAACTTTCACGCTCACTGCTGCCTTGACGTCAAAGATAACCATCTTTTCACCCCAGAGAAGAGCCTTCACGATTTCGTTGAACGTGTCATAATCGAGTATCTCCAGTGGCGCATCGCTGATCCGAGATTGAACCAACAAGGAGGCTTTCTCGCTGCCGTGTGCATCAATCCTACTTGAGTTCGCCGGCTGCCATTTCTCGAGGTTCAAATTTCCAAATTTCGTGCCGTTGTAGTATACGTCAGCGTTTGCCTTAACGCTGTTGACGTCAAGTGGAAAATTCATCTCATCAGGCAAGCTAACTTCAACCTTTACGACACCATCAATCTTCGGCGGGTCTCCGAGGCCGAAATGAACATCCGTCACCGAGAAGTTCTTGATAAGGTTTCCCATGTCTCGACCAGCGAAAGGTATGGGTACAGTAATGTCCTTGAGAATATCCCGAGCCCAATCGGGAGTCTCCGGATCTGGGAACTTGCAGCAATGGACGTAAATGATGGCATCTTCACCATGCATATAGTCTCCCAGAAGCGAGTCGAGCGGTGATTTCAATGAATCCGGGCATAGTCCAGTAAGAGCATCTGATAAGCTTTCAACATAACCTGTAACATTAACGTGAAGGTCGGTCTTCGGCATTACGTGTATTTTCGTGGTCTTAGCAGTGCCAACGAAGATTTGATTATCCGAAGGCAGGCATCCATCGACAAGGACGTCAACCGCGACGGGGGGTACTGTGATGTCCACCGGAAACTCATTTGTTACATCCAAGGAAACATCAGCGCCCATGCCTTTATCTCCGTCGTTAGCTTCTCGAATATTGATTTTCGTGATGTTGTACTGTGGGAGCAAAGGGATGTCGCCACCTAGATTCAAGGAATATTAGCGGGTAATCTATCAGCGATCACTTTGCAGAATCATGCCTACCTTGAAGCACCAAAGCCTGTTCAATTGACTGAGTCCCAAGATGAATGAGGCCAGTTTTGAGTGGAACTTCAGCTTTACCCTTGATTCTTATTCGGCCTAGTCGTCCATCCATCCAGTCGTTGGCAATGTTGCGGATGCCATCGAAATTGCCCGGCTCCAAATCGGCAAAGAAGGAGATGTGATTGATATGTCCATTTCTTACATTGACTTTGACTGGGGGAATACTGGCCGTACCGAGTAAGACATTCCCATATTCAGGTAGATAGACCTCGACTTTGGCCGGACCACTTTCAACTTCCCGAGCAATCCAGGTACCAAATCTTCCAAAATTACGAACGCTTTGCTTCTCCACCTTGGACGCATCCATCACAAAATCACCCTCAACTTGCACCCTCACTCCGGTCCCGGTAAGGGAATCCAACGACAGCTTAGTCGGCTGGAAGTCGGCCGCCTGCATAGCATATTCCTCGATGCCCTCGGTCGCCAGGAATCCGAGCATGATAAATACAACGACGGCACAGAGGATAAACAGCGCCAATATGCTAGGCCATCTCTTTTTCCACGCGGATGCCTTGCCTATCGACAAGCTGCTCAGCGATCGTAACAGCGATGTTCTGGCAGGTGTTTCGGGTATCCGCTCGGTCTCTTCCTCATCGTCACTCCTATCCTCCCGTGCCAACAGCGGCGTCTCTTCCGTAGTCCTACTGGACGGGCTCGAGCGGGCGGATCGCGACGAACGTCCTGACTTGTGTGAAGCTGGGCGGGAGCTGGGCGTCCGCGTTGACGCCCAGGGTCCTTCCGGCGTGTCCATGGCCGTGGACGGGTGTGCGGGTAGTTACTAAGCGGTCCAAAGTATGCTCATGTGCGGCGGTCAAAGCAAACGGGTCCCACTCAGGCGTTTGCGTTTGTTTGTAGTGGTGTGAAGTGGCGACGGAGGAGGGAGCCTTGGAGAGCAGTCGTCACAGCCAGGGCAGCCGCCGCCTTCTTCGATTGGGGGCTGTGAGGGGCCGCATCCAGGCGCATCTTGGGGGGGTCCGCCAAGGGGGCCGTGCGGGCACTAGACCATATATGTGTCTAGCCTGAGCTAGCCACCGCGGAAGCGATTCGGTCGGCCTCCCCAGATTTTGCGTGACGCATGGCTCGATGCAGAGAAAATTCACAGAATCCTGTGACTCTCCACCGCGTCTGCTCTTAGTGACTCAGAAGCCCCTATAACTTGGCCAATTGCATCCCTCCGAGCTCCAGACTCCATAGAGGATCAAGATGCGCCCTTTGCCCGCTGCTCTGCGAAGCTTGCTCCGCGCTCAGCATCTCCGCTGCTATTCAGCAGCAGCCCCATCCCCCGCCGCTCCTCCCACATCACCTTCTGCTCCCCGACATTTTCTCTCCATAGCAGACCTGACGCCCGCAGAGCTTACTACACTCGTTCGAAATGCGCATCTTCACAAGACGGCCATCAAGTCGGGCGAGATCTCAAACCAGTTGCGGACGTCATTGGCGGGGAAGACAGTGGCGATGAGCTTCAGCAAGCGGAGCACTCGCACGAGGATATCAACTGAAGGAGCCGTGGTGCAGCTGGGAGGCCATCCCATGTTCCTCGGCAAAGACGACATTCAATTGGGTGTAGGAACAACCAACTGGTGTTGAGCATTCTAATTCTAACTTACTTACCTTTTGCTAGGTCAACGAATCGCTATACGACACTTCCGTCGTCCTGTCCAGCATGACCTCCGCTATTGTCGCTCGCGTCGGCCCTCACTCCGACGTCGCTGACCTTGCAAAGCACTCTTCCGTCCCAGTTATCAATGCTCTCTCAGATCTCTACCACCCCCTCCAGATCATCGCAGACCTCCTCACAATAGCAGAAGTCAACCCAACGTCCTCAGGATCGCTCGGCCTCGAGGGATTGAAGATTGCTTGGATTGGTGATGCAAACAATGTGTTATTTGACCTTGCCATCGCTGCGATGAAATTAGGTGTCGAGATTGCTGTCGCAACTCCCGCGGGCTACTCGATCCCCAAGGAGATGCGCGGTGTGATTAACCAAGCTGCAAGCACCTCGTCCACACCCGGAAAGTTGTTTGAGGCAACGGTGCCGGAAGAGGCCATCAAGAATGCCGACATTCTTGTCACTGATACTTGGGTATCAATGGGACAGGAAGAAGAAACAGCCAAGCGACTAACCGCTTTCAAGGGCTTCCAGATCACCACCGAGCTCGCAGAACGAGGAGGTGCAAAAGAGAACTGGTCGTTCATGCACTGTTTGCCCCGCCACCCTGAGGAGGTCAGCGACGAGGTCTTCTATAGCCCAAGATCGGTCGTCTTCCGTGAAGCAGAGAACAGGCTGTGGGCCGCCATCTGTGAGTATCAATAGCAAACTTGATCTTAGCTTTTGTCTTACAATCATACAGCTGCATTAGAAGCATTCGTCGTGAACAATGGCAAGATTCAGTAGGCGTCCATATTCTAAGATAACTTGCAGTGCTTGAGCAACTTCAGGGCTCAGGGTTTATGTCCCCTTGTCCCACAATCTCGACTTCTAATTTATTTGAGCCGGTTTTAGAAGGTTGACAATGTGAATCTAAATGAATTTGAAGACTAGTTTAGAAAAACGGGAAATAGCACATCTAATTAAGAGGGTGGTTTGAGAGTTAGTATTTGTTTTGGCCTTCCGGCGTATAGAATATGATGATCCCTTATATCTGTTAGCCTTAAAGCAGCAGCAATGAATAGCTCCCCAAAATTGGGAATTAGATCTTAACAATTTGAAGGGCTCACCAACACAAGCGCAATAATCTAGGAGAGCAATTACAAAATTTTCAGAACATGATGTGTTGTTCTAAACGTCTCGGCGTAAACCGGACAGCCAATGTACAGCACAGAAGTATACATCATGACCATGCAGCGGACGAATTTCGAATTGTGAAGAATTCCAAAACAACCTTCGTAATCAAATCTATCGCTAAAAGCAATAATGAGATGAAGAAGAGGAACTTAGCCTGTCTAAAATCGCTGCTTCGCGTGCTCGGTCCCCGAGATCTGAATAATCCAAGCCGCGAATCGGACATGGTGGAGAACCGGGCTACGGGCGCTCGTTCGCCGACTACCCTATCCTACAAACCAAGACGAGGGGCAGCATCCCACCACAGCCAAAGCAAGTAATATGAAACAATGGATTTACTATATAAGGCGCCACGAAGCTCCTCATAAATCATTTACTCCATGAGTAATTGGACTAGTTCCTCATTCAAACCGCCCCTTCCGTGCCGCAATACCAACAACTCGAATTACAACCCCACCAGACGTCATCCACCACCTCTCCGCCCTCCATAAACAAACAGCCCCCATACACTTCCCCTCCTAACCTCCTGTCACACCACCACCACCACCCCAATCCGAATTCACTCCCCGCAACCCCAACCCGCAATCCCGCCACAGCTAAGCCTTTCAACACTAACTTGGCTCCCTCATCCCCAAAATGGTCCTTATAAACTTAGCCTACACCTCGAAAGTCAACCCCTCCGGCGCGACGCCCGTGCTCACCGTACCGCAAATCTGGCAAGGCCTCCAGCGCAAGATCCGCTTCGCACAGGAATTCGTCCCTGTAATCGAGAGCTGCAAGGTCCTGGAAGACAAGGACGGCGTCGTGACGCGCGAGGTGAAGTTTGTGCCTGGTAAGGGGCCGAAGGATCAGGCACTGGAGACAGTCCGGTCGTATGAGCCGGCTTGGGTACGTATAGTATTATTTTGTTCATCATTCATTGGTCAATTTGATATTCATTCAATCCTCTTTTATCGAGGTTTTTTGGGGGGGGGGGGGTTTTTTCGGTTTGTATGCTTGTGCTGAGATGAATTGGCATTCTAATGGCAAGTGAAATAGGTCGACTTCGAACAAGAAGATGGGACGCATATCCGCAACGTGTTGTCGGACGGTCCGTCCGGCGAACTCGAGGATCTGCACATGACATACATGTTCGAGTTTAATTTACCAAATATCACGAATATAGATGCGGAGGCCGTGGAGAAGGAAAAATCCCGACTAAAGGCAGTAAGTCTGATGTCTTTCTATTCATAAATTCAGGCCAGGTGGAGAGCAGGAGCGGGAGAGGTCTTGAAGATGTATACTAATGTGTTTGCAGATGTCCAAGATGGCTGTTGAGAGTTCCATTGACGTTATTCGGGAGATGGTCAAGGACGGACGGATCTAGGATGGACGCACCAAGGTCTAATGACATTGGGAGTTTATATATGGTGGGCAATTGAAGCTAGGTAAAGATTGCTTGGAGCCACATGTTGGGCTTGAAGCGTCTACAAGGAAATTTCGATTGTCAACAAGATCAAGTCACGATCTGAACAAATCAATTTTAGATGAGATTGCAATGTTTCTATTCAAGCACTACGATGTAGGTAAGGCCGCAAGCAATCCACATTTCTAGCTATTCCTGTGGCCTCCGATAAAGTGTCCACGTTAGAATCCCACAGAGTAGAATACACATATACCGAATAGCCAATTCCTCCCGAAAGCAATGTTCGTATCCCTCAACGCCATCGCCATTGATAATGCATGAAACTCCCATGGTATCTGCTCGGAAGAGAACGCCACCCATGATATCGGCCTTGAAAATGCCTGAATAAAAGGGAATTGATAACACAACCTGAGAAGAAAAAAATTTTTGAAAAATATATCGTGTCCAACGAGTTGCAACCTCGCCGCTAATCACCATCCCCAGGTGTGCTACGCAGACAAGTCATTTTCCGCCAGCAGCACCTTTGATTGAGAAACCGGTCGTGTGCGGTGCAGCACCGCGGATACTAAAGCCCTTTTCGTCCTTGGTCATGCGGCTGAGGATAGAAGCGCGCTTCGGCGTCACGTCTGCAATACTCTCTTGGGGCTCGCTCTCATCAAACTTGAGTCTCCCGAACTCAGACTCCTCGGTATCTCGGGTGATCCTACTTGCCAAAGGTCGAACGACGGGCTGTCCATTCTTTGTCATACGATCCCAGATTGACCCTTTAGTTTGCATATTGGCAGTTTCATCAGTTGCGTCGGTTCTCCTGTGATTACTCATACGGTCGGCGAAATTATCCGATGCGAAAGAAAGTGATCGGTCTTTCCTATGAGCGTATGTCGTGTGCGATGGCTCACGGAATCCACGTTCATCGCCCGAGCGACGACGCTGAGCACCGCGACTGCGGCTACGATATCGTAGCGTTGTTCCGTCCTCTGAGAAGCCCAGGCGCCCGTCTTCGGATGGAGCAGGGGATGCACTACGGTTGCGAAGACGTCCATAGCGAGACTCCGGTTGCCTAGATACATTAGCCCCAATGCCACAAGCTAAAGCCTATAGGGATGCAATGATGCATTCAAGACTTCTAGAGGCAACATACTGATCGTCTGCCGGCCTATACCGATCTACCTGTCTCCTCTCCTTGTTCGCGAATCGATCACGAGTATTAGGTTGCTGATATCTGCTAGTGGTAGCATCTTGTCGCTTTGGAGCATCGTCATACATGCTTTCATCCATACTGTCCCTGCTGGAACTTAGTCCATTTATTTCAAAGGGGGCAGTGGACTTACATATGCCAAGACTTCTCCTCAGCACCAACAACGCCATCGTAGTCTATATACGATACAAGACGCCGACCCCGCTCTCGATCCCGCTGTTCATAATCACGTCTAGGAAGCTTCTTGCGGTAGTAGTCGCTACGCCCGGCGGCTCCCCTCTCCTTTCGATCTCCGCTATGACTCTGGCGCACAACTAGTTTGGCATCTGGGAATTTCGAATAGACCTTTGCTTCTCGCGGCGTCTGGGGTTGAAGAGCGTTGTCATTAGTCTGATGCCTCGACAGGAAACCCAGCGCCAGAGCAGCATCATCGGCGTTGTGGTATTCCAGATTCACAGATGAATCATTGACCCAACGAACCGATTTTACGCTCACAATTGAGCAATGCTCATTAGCATAGTCTTGTGGGTCATGCGGGCCGAAATCGTCTACACCCTGCACATTCAGAGTATTTGCTTGGGGGATATTGGTGTCCAAAGACTCGGTATATGCCGCGGGAAGATCATTGCTTTCGTCGCCGATGTTTTTGTCAGCCGAAGTCAGCTAAAGACTGTCAGTCCAGAGTTTGAATTAGAGTCAGCCTCGGACGCATACTGAGCTAGACTGCAGAGCTAGGGTTTCGGCCTCAGCGATGGGTTCAATGTCAAGGTCGATATCATATGCTACATCAATCATGTTAGTATCCATATTGCCCGCAACGCAAAACAACGTAAGGTTGTGCAAACAATTGGGATCTTGGTGGTTGGCGGGGTTGTGATGGTGGAGAAGAGGCTCGCTCTAGGCGCGCGACGCGCCAAGATACTGAGGTCCGTGCATGATATAAATATCACGTGATTTACCTTTCGAAACTGACTCTAGAATTTGGATGTTTATGTGAAGAGAACTTCAACGAAGAAAATCTTCGATGTCTAATTTCAGGAAGACCTCACATGCATGTTTCTGAGCGAGAGATGAATTGATTCGCGTTTGACAATATCTTAGAACAAACAGTAAATGTTGTCCCAACTTGTCTAGGAAATATTCCATTGACATGTTAATTGTGTAAGCACGTCAAAATGTAACTCCTATAGCACAAAGCGAACACCAATGGCTCAAGACAGATTCTCGAAAGTGAGAGTTCCCGTTTTTGTAATCAGGTATTCAGCCACGGCTACGTCCTTTCCTGATTCCTTTCCATAACCCGATTGCTTAATGCCACCGAAAGGCGATTCGGCAGCAGACGAATTACCTAATTGTATCAATAAGATTCCCTGCATGTAAGATTCAATACTTACCAGTATTAAGTCCAATCATGCCCGCCTCAAGATCTTCGAAAAGCCTCCACATCCGATCAATATTCTTGGTGAAGACGTATGAAGCAAGTCCCATGTTAGTATCGTTGGCAGCTTTGACAGCTTCGCCCTCTGTTTCAAATTTAATAAAGGTGCAAACAGGGGCAAAGATCTCTTCCTTTGAAATGTCCATATCAGTGGTGACCCCTGTGATAACTGTTGGCTCGAAGAAATAGCCTCCATTCTTCGATATCTTATTTCCCCCCATATGAATCATCGCACCTTTCGATCTTGCATCCTCGACCAGAGCAGACGCTTTCTCAATGCCTCGTGGTGTTGTCACAGGACCCATTGTTGTCGCCTTGTCTGCGCCATGCCCTACAACGATTTTGCTACTCTCCGTTTTCCACTTCTCGAGGAACTTGTCAAAGATGCCTGATTGGACGTATATTCGATTTGCTGTGATACACGCTTGACCGGCGTGCCGATATTTTAGAGCGAAGATCTGGCTCATAGCCTGATCCGTGTTCGCGTCGTCAAATATGAGGACTGGACAGTTGCCTCCCAACTCCAACGTAACTTTCTTTAAGTTGTCGGCGCACATCTTAGCAACCAGCTTACCTACTCGAGTTGAACCCGTGAAGGAGACCTTTTTAATGAGCTCATGTCGACAGAGAGCTTCACTCAATTCAGGCGTTTTCTCCAGGTCAGTCGTGAGTACATTCAGAGCCCCAGAAGGAAAACCAGCTTTGCTTGCAAGATACGTTAGTGCAAGTATGGTAATAGGTGTCTCAGGGCTAGGTTTGACAATCATGGTACACCCCGCTGCAAGTGCAGCTCCAGCCTTCCGCAAAATCATCGCAATTGGGAAGTTCCATGGGACCAAGGCTGCCGCTACGCCGAGAGGTTGCTTAATGGTGAAGACACGACGATCTGGTAAAGCCGGGGTGAACACAGAGCCCTGTATTCGCTCGGCTTCCCCTGCAAACCACCAAGTAAACCCTGTTGAGTAATCGATTTCGCCGTATGCTTCTGCTCTTGGCTTTCCAGTCTCATACACGAGAATGGTTGCTATGTCTTCCCTATTCTCTCGAATCAATGAATCCCACTTGAAAAGCATTTGTGCCCGGATCCGGGGACTCAATTTCCGGTATTTTTGGAAGCATTCGTGTGAACTCCTAACGGCCGCATCTACATCAGACGCATCGTTTATTGGGCACTCTATCCAAGGCTTTCCCGTTCCAGGATCTACATAACCGTGAATACCAGTTTTGTCTGCGTCAATGAGAGTCGGACTGACCAACAACCTCGAAACTATTGCCTGAGCACGATTTGACCCATCTGCCGTGCACAAAAGATTCGTTATGTAGTAAGTCAGGGTTGCTAAGCTACTTCAACGTAAGCCTATGGCTTTCTAGAGGACAGTGACAAGTGGACTAAGACTCAACCTACCTTGAACGGCAGCTCATACTTGTCCGGCAACTCCATGGTGGGAGGCAATTATGTTCACTAATGTAAAGCTTAAGGAACGATGAACCCGAAGTTTGTAGAATGAGTATTGGGTAGGAATAACGGTCCGTTGGGAAATTTCCGGTTTGAACATCCAAGAACGTGGGCACTGCTTCCCACGGAAAGCCTGTTTATACCGTGAGAACTCGGGAATTGATCAGTTGTTGAATACACAAGGAAGAGTAATCCAAATTAGTATGAGGCGTCATGTCAGGCTTTAGGTGCAGCTGATAGCAGTTGCGATCATCAACCCCACCTTTGTTCTATACCCGAACACATCAACTGATTGGTGGGCGGAGCTGGTCCGCGCGATCTCCAAGCAGGTGAACCGAGGAGCCAAAGATTTGGAGGTGTATGTGCAACAAGCTCCGACAGGGAATTGGTTCCGCACACCCCTGGCCGGTTCTTTTTGGCGAACCCAATTGTCGATGAAAACGACGTCTACTTCCCCTCTTCCCCACACGGTTTTCGCCGCTCATTGCGGCATTCCGAAAGGCGGCAACCTCCGGCAGAAAGCTACACAAGATGCCGAGCTACAGTTAGGTTCTCTCCATTACATTGGTGGGAATTGTGCAGTACTCAGCCAGTTGATGAATGACACATTGCTCTAAGTTTGTCGCGCTTCTTGCCTGCTTTGCCAACGTACGAAAACCTTCAGACTCAGAGGTGCAGTTCAAACCCGGAGCACGCAAGCAAAAATGGGCAGACTAGAGGGAAAGGTCGCTATTGTGACAGGTATTGCACCAATCGGTGTTCCATTAACAGAAAACTCGCTGACCTGACATTCAGGTGCTGGATCAGGCTTCGGAGCTGGGATCTCTACGGCATTTGCTGCCGAAGGATGCAGAGTCCTCGTATGCGATATCAATGAAGTAGGCGGAAAAGCTACGGCAAAGACAAATCCCTTACTTCTCTCCTTCCACAAGATGGACGTCACCAAAGCTGTAGACTGGAAGGCGACCATGGACATGGCCATGCAGCAGTTCGGCAAAGTAGATATTTTGGTTAATAATGCTGGAACAAGTTATAGGAACAAACAAACGGTAGAGGTCACAGAAGAGGAATTTCAGAAGACGTTCGACGTAAATGTCAAGGGAGTCTATCTTGGCTGCAATGCATGGATTCCACAAGCAATCGATCGGAAGGAAGGTGGCGTCATTATCAACATTGCAAGCGTGGGAGCTACGCGACCGAGACCAGGCTTGGTATGGTACAATGCTTCAAAAGGAGCTGTCTGGAACGCAAGTATTTCCTGTTTTATAACTAAAGGTGTCAGCTTTCGCTAAGTTTGACATAGGCGACGAAAGGGCTCGCTTCAGAATACGGCCCGCACCAAATACGAGTCAATAGTATCTGTCCGTTGGTCACTGGCACTGGCCTTTTTTCTCACTTCACAGGAATGGAAGACACGCCAGAGAATCGCCAAAAGTTTATTTTCAATGTACCGATGGGACGAATTGGAGAGGTCGATGATGTTTCTTCAGCCTGCGTTTTTATGGCCAGTTCAGAGGCTAAGTTCATAACTGGCGTTAACCTAGAAGTTGATGGTGGCCGGTGCATTTGAACGCATGTCTATCAAGCTGATCACATGATAAGCGGATAAGAACAGAAATACTAAAATTATCATTCATTAATCTGTAGGGTATCATTACAGATGCTATGGTATAAGCATGTCATCATCCTCGTGATATTAGTACAATTTAGTTTTGTGAAAGGAATATTCTAATCCCGCTATCTTACGCCGTGTAGTCAGCCTAGTAGCGGCGACGAGAGCGACGGCCATCAGTGCCATGCATTCGGCGGGTGCCAGCAGCCTTCATATTCATTAGTATATAGTCAAGTATTTAGGACCAGAATCGACGAACCTTGAGACCAGGGCGCCTTGTGAGAGAACCCCTCAATTTCATCATAGCTCCCGCAACCTTGTCGCCCATAGTAGCGTGCCTCTTGTGGTGATGAACCCCAGTAGTATGAGCTCCATGACCTCCAGTAGTTCTCGTTGTCCTAGTGGTCGTAGTTGTCGTTGTCGTAGTCGTGCCCGCAGGAACACGATGGGCGGTTCGCTTAGGGCCCAAAAGACGAGTCTTAAGGCTCGGACGAGCTGTCGTGCGGGTAGTCCGCGTGGTACGGGGTGAAGTAGTGTGGTGGGTATGACGGAAAGGCATAATGAATGATTTGTCAATTAATTCCCAGTTGTATTAGACTGGCTGAGGTATGTGATTCAGAGGCCAAGGTGGTTGTTAAGTTGGGTATTGGAGACAGCATAGGATAGAAGAGGCCCAAAGTATATTTATACCTAGAGTGTGTGCTATACAAGTGAATAACGACCCTGAAAACAGGTTCATGAAGCATAGTCCCCAAGTTCAGGAAGGATCACCCCTTCACGTCATATGCAGGGCAGCTGCGGTGGCGCATGACTGGTATTCCACCAATCAAAGCCAGTTTCAGCCCGCTCTTGTGGCTTGAGGGTGAATCAATCGCGGGGATTTTTGAGTGGTCGAGACCCTTATAGGGTTTAGTGAAGGGTTGAGACCCTGCTTTAGAATCGGTGACGTCATCTAGATTGCGACATCATCACCCTTAACTACACATCGAACATCGTCGTTGCGATCTCAAGATTAAGGGCTTCAATGACCCGACTGGAGGATGCATGAGCGCGGCAAGAACTGCATATTTCGAGTCAGTCCCTATCCAGGTGATCATGGGTAATATTCGAAACTCTACGCTCCGCGTTATAACCATGACCCACCTTTACACCAGAATTATTCATCGCACGCAATATCATACTTTATTCCGAGGACGATGATCTCAATAGTAGCAACTTCCAAAATATTTTCAGTCCACTAGTTGAGCCCTTATTGTCTTAAGGTGTCAGCGCTCCGGTGCCTCGTGATTTAATACAAACGACATCAGCCCAAACATAACTACAAAAGATGGCTTCTTGCACCATATAATCCTTCTAGATATTAAATATCTCTATTTGCCAGGCCTGTTAATATCAGAATTTTGCCAATTTGAATTGACAATAAGTCTCGCCCAGTGCAATTTGTGGTGAGAGGCGAATCTTGGCTCAGGGATGGAGATGAGGAGCCGAACTGGTTGATTGAGGATGGCCAGCAGGCCATATTTATGTATATAAGGAAGGGTATATCAGCTGATATCCAGCGTGATTTGATATCGTGCGACGGCATCCGATACAACCTGCAACCGGATAACTTGCTCCCGTACGGTAGTAGGAAATCGTACTCAGTAGACTCGCCAAATCCCTATTACACAATTAATACTTGATCACCACGGTGACGATTCAGTATGAGCGACAAGGGTCAGTACGAGCAGGGTAAGAATTCACATATATCTAAGGGACCTTGAAGGGCTAATAAGCATTGAAAGACCACCAGCCGCCAATTCAACATCAGAAATTCCCCGGTCGTATGCTAACATGAATCCGGCTCCTAAACCAGATCATCTTCCCACCTCCGACGGTGGATCCCAGCTCTACAAGTCGGCCGGAAAACTTAATGGAAGGAAGGCTCTAATCACGGGAGGCGATTCCGGTGTCGGCCGTTCGATTGCAGTTCTGTTCGCCATGGAAGGCGCCAACAGTTTCATCGCATATCTACCACAAGAGGAGAGGGGTGCACAACAAGCAAAGAAGCTAGTCGAAGAGAAATATTATAAATGCTACCTACACTCCACCGATCTAAAGGATAGACGGAACTGCAAGAAGCTCGTCGAGAATGCCTTGAAACAACTAGGTGGGGTCGACATTCTAATCAACAACGCTGCGACGCAACTTATAGTTGAAGATATCAAGGACTTAGAGGAGTAGGACACGATCTTTGATACTACAAATGACCGGGAACTGACGATGTGATAGGAGCCAGTAGATCGACACTTTCAACACCAATATCCATGTAAATGGCGGTATGTTTACGACATCTTGAGAAGGGGGGTGTTGTATGAGGTCCCGTTGATAGATTTGGGTGTTTACGTAAAGGAAAAAGCTACGATCATCAAAAATTTTACCTGAGTAGTGACACGTTTCCTCTTCGTTATCAAATTGAGCGTTGATCCTGCATTTATGTGCATGAGGTAAACAACAGCTCAACCAGAGTATTGCACACACTATAACCATATCAACCGCAAACTCGGAAGCGCCTAATATCATTTTGAGCGAAGTAACCCTAGATGCTATAACAAATAGTTCCTTACCAAAGCAGATATCTGATGCTCGAATGTGCATTACTTTTCCAAATAGTCCGCATTGGCTGGCTCTACTATATAGAAACTTGTTATTCTCAATTTCTAGTTTACAATACATTCCTCACTTATACGTTAGAGAGACAGGGCGATAACCGATAGCTGTGCCTCGTGTCCAAACAGGTTCCTCCCTAAATTTCCCTAAACCCGTTCGTCTTGAAGGATTTGCTCCCTATGCAGAAACGAAACGATTGATTGAAACACTCAAGCGGATTAGAATAAAGTAATGTAGGCTGAAGGGCATGCTACCTCCGGATTCCGGGTTTGTACGCTTGAAGCTGACTGATTAAACACTCTTCATAAAGATTGATCAATCATCCTATGCTCTCGACTCTGGTGTAGGCATTTGTTCGTCCACAACCCGGCTAAGCCCTTCTTGTGATTTTACTCCTTACGATCTCCGAACAAGAAATATTCCACGCCGTCTACTCGAGGTAGGGTCGATAGTCCTTATCCCTTGGCCAGTGGATTAGCAACAGTATTTTGAGTCCGGTGCTCGAAGGATAGGGTACCAAGTATCAACGGGTTAAGGGTGGAACAAAATGGTTGAAGTTATCTTTGTATCGGAGTTTGTCGTTGGTATTATAAAACGCCCTGTTTTGACCAGTGGCTGGTAGATAGACCGACAAGAAGCTATCGTGTATATTTAGCCGACTAGTCATTGATACTACAAAGAACCTGCAACCTGCTTCGCTCCTGATTAGCTTATGACATCGGCGATTCTCTCGTTAATGAGTTAGATTCAACGAAGCCTGGTAGAGAAAACGTGGCTCGGCCATCAGGAACATAGATGCGGAATGAAAAACATTCGTTCAGGCACTTGGGATGAAGATATCAGAGGAAAAGGCTAATTGTCTTGTGCGAACATCATCATGCCTTAGGCGCAACCACATTCTTATTTCTCGGAGCCAGCACGCACTATCTACTTAAATCAGTCAGCACGCTACTATTTATTCTCCCAACCCCAAAGGTATTTGCACAAGACTGATTACGCATAGTCACCCTCCACGCAAACCCAAAAGCCTCCTCCTAGCCCAAAACCCCTAGGAATTCTTATCCAAAAACTCCGAAACCATGTACAATTACACAACCTACCCCTCCTTTCCCCAATTAGATCCCCAGGTAAATTCCTAGCTTCACCTTTAAAAAAAATTTCTGCTTGTCGTACATTCCTCCTACACACCATAAACAGAAAACGGTTATGCATGCGAGCATCTCGCATCATTCACACTGCCACTCGTGCAAGAAAAATGAAAAGGAAAAATTCACCGAGAACTTGGGCGATACCCTTGAATCGCATCATCCCGCCCATGCATGTTCCGCACATACATGTGTGATCCTACCCCCGCACGGGCCTCACATATGCATGTATGAAACCCGTCATGTAGCCCTGCAGCGCAGTTCCGGACGGTTTGTGGACACCGATGTAGTGTAGCGGCGAGGTCGGGGTCTAGTTTGTACGGCCGATTAGCTTTTTCGATAAATTGGACATTTCCCGGACAGAGGAAGGTGCATGGTGGGTGGTATAGCCGTTTCGCCTGGAAGGCTAAGGATGGGGGGTGGGCTTGTGGTGGTGCGTTTACGGATATTGGAGACGTTTTATAGCTGGATGGATAGAGTTTATTTTGACGTGGTTGTGGCATTTAGGAGGGTTCCGCTTCGGTATGGCATAGTGAAATTGGGTCTTTGAATGTTGCCCGAGGGTGATGTACGCTGCACTTAATGATACGCCACATTCACGCTGTTGCGTGATGTTCGAGAAACGAAACTATTACTAGCTTTTAGGAACATAATACCGAAAGTCTGCCTACGATGATCAACGCCGTCTCACAAGTATGTTGTTAGCAACACGGAGAAACCAGACAATCCTTTCTCTTATTACTATTGGAGAGCGGAATCGGGAGTGGCTTATGGCGCTGCGGATAATATCTTGGCGGTGCCACATTGTCGGACTCCTCGGACTTCGATAGAGGGTGGACCGTGATCGGAATATTTTGCCTTTATTGTAGTCGATTCTGCCTTGAGGAA
Organism: Lojkania enalia; assembly: GCA_010094045.1. NCBI lineage: Eukaryota > Fungi > Ascomycota > Dothideomycetes > Pleosporales > Lojkania > Lojkania enalia. The sequence goes on from ML986583.1 coordinate 735,277, forward strand.
GCCCTATTCGATAGCATGTTTCTACAATTAGGTCGTTACTGAAACAAGCTGAATAGAACAATTAAAACGAATGTTTTCTCGGGAGGAGATCATAGGTCGAAACAAAAAACCATACCATGTCAAAGGCACCCTATAGTGGTTGGTCTCGCAAGCGGTGGAAGTTCTGTCCATCCATGATTCAAGATGTTTTATATATCGTGTACGGCAAATATCAATTATTCTAAACGACTACTCTTTCGCAGTTCAGGATGCAGTTGTTAGATAGGCTTTCAAAGTCTCTCGGAGAAATACTTCCTACGATATATCTAGCGAGCGAAGAGGCCGAGGCAGGTAAAGGTATACGACTCCCCCAAAATAGAGTTGGTATTGTCAGCATGTAGAATCCAAAAGTCTGGAATTGACGACTTAGGTACATGTCAGCCTTGCTGATCTGGGAATCTATTGTATCCAATTGTAGACCGCACGGGACATGTCGTAATCTCCTGCTGTTTAATACTACCTAATTTGTCCATGTCGATTCACAAATGCCTCCTAAACTAAATTCCAATTAGTATTATGCAAGGCTGTCTGGGCCGGTATTCATGCACCGAAAATCAGATTTGGCCTTTACAGGGCTGGTGGGCTGTCCTTCTAGCGTTTGGACGCGTAGTTCTAGGTGCTTGTCAACTATTCTATAATTGTGGTTAGCCACACCGTCGGGAGAAGCACGAATTTTCCGGGCATTATGCCTAGAATAGGTTAGGTAAGTAAAATAGCTCTCGTTTTTGAAACTCTAAAACCGATGGCTTGGGGTAGTGGGCGTCAAGGTTGTTGAGGCAAGGCGGTTTTCTTCAGTTGCCATGATATCTAGCATTCATAATAACGTAATAGGAGGGGGGAGGCGTCTCGCGAATTAGCCGTTGCCATGTTCACATCTGCCTAGTGTAATTAAATTCGTTAGCGTAAAAATTTTCGGAGTGTGGGGTTTGACAGACATGTGAACATGATTTCTTACACTTGCATAAGTAGTTGGGCCTCTAATATGTCTAGGCCTCGTACGCGTGAAACAGACTCCACCCAAGGTTGGACGGCTGCAGCATGGAGCAGCACGGCCCCACATTCGTTGGGACCTAGACTATGGTTCCAATTACGGATTCAACATTGAATAATCGGTATATGCGAGGTTGAGGGCCCTCGGCTACGTGTTTTCCTCCATCCCGGAGTCGTGTACGAGCCACGGACGCACTAACCGTTTGCCGATCTGGCGGATGGGGTTCGTGACTGCCGAGAACAGATGTAGTTTGAAGCGTGGCGAAAGGCTGGCCGAGCGCTGTCTATAAATCTGAACAATATCTGGCACGGGGCAAGGGTGGTCTAGAGGTAGAAGATATCAACAATAGGATGCTTCTCTGGATGGATTCATGGGGACTGGTTCCATAACAATACAATGATCTATCTACGCATTTATTGGTCCTTGTACTCCACCCTATATTGCTTTCAACCTTACGAAAATTAGATGAGAATATGATATTAGCCTTTCCATTGAATGCTTATGTCTAGATGCGAAAGAGTCGTACGCTGATGATGGGCCATAGTGCACGGCATTTTTTGAAGCGTGAATGAAGGGGAGTGGTGGCTTGGTTGAGACAATCGGAAATGCGAAGAGTGCGCTGATAAGGCTGAAGACGCCTCAAACTATTGCGATAGCCACTCTGCACGTAACTTTGGTATAGCCTCACCATCGATCCGATCTAATGTAGGATGCCTATGAGTGAGACATATATTGTTGGTCTGTTAATCAACGCCGATACGTTACCGTGTCAGCCAATAAGCAAGCTGGGGATGATTGCTGGTAGTATGATGCTGCAGGAGACGGATGAGGATGCCTTGTGTATGGGCATCGGAGGAGTAGCGAGGCAGACTCCTAGTCTACTTAAGAATTCGGTAGCCATGTTTGGGTTGAGGAAGCGAGCACGTGATCATTGTCTCGGTGTACAGCCACGTTAACGCGTCGCAGCGAATCTTGGCTACTAACGATTTCGCATAGTGAGCCTATAGGTCTCTATATTCCCACATCTTGTCCCTAAGGGTTGTCCTCATAAGTTCTGTCTAGTATTCGGTGGGCCTGGCAACGGGGTGGCAGCCCCTGGTGGACGACGGATCTCCGCCATAAATGGACGTATCCTCATCTCGTCTATTCGACCTTTGGAAAGACTAATTCCCGGAACAACCCACCCGCCACAGTTGCATTGCATCCCCTGCCAGGCATATTTACCAACATTGGTATGACACTTGGGGCATTCAAGGCGCCCATCCAGTTTACCTTGCTCAAGCTCCGGCCGCATCCAGGACAAAGGGTCTAGGAAATAGTGAGCACAGCTCTGGAATGGGAGTGCATCTGTTTTTTCTTCGTTCCGATTGCTCATGAAAGAGGAGTGTTGTACGAGATATTGGGAAGTCGCAAGCGGCCGTCTGTGTCCATATGAGCGTTTGTGGGTATTGGGCCCATAGAGTGGAATCATAGTGGCATTAAGACAAGTCATTATGTAACATAGGTCCACATACCTGCATTTCCGACATCTCAACTCAAATTCGGCATGTTTATCTATGGCATGCTCATCTTCAAAGCGGATCTTTTCTGCCTCTGGAGCTTGGCCGCACGCCCGGCTGAGTTCTATTTCACGCTGATATACCCAGCGCTGGTAGGCAGGTGTCTCCTCGATATTCTCGGGTGCGTGCATCTGGCCATACAGCTCTAATTGCTCCATGAAACCTGAGTTCGGTTCACATATGCTTCGGGCTTTGCGTAAATGACTTAATGCTTGGGAAGCGTCGATGTTATGCTTTCGCATCAAATAAGCGATGACACAAGTAGCCGATCGTGATTTTCCCATTGCACTAGAAAGGTGGAAAAAAAGTTGGCATCCTGAAACAAGCGGCTGGAAATAGATGGGTGGCAAACGAGCGGTGTGTGAGTGCGGGAGGAAATTCTTAGATTAGACGGGGCGCCGGGAACGAATACAAGGGGAGAAGAAGAAAAACTATTGCAGGACGCGCGGACATCAGGAGATTGCCGTGCGTGCTAGAGTGACACAACAGAAGGAGTCTGAGTGTTGAAGAAGGCGAGATTGCCAAGAAAGGTAGTAGGACTTGAAAATCAAGTGTACGCAGCTTCAGCTGCGCTGGGATCTGAACTCACCAATGCACCAGCACGCCGCCACCACTGTCGAGTCCATCTTGAATGAACTTGTTAGTGGCCGGAAAGTGCTCTAGGAGGTTTTCATCCTCGACATCATCAACCTCAACGACCATATGCTTGAAGGGGAGGAATAACTCTCTGTCCAACGGAAGGCGGAGAACGGAGAGGACGTGCGTGATATTAGCATTCTGAAGCGCTTCGCGCCGGCGCAACGTGAAAAGGCTACATATTCCTGTTTGTCAATCTCGCATGCATGCGATGCTAGCCAAACGGAGTGTAGCCGCTGATAGCATTGGGCGGAACACGTACCCGCCGATGTAGAGTTTCAAGTCGCCTGGGACTTTGTCAATGAGGGCCATGATGACCAACCCCCAAGGGCGCGACCACGCGGGCAGGGCAGTCGGCGTAATGTGTGTAGTCGCAGAGCAACAATGGCGCAACAGTGGGAGCGCCTCTTACTGATCTTTGGCCAGGACTAGCGGCGGAGATGACGGACGGCTGGGCTGATGATTTGCGTTGTGGGAGGGTGGTGGTGACTCTGGCGAGGCTCGAGTTTTTCGCCGAGGCAATGGCCAAAGACGTAATATCACGATGCACAGCCGCTCTTGCTAGCGTAATGAGCAGCATCAGTCCAAGCGGCCGTGTTCAAACAATGTCAAGGTCGGCGAGGTCGAAGCGACGGCTACTACCCGATGCTGTCCAAGTGGGAGCTGGTTTGGGCGAGGTGCTCGATCCTCTTGGTTCGCGCCATTTAGGCTTCCAGGCGGCGGGTATCTTGCGCCACATCCAGCCCTACGAATCACCCACGCCATTCCATGCTAAGAAATCCCCGTCCTATAGCCTATAGGCCACGGAAATGACTTGCCTAGTATAACCTATAGGGGCATAGACAGAAGATTTTTCCCATGCAATTGGGGGCCGGCGTGTCCCTGGTCGCAATACTTCATGTCCGAGCACCCTTCAGCAGTGGCCATATGGGCGGTAACTTGGTGAGGGCGGTCCAAGCAGAGTAGGACAGTTGGCACTTCTCGCAAACATCAAGTAGAGGTTGCAGCTCGCGGACGCGGATTGCGGAAGGCGTTCCAGCAGCAGCCTACTAGCGACATGCTCGCAACCACTTGCGCCTAGGCCGAAGCGTTGGTGGGTTTGAGAAGAAGGCTTGAGTGGCGGCACTGCCATTCTCCTGTACAATCATCATCGCTCGACGTGGACCAACTCCCCCTCGCTCCCAATGCCCAATACACACCAGCCGGCTTAGGCAATTGTAGAGTGCTCGGTAGATATTGCCTGGGCGATCGAAGGAGTTGAAAGCAAGCGACGGGGGCCAATAAGGAGCTCCGCCACCGCTGCTCGGCCGCTGCTCGGCCGCTGCTCACACTCTACACACACAGTACGAGCGGACGTCGTCGTGCTGTTGTGTGTATCCGAGCAGATGCGTTGATCAGCAGCTGATCCTCGGCGGGACTTTCTCCGGAGTCGGAAGGGCGCACGCCAGAAGCCAGAGGAAGGGTGAGACGTTAGGTCAGAGGGAGCAGTGAATGGGATTGTGGAGGCGTCGGTGAGTGAGATTTGCGGGATGCCGCTTGTCGACTACTGTTGCAGCAGATTGCCGCCTCTGGAGGTGAGGATTGGCCTGGCGGTAAGGCTGAGCAGGGCACGGCTCTTCTTGGGATCCTGAGCAGTTGCACGCTGGGCCCGCCTTCTTCCCGCTACCCGCGCGTCGAAATGCAGCCTAGCAGATTCCGCTCGTACGCCGGCGTCTTGGTGCGGAGTGCTCACTGCACGCACGACGCTGTCCTGTCTCTTGCAGGGCAAGTCGAGTAGTGGACTTGTCAGATCCGGCGTGCCTTAAGCCTGGCCTGGCTGGCATTGTCCAAGGTTTCCATTTTGCCTGCTGCTGCTGCTGCTGCTGCTGCTGCTCCTCGACGTGCTGACGACCAGTCTGCCGGCTCTGGGGCCGTGTCGTCCACGACGTCAGACTCGAGCCAACAGCAGCGACTTGATCCACATGATGCCATCTTAACGGCGGGCAGGGCTGGAGGAGAGCAATAGCAGCGGCGGCGGCGGCGGCGGCGGGTGAGCGGGCGCCCACCAGCCATTTACAGTAGATTATTGGCACTTTGGCAAGGCCTCAGTTGGGTTGAGCCAGAGCCCCCGTCCCGCGCTGTCGGAGAGCATCGTTGCCGCTATGGCCCTGTCCCCTTCGCCTTGAAACGTTCCGAGTTGCTCTGCGCAGCGCTGCTCACGACTCCCACGGCTCCTATGGCTCCCACGGCGGAGCACGACGCGGCCGGAGCATGCACGCGCGCTTCACGAGAGAATGGCGGTGCGGGCGGCCAGTCGTCGTCGGGCGGCGGATCACTCCTATCGACTCTCTAGAGCGGTGCGCCGACGGAGCGGTTTTCGAGTAAGGGCTGCAGATGAAGCCATCTCAATGCTCGGCACTACCCCTGCGCTCCACCAAACTACCTGTGCTAGCAAGATGGACCGGCCATGGCCAATCGCCAGGCCCGGCCGCTGTCAACGGGCGCAGAGGACCCTTCACGGTAGACGCCTTTCTTGCACAGGCCCAGAGCGTCGTGCTTTATGCTAGACGGTCCCCCGTGGGATGTGAGCCCTCTCACAACCACGATCCTCCCTTTGCTTCTCTCTCTCTGTCTCTCGCGCCCCCCTTTCTCGCTCCCTTTCAAGCCCGCAGATGCCAGCGGGCGGACTCGAGGTTCTTGTTTCTTGAGTGCCGGCCCCTTTTCCCTGCTCCGCCTGTGCAACACGGCCACCGCTGCCCCCTCCACCGGAGCGCATCCGTGTCGTTGCTTGCAAGCTGCGAATGGCCGTTGGCGATACCATGTGCCGTGCACCGTCGACGACCACCACGACCACAGGAATCATATGACTAGACCGCTTCGGACCGCATTGCTCTCTGGCGTCGTCTACTGCAGCCCGCAATCCGGTGTGTGGCGGTGCGGCGAAAGCACATCGTGAGTACGTCCCTCAGCTCTACCCTTCTTTCAGCCCAGGAGCGAGCGGCTCGTAGGGCTGAACGACGCTAGCCCCGGGCGCGCGTCTCTTTGCAGAGCCCATCACGATATCCGTCTCGCTGGCGGGCCCCCGTCCCAACAACGACGCATCCTCAGTATCTAGCGCCGCACGCTGCCATTGTGCAGAGCAGTGCATCCATTGCGTCTGTTCGCGCTCCTGGCTCATATTCTACCCGCTTTCGGCATCGCCGCGGCGGGTGGCCGTCCGCTAGGGCCCCAACTAGAGCAGCCCTGCACACGAGGCCAAAGCGCTCCGCGTAGACTATCCACCGCTCTGTCCTGCGTGCGGTCGCCACACTCGGTGCTCTGCAATTATAGGCACGCACTCAGCTGCCCAGCAGTAGTGGCAAGCACCTGGTGGCCGACAACCTCCTCGCCAATATGACCATGTCGCCCCAGAGCTCCACCCCATCCATTCGGATATATGAGACTGGCTCGCTCCACCGCTACTCACTGCCGCACCACCGTCGCCCCTCGTACCCTTCCCCATCCGGCGCCATGGCAATCCCGAGAGCGCGCGAAGAAGTGCCACCGCCCTTACCTCCTCCCCGTTACATCGGTGAGCTCAGCGAGGGCCAGGATCCTGGCTGGCAGTGGGGTAACATTCACAATCCCAGGGGAACTGGCTCTGGGGAGGTTAAGCCTGGTTCTAGCCTGCTGGGTGGAGCTACCCGCGCTCATGAGCGGGACAGCTCGGGGGACAACAATAATGGCGAGCGCGGCTTTGCCTTCGCTAGGCGGGAGCCATCGTCCTCGCGGTCCCTCGACGATATGAGTTCTGCCGACAGCCTTGAGCACAGCGATGAGGATCGGAACGGCAAATCTCGACCGACACTTGCAAGCTATAGGTGAGAAATGCTTCCTAAGAGTCTCCCTCCTAGCTCTGCCCTCTGCCCTCTACCGTCTACCGTCTACCGTCTACCCTTTGCCCTTTGCCCTTCTGTAGCACGTCGCCTGTTGCTATATGCTGCATGCAACGATGACATAAGAACTCTACAATTTTGAACAGTAGCACGCGTCCCGCAATTGGTAGGTTGGCAGGGCAAGGTTCTGTTCAATCTCCTCGCCGGCATGTAGTAATTTACTTTCTTCTACCATATAGTTTCCTTTTTGACTGACGTTGCGCTATGAGCGGAAGCAGGTTTGCCAGCGAGCGACAACTAGGAGAGAAAGCCCTCGAGAGCTCATCGCACGCGTACGACAAGCAGCTCCTATCCAAAATTGGGGGCCCCAACACGCCTACGAGGACGACGGCGCCCGCGCTGCTCTCCGCAAGCGTCCAGGAACCCGCAACGGCCCCGCACTCGTTCAGCAAGCTCAACGGCCTGAAGCCACTGTCAGTGCCCGAGCGACTGCACCCGTCAATAGACTCGCCCGTGTCGAGGTGGCCGCCGTCATCAGGAGCGATTTCGCCAGGCTACTCTGGGTTCCGGAGCCCGATATTCGACAGCGGATCGGCCGACTTGCACCAGCGGCGGTTCGGGAGCATATCCACGGCAGGCACGTTGGACGAGAGCGCGTCCTCGCAGCAGCACCGCGGGAGCTATGATCACAGCATCTTCTCAGAGCACGAGTTGGAGGAGAGCGGGATGCGCGACCTCAACATTAGCGACCGCAGCCCAGGCTCTGAGGAGTACCAAATGGGAAAGGCAGGGCTCAAGCGACGCGCCTCATCGCCGCCTTCGGAAGCTGCGCGTGAAGATCGACCAACCGCATCGGCCGCTAGCAATGACCTGTATCACCGCCGTTCGGCGCAGATGCTGGTTAGCCGCAATTCGCCGGTGTCACGATTCCCGCAGGTCGCCCAAGGCTCGCTGTCCTCGGCCTCGTCGCTAAGTCAGCGCACCGCCTCCTACGCCTCGTCGTATGCCTTGTCAACGGCGAGCAGCGTAACCAGCTATAGCGGGGACCAGCGTCTGTCGCCGAGCGCGTTGTCCCCGGCGGTGGAAGCGGAACTGGGCCCCATGTCGCCGTATGCAGCTAGCAGCAGGTCGCTGAACCCCAGCCCGCGTGCGTCGCTATCAAGACCGCATCACCAGCGCGGACTCTCAGAGAACGAACATCCTCAAATCCGCAAAATGTCCACCGACAGCGTGCTCCATTCCCGCCAAGGCTCCGTCTCCGGCCGCTTACCCGGTGCTTACATTTGCGAGTGCTGCCCAAAGAAGCCCAAGAAATTTGACAGCCAGGAAGACCTCCGGTAAGTGTCAAGAACATCCCCCCACCGCCTTTTCATCCCGCTATCGCGACCTAACACCCTTTCGCAGCGTCCATGAGTTGGAAAAGCAGTACACTTGCCAATATTGTCCAAATCGTTTTAAGAATAAGAACGAGGCCGAACGACACCAGAATTCGCTGCATCTTCGGCTTCATTCATGGTCTTGCGCCGCGTTGGCGGGTGTGCACGCGGCTTTCCACCCCTCTCCAACACACTCTGCCGCAGCCGATGTATGCGGTTACTGCGGTGAGGAGTTCCCCAACCCTCCAAACTGGGATGTTCGGTCCGAACACCTGAATCACGTGCACAAGTTCGGCGAGTGCAACCAAGCTAAGAAATTCTTCCGCGCCGATCACTTTCGACAACATCTCAAGCATAGTCATGCCGGCACGAGTGGGAAATGGACAAACATGCTCGAAAATGCATGTATGAAAGACGAGCCGCCACCAAAGGAACGTGTCGGTTCAGTCAGCTCCATTGCAGGATCCTCATCTGCTGCCTTGGCTCCCAAACCAGGCGTCATCAACGAAGTCCACGAGGAATCATAACGAATATTTTCATTTTTATCATTACCGCATCCGCTCTGTTGACGCATACGCTACTCTAGCCTTGCGTCGTTCCATTAGCATCATCTAGAATCTCGACATTGGTCTACATCTCTGCATGTCCCTGTTAAAGAACGGGCGACTGGAGAAAAGAATCAAAAAAATCAAAAACGAAAGTGGAGGCATTAGGTGGCCTGGTTGTTGAATTGAGCGTAACATTCAAGCATCATTGGTGCCTTGGTTTCACGATCTCCCGAGCATTTACTCTGATACGATACTCCCAATGGCGGCTATTGCCGCCTCTTAAGGTTTTTCTTCCTGGATTTTGCATCCGCCGTGTTCCTCAACAAAAGTTTCCTGAGGTGCATTGCACAGCGTTCATTGGATGTCATTATTGCTTGGCAGAGCTTGCTTGCACTTTTCAAGTCTCATCTCAACCCCCCTTTACGACTTTGATGACGGCGTTCAATCCATACGGCAGCTGACTTTTTCGGGCACAATGGCTTTCTTTCTGAATGGTTTGGTGCATTTCAAGGTGTTTTTCGAAATGACAGGCGCCGGTTGGAAGGAAGCCCCCGGTTGATACTTTTACTTCTTCTCCATCGTTTTATCAATTCATTCGACGCTGCTGTGAGCTTCACATGTCTTTCAGCATACGCTGCCCCTATCATGCTACACATCACGTAACCAAAATATCAATTGATTCTAGGCCGTGAGTCGCCGCCGACCCCATGACTCTTTTCGCCTTGACATCGCGGCAATAATGCCCCAAATTCATTTATTTGCCTCACGCTACGATGAGTATAATCGTGCCAAGACCACGCGGACGATACCTTTGCGTACCGCATTCGGTCGTTAGTACGGAAACTTACTGGAACGTGATTCATTCCTTACTCAGCCTCAGCGCCACGGAAGGCCTCACGAGCGCCGAGTGCGTAATACTAAATCACATCTTGTGAAACAGTGAACGACAGAACATGAGACTTGAGATCACTTTGGGCATTCCGATCCGATCATGTCGAGGCTAATCTCCATTACGATAATCTTCTTATCAATAAAAACAGTCAAACAAAGAATAGAAACAGTGCGCGTGGGGCCCTTACACGCGACGCACGCGCGCCTGTCAGCGAGAACCTTATCCTTAGGCTTATATGCCTGTCACGATGTCGTCCGCTTTTGGTGTCAGGCTGCAGGAGGTTGCAGAGACCTGCTATAGACTAACCGAACCTTGTGGAGCCGTGTATCTGCACCCCTATATTGAATGTGCGCATCTGAATAATTTCTCCGTCCCTAGATGTAGCACGACATTTCAATGCGGACATTGACAATGTCTCAGATACTATTATTTGATTATGATATTCTGCAGCAGGAACGAAAGCTCTAGACTGGATCGGGAAAGTCGAGTCCCGCCGGCATGAAAGCTTACTTGAATAGAGAGTGGAAACCAAGGCGGGCGAGAAACATGTCCAGTAAGGAGAGCGTCAGGAAACTGCTCGAGTTAGACGTACATTGCTATCTGAACTTCTTTTCACTGTTACATCACAGCCAGCCGCGCGCTAACACAGCGCAGCTGAACGTTATCCACCAGATGGGCTACGCCAGTGCGCCACGATTTCACGCAGGGCTTCAAAAACTTCCAACACCGGTCCCATCGAAAGTTGTTTTTTAGTTAGTGCTTATGTCATACATGTACTTTGATACCCTTTTCCCCACTCCACTCCTCAATCCGTGGTTCCCACCTCCTCGTCCCTTCCTACCCTGTCACTCTCGCTACCGCCATTACGCGTGTCTCAGATACTCAAGCACTGCGTGGTCTGAAAAGCTAGTAATGGCGAAGTAGGAACATTTCGCACTGCATTGGCGGCCACTTCATGCGCTCTTACGACTTTTTATACCAAGTGTTTACTGGCCTTCGTAGCGAATACTCTAAGTAACAGGTATCACACTCCACTGAAACTCCATCCTCTTTCCATCTAAGCGTCCATTCCATCTTAGAATCAGCCAAGGGAATGAGCGGCCGGCAATTTACAGAGCGCCAAGATTATTGAGCGATGAATTGATAAGGTAGTGGTGAGCAAGGTGAGCGAACCACAAGAGACGAAAGTCAATCTAAGCACAAGGCTCGGGGCGATCCTGCTCTCATCATTTCGCTGGGGCCTATCGTATTCGTACATATCTGCTTCTGTCTTCTTCCGCACGTAAACCTTTTTGGAGTACATCTCCGCGCTTGTTTCAGTCAACCTTGGAGGGCCTTATCGGGCCTCAGACAGATAGTGTGGACCCTGATATCACGCACCCACCCGGTCTATAAAACTTCAAATGGAAAGAGAAAATTTGACATAGTCGCATCGACTGAGAAATACAAGGACGATTTCGGACTTGGCTCGGGGGACCGAGTCCGTTCAGGCTGCTGTATACCCTGTTGCAGTACCTTATGTCTATCGTATACACCATGTCCCTCCTTGCCTTGACAGAAGTCTTTAATTTCGGCTCGAGCACCACAGTAACATGATTCCTTCCATGGCCAAACGACGATGAGGACGGGGCAAGTTGCTGACATATTGCCTACGAATTAGGGGTCGAACTGTTGCGTATGTTTTTCCTCGACCATGTCATTGCATGCGCACAAACTAGACTACGCTAGACAAGGCAAATGCAGAAGCACCTCGGCTCTCGACAAAATTTGATTGCAACGTTGCTTTTTTCTCGCTGTGCCAAGACAAGGGTGCATGGGCGTATGACAGCGAGAACCGCTCGCTTCCCCGCATGACGCCACTTCCCGAACAACCGAAGGCCCTTTAGGACCTTTCTGAAACGGGTACTCTTTTGCTTGGAACGCACCGTTGAAGCGGTGGTTAGGTCGAGGAGGGGTCAAAGGAAAATTACGTTAGCCACATGATCTTGAAACATGGCGGTTGAAGGTAAGCAGGGAAAGAGCATCATGACTCCGCTTTCCCCCCCTTTCTTTTTCCAGCCAAAGGAAAACATACCTCCGGGCGCGGAAGCCCTCTGATTTTGTCGGCCATGAGTTGGAATACGAAAGCAATCTACGGAGGATAGTTCCAACCAATTGCGGCTGGCGTGGGTATCAATCCGTGATCTGTATTTTCCGCTTGTACCAACTCCGATAACTCGTAGTCTTCATAGGGACAAGCCTAAACTATAAGCTTTCCCCAGGGCTAGTCAAATGATCCAATGTTCCGAGTTACGGTCAAGAGGCCGGAATGCCTTTGTCGAATCTTGTTTGCTCGACTCGATCTCGATATTGACCGCCGAACCCGGTTTTTTAACAGCCAACCGTGGCCATGATTGGCCTGGCTCTCGTCAAACAACTTCCCTAGCAGACTTCGATCTATCACGCACCACGTTTCAATTGTTGCCGAAGTGGCGCTTGGCAGTCTAGACATGTCAAAATCCTTTGTTTCTATGGTCGACAACCTACTTAGCCAAGAGTTCCCCCGTTTTTCTCGAATCTTCATCTCACTAATATTAGCAAACCAAATCTTAGACTGTACATCCCAATTACCACTACACGAAACATATGTAGACATTTCATCCAGCCTCCCTACAACTACCCTGGCTATTTACAAAAAAATCCAGTCACCAAAGCAGTTTATTTACTCAAAACAAGCTTCCCGATTTATTTTCCCAGGGGCCCAGTGCAGCTGGTATGCATTTGGAAGCGTCTACAACGGGCACGGTATGTAGCCAAGCCAAGGCGGCTACAACAGTTTCTAAACAGGCGGTCAACCCCGACCTCAATGCTTGGATACGGGAGCGCGAAGGTCGAGCCGCCACCATGCCACCATTCTTTGGAATACACTAAGGGCCTTTCCGACGCGCGATATGGCCTATATATCAATATTGGATATGTGTAATAAATGTCGTAGGTGTAAAGAGAGAAAGGTACAGTCCAGCTAAACTCCAGCACTTATCCATTTCAAGTTTGATTCCGCGCTAAATGCATGGCCCTTTCAAATTTCTTGTGAACGATATGTACTGTACCTACCTAGCTAGCAAACATCTGTTAAGTGATCCTTCGGGATCCTCCATGACTCCATCCAGGAGCCTCAAACCCCCGATGTACAAGGAATATTTTATTTATTATTTTTTTTTTTTTGAGTACACCTACGCACCCTTGCCTCCGCGCTTGCTTGCATACATGTACGTATTTAAGTCCATAGTGCTACGTCATTCCGCTTCCCTTCCTCCCGTCGCCCTGGGAGCCTCGATCTCGCCAAGTATCCCGCGCATCCTCCCCACTCCCCAACTTCCCTATATGCCGCGGAGTCGGCGACGCCGAAACATTCAACGCGAATCAGAGGCGTAAGGTTGCATGTTGTCAAACGGGAATCTCCGATTGCCTCTCCATGCTTGTTGCTCCTTTGATGCACAGGTTTGTTATGCAGAGAGCCTGTTGGGCAGATCCTGAATCCTTTACATATGTGTGGTCCGTGCGCTAGGTCGGATTAGGAAGTTGTTGGGGCGGGAGCATGGGGCGTGGAAGGCGACAAGGTGTGAATGCGGGAAGCCGTCCACGGTGACGCGGGATACTAGTATTTTTTATTGTTGAAAGAGTTTAGCGATGTGGGTCTGTATGTGGTAGGGCTGAGGAGCAAGAAGATGACAGGATGTGGATGTGGATGTGGATGGGCGGCTCTAAATAGGATAATGATCCAAGGTAGTTGACGGGGGCAATTAGAATCTATGCATAGTAGTCCGGTTATTCGAACGTGTTGGACTCTTTCTACATGCATACATTTCGCTTAGTTGGCCGAACAGCCCTGCGGAGATTAATCGGATGTTGGTCGGTTCGCAATTAAGATGCCGTTGATATTGAGGGCAATAGGCGATAACCTTGGGGAGATTGCGTTGCGGATCAGGAGGCTTGATGGAAATTCACCGGCTTGGATCTCGATTTGTGGACACGAATGCCGGTCGGCCCTGGTAAGCAGGATGAATAAGGCCGACGAACCTCGGCGGTTGGCATATGTTCAGGAACTTGTCCTCTAGTTTATACTATTGGACGGTTATATCATTGACGACAATTTCTCCAAGATATGATTCTATCCCTTAGTGGAGATGTATTGAATTGTGTTGTCAAGCAAGGTCTGCTAGCTTGGACGCTGGTCTGATGTTTGGTCTGCTATAAGAGTCTCAATATCAGGAGAGACCCAAGAATAGCCTGGCAAAGTGGAACAACTATCTCAGCACGGGTAAGAGTCCTAGGAACTGCCTTTCTCCCCAAAGAGATTTGCTGTTGGTCACCGGAATAGCAAGAGAAGGCGACGCATTCCATATCTACTATGTCAAGACAAATTGTGATAACAGCGGCGTAGGCTAGAACAACCCGCTTGTTTTCCCAAGCAAACTGTAGCGGACGATATGTGGCGTACACTCGTTATCACTATTTTACTCGTCTGCATCAGAGTTAAAAGGTTCGCTAGTGCAACGAGCACATCCGCATCACCGCCCCGAACTAATCCACAGTCAACATGAGGACGGAAGGCGATGTTTGCGGGAATGGCCGAGCGCGTCCTCGCAAGCCGATCATGCGAGATGAGCATCCTCAAGCGAAAACTACGTCGCACACTAATGAAGTCCTTGTCCCGGCAGTAGCGAATGCCTTTGATCCATGTCCAAATCCAAGCGGGCTTGCAGGAAATTGTCCCGATACTTGCGGAGGCCAATATATCTCCTTTGAGTATAGTTGGGAAATCGCTTAAAGTGACACTACATTGGTGTCACGACAGCGAGACCTGCATAGCAGGGACCTTGACCCATGCATCTATAAGCAGATCTCTACAAATGATGAGTCAAGGTTAACTGGAGGTATCGAAGGCCATACGAGCTACGCCCTATAGAGGTGACACTGCATCCGCAGTGCTTTATGGGCGTACTAATGTCTAGATTGACGGGACATGATTCCTATTGATCGCTACACCAATTACAGTGCCATGACATTCCTCCAATGGGATCCTATTCCATGCTCGCCAAAGCAGTGAGAGCCAACATATTTCGATCAACACAGATACACGAAGTACTCCCGTTGGAGGTGAATCAAAGCTCATATCCACCGCTTAATGAGGCTTCATGAATGTGACCCAGCTCTTGTTTTCCTGTACCGGCGTATATCCCGGATATGTTCCGGAACCCCAGCACCTACTGCAGATTTTTGTCTATTTGAGCAGCTAATAGGTATCAGGTAACCGTGACAATCTATAATGGGAACTGCTGAAGTGGGGACTAAGAAAATCTATCCTAGCATTACAGCAGCCGGTTCCTCCGCTACCGACCGCAGTAGCAGTAGCCTCATCAGCATCGTGGCACGTTCAATGGTAGGTACTACTGTGTACTACGACTAAAAAGGTGCTCGCAGCTCCTCGTATAGGCGGTGAGCGAGCCTTACGTGCTGGCAGCTGATGGGATTGCCAAGCATGCCATCAACATCGGTCAATCTGCAGAGCTGTTCTTTCCCCAATCGCTTAGCAGACACGGCATCAGCATCGACGGCAAGTTGAACGTGGATGCGGGGGCGGTTGGTGGTATTTCTAGAGAGTAATGATTGGACTGATTTATCACAGAGCGCACGAACGTCCTAAGCAAGGGTGCACCATGCGCCGGTCGCGGAGGGGGTCAGAAGTCAAATCCCAATTCTGACGAAATGGTCGCTCTCTGCACGTCATTGGATCAAGTGTACATGTGGCAGAGAAATCTGACCGTCGCTTCAATGTGGAGCGCTAGATGCTGAACGCGCAGGACCACTTTATCCTTTGGGAGGGTTATCCCCACATGAACGTTAAAACCAACAAGGCTGAAAGTACTAGTAATGGCTAGTTAGTGATTTTGGGTGCTAATGCTTTGAATGCCAGACGGGACCTGAAAGTGTGAACGATTGGGCAGTAATGCTCCCTCCAACATGGTCAGCGGTCGTCTGACGACGCTAGATCGCGCAAAGAGCGCCCGAACTGATCTATCTCTAGAAACGGGTCAATTTCCGGGATGTGAATTTATAACTTATGTACCATCTAATACCCGGGTAAGCGTGTTTAGTGTACGGCCACTAATTGCTGACTGCAGCACACATCTGTGAACGAACTTTAAGGCTGCGGTAGCAATCGGATCGTTGGATGGTCAATGCTGAATGACAGGCAAAGAAGATGCCAAGACAACATTCCCCGCTCGAAGTTGGTTAATTGTGTAAGCTGCCAATCTGGAGAATGAGGGCTACGAATTGCCATTCAGGCCCCATCCGACATGAGTTTGTGGCTGCCTTTTCAAAGATCGCCGCTTGGTACAGAAGGGAAGTTTGCCGGATTCTTCAGTCTCTCGCGATTGCGCTTCGCGATCTCGGCATTCCGAATTTTATCAATGCGCATTTGGTGAAAGTTCCTTCCAGCGTTAGATATAACATTAGCGGTAGGATTTAGCGGGAGGTTAAGTGCCTCTACATCACTTACTTGTTGAGGATGAATATGCGGGGGCCATCATCTGCCTGCGCATTTTCTTTGGATTTGGAGAGCTCTTTAATCTAACGATTCATTAACAAGTACTGATGAATGTGGTTGCATACTTTTTACTTACCTTTTCATCCTTTGCTTTCTCATCGGCCTTGTCTTCCTCCTCCTCCTGCTTCTTCGAATCTATGTCCTTGTCCTTGTCCTTTTCTTTCTCCTTTTCCTTGCGTTTCTCGCGCTTCCGAGCCGATTTCTCTTCGTACTCCTTCTTAATTTTCTCTATTTCCCGGTCCAATTCTTCCTTCTTCTTTCGGGCCGTAGCAGCAGCTACTTCATCCGCGTCGGGCTGACAAAAGCCACTGTCCTTCAAGTGACCGACGCATATGTAGAAGAAGTCCTATTCAGCAATAAGCCTGGGGCGGAAATCATTCCCTGTGTGACCACCCTACCTTGTTATCGGGTGTGATGAGGACGCTCGTCGATGGCTTGTAGCAGATCCAACACGCCTTCGCGGACCCTTCCGCAACTCGTCTGTGATGCCATAAATTCGGTAAGGACATTATTCTACACTCTGAGCGTCTACACTACGGCGCATAATAAGAGGATGGGAATGGCTATATGTTGGCACCACTTGTTGGACGTGGTTAAGCGAGACTGAAACAAAGACACTTCACGTGACGTGAGCTTGCACTTCAAGCGACCTACACTTCAAGCAGAAGAGACACAGCGATAGATCGTCGACTATATCTGTATTTTGCCAAGAAAATTGTGAAACTATCTATGTTAGGTTTTGCTATTGACTTTTAAGTGCCCGGAGGTCAGGTTACGGTTTCCCCGCTATTCTACAAAGAGCTAAGCCTCCAAGAGCTCACCTGCACGTTGGAGGACGCAAGGCTCAGAAGATTGTCTCGATTCATCAACGCTGCAAGCCAAATCATCACATGATTGCAGCTTCCCGTCGATCGGTCTCGGACTACAGGGCCATACTCAAAGTATATCATTTTTGGGCACAAGAGATTCTGGGTTTAACCTCTTTTCGCCAAAATCAAACCCGTGGCAACATTTTTCGTGAGCTACCCCTTGCGCTGTCAGCAAGTAGGTGTAAACTAAGACTCAACGCGTAGCAATTAGACATTTAGTGAATAGAGATTCTCTGGGAGCCTACAATATGGGCGACCCCACGGCGTCGAATTGGGGATACGTTGATGTTGGTCCGCGAAGCCCCCTTGTTTGTACTAATGGCATCTAATCGAAATAGATCGGCATCAACCTGAGTGACCCCGTCTTTCGTGGGCGGTATCATGGAACTCAGAGGCACGACGATGATCTCGAAGATGTTATCCAGCGTGCTCTAGATGTTGGATGTAAGAAGTTTATGGTAACAGGGTCAGACCTGAAAGAGTCACAGCACGCCATTGATATTGCCAGAGCATACCGTAAGTGAGATTGAGACTTTCCCATTGAGAACCCGAAGCTTACCTTTTCCAGCCGGAGTTTGTTATGCTACAGTGGGAGTTCATCCTTGCTCGGCTAAACACTTTGATGAGCATCCAGAAGGGCCATCCGCGATGCTCTTAGCACTCGGTGACTTGGCCAAGAAGGCAAAGGAGTCGGGAGAAGCTGTGGCATTCGGCGAGATTGGCCTCGACTATGATCGCCTTTTCCTGACCCCAAAAGATCAACAGCTCAAGTACTTCGAGGCTCAACTAGAGCTAGCTATCGAGGTCCAACTTCCTCTATTCCTCCATTCACGAGCAGCAAGTGAGGACTTCGAGAGGCTGCTCGGAGCAAAGCTTCCACAACTGCCGAAGAAGGGGTTAGTCCATAGTTTCACCGGAACGCTAGAGGAGATGAAACGCATGGTGGAAATGGGTCTTGATATCGGGGTGAATGGCTGCAGCATGAAAAGTAAGTTTCAGCCACCAATTTTACCAGTGCGTAGCTAATATGATTAAAAGCGGACGAGAACATTGAGGTTGTCCGAGAAATTCCTCTTGAGCATCTACAAATAGAGACCGATGGGCCTTGGTGCGAGATGCGTCCTAGCCATGCCTCGTCAAAGTTTCTCAAAGATGCACCCCCTCTCCCTAAAGCTGTTAAAAAAGAGAAGTGGGCGAAAGGATTCATGGTGAAAGGGAGAAATGAACCCGTAACTATCCCGCATGTCGCTTACGCAATTGCGCAGATCAAAGGCATTACTGTCGAAGAGGTGTGCAAAGCGTAAGTCTCTATTCACTGTAAGCTCTTCAATGGATAACTGACATGCTCCTAGAACCTGGCATAATTCCATCAAGATGTTTGGGCTTGGAGAGAAGATCGAGTAATATATTTCTTGATTACCTTCCAACAAACTATCATTCATCGATAGAATGTATATAGACCATAGATCAACAAGTAGTTCCACGCATTCAGAATCTGTCAGATTTTCTTCATGAGGCCTCGTTTGAATTTGAGGATTAGAGCGCGGGGCGATAAAAGTGTCCGTGAATAGATGACGATGAAACTCTCGCCATTTGACATACTGTCCAATTCATTACTATGTGACTCGTATTCGCATGCTTCGAATTCGATGACTGTATCTTTTTATTGTAGCTAGTCTCACTTCAGATCTCCCGAAGAGATTGACAAGCGGAACCACCATCGAAACGTCGCAAAGGAATTAATATCTATCCAAGACTTTGCAATCGTCTCTCGACGATTAGCAACGTAGCCAGGACTATTACCGGCCAGTGCTACATTGCAACGCCGTCGGCGTAGCTCCCTTGAAACCTGGCATCCCGGAACTCCAACGACGCAGTAACGTTCTTTCGTATTCATGTGTACGCTTCCATGATGTCTATATTGTTGCCTCGAGGCTAGCTGCTGCTGCGGAAGCCAGAATATGGGCCAAATTCCGCATGCTGATGCGGGCGTATGCACAAGGTCAGAAGTAAATGGGTGTTGGTTGAAGATCTCAGAATGAATCCGCACGCTTACTCTGTCGTTAGGACTATGATATTCTTGTCGGCGCTAATGTATTTTCCAATAAGGATACAAGGCTGCAATATTCGGGATAGCTCTGGTTTGCATCTCCGTAAGATGATTACGTTGCTCTGGGAATGTGTGTGTGGGATGAAGCACTTATGATTTACGTTATGACGTCGTGCGATGGATCAGAGCTTGAGAAGAAGGTTGAGCTAGTGAACACGCCAAGTTGCCTATATAGGGCTCTCTTCGCAACTGGAAGATCCTTCTATAATATTTGGCAAGTCTCTATCTATCATGTGGTTATACGAAAGGAATCACGCTGAAATACCGAGGTATTCTTGGCGAGGAAGAGACCGCTACTGCAATAAATCGGATGTAGTTAATAAGACAATTTCGGTGCACGGTCACGGTGGGCAGCTGCTCGACTTGAGCAAGATATCGTCCACTATCTAGGTGAATAGCAGGCATGAATTTCCTCCGGTTTACGCGTGAGAGGGGAGCTGACTGCAGGTTCCTGTGCGAGCTTCAAAGTTTTGTGAGGGAGCTACATAAGGAAGATAACCTATGTTATATATCGTGCCATGCTCCTTGCAGCTCATTAGCTGTGGGGTGTCACCTATCCGGATGAGCAGCTGGCATAATGCTTTCAGCTCGGCGAGAAAAGAAAACGCATTTGGGCATAGATAGAGGCAATAATAAATGACCGGCGAGATGTAGAGATTTTATGGTGAGTACACCCCCAAAGGACAGCTAATATACATGATGCAGAACCTAGACCCCTTGAATGCCACCTTTTGCACCTGATAACCGGTGTGCCTATAGTAACTTCTATCAGTGAGGTGTTTTAAGCTTGTTCACTTCTGGATGACAAGGTCTCGAGAATCTTCCTTCTCTGCGTCGTACAAGCTAAAATACTGGCACAGGAATTCTCCGACTAGTCCGAACGTGATTGCGCCTCCAGTAATCCAACAACCATTCTGAAACCACCACCAGCAGTTCTTGACTTCTTTCAGATTTACTTTCCAGACCATGGTTGCCAAAGCGGCTGCTGCTCCCCCACAAGATCCGATAAAGAAAATCGGGCCCATGCCCGCAGCAACACCAGCCGAGGCCAAAAGACTGATCTGGCCTAATGCCAATCCCGTCAAGACAGCTTTAGTTTCTTTCTCATGCTTGAGAGCGATACTTTTGATTCCCGCCTTTGCATCATCTTTGATATCCATATGAGCGTAGATCATGTCATATAGGACGGTCCAGGCGACATTGCTTGAATACAGGAAAGCCGCCGTAGCAAGGGCGGCTTGATTCGAAAGTAAGTCCACCCCAAGTGCGGGAAAACCCATCATTGCCCCCCAGGAAAATGTGAGACCTAATACAAACTGAGGATAATGTGTTACACGCTTGGCCAAGGGATATGATGCAACGAAAAGAAGCGATGGTGTCGCATACCAGAAGCACTCAAAGGGTAGTGAAAGAAGCACGCCGAGTCCAGCTAGTAGCTGGGCGCTAGTGAAGACTATGGCAGCCTGTGGGCTGATAGCTTTCCTCGCGATCGGACGCAGGCGTGTACGCTCAACATGCGGGTCGAGATTCCGGTCCCAAAGATCGTTTATCGTGCAACCCGCTCCTCGCATGACCAGTGCTCCAGTGAAGAACAGGGCAGTGGTTCTGACGACGGTAGTTAGATCCGCCATGGGAGTGGCCATCGTAGCAGCGATTAGGGTGCTGAAGAGACAAGGGAAGAAGAGGTAATAGGTTCCTGTAGGTTTGTCGAGCCGAATGAGTTCAGCATACGGAACTACTTGTTTTGGAAGAAATGAGAGAAGTCCTGTGGTAGGTGGTGTATACGCTGGGAGAGTTTTCGATGGGAGGTCTCGTGATGTTGCTACGCCTGACGATCGGAATGCTGGACTGGTTTGGCCAAGTTTATTCCTATTGAAAGGTGTCACATGTCTAATGGTGTTAAAATTAATAGTATTCCGCCATGATTCCAAGGGTACCGATGGAATGAAAATGGAGGACGTTCCCCTAAGAACTAGCAAGGTATTGACGCGGTTCTGATATGCTTTGAGCGAGCGAGGGAGGAGACGAGGGGTCGGAGCGCCACAGAATCGAAACGATGCCCGAAGGACGGTTGACGCCATTTCCCATCAGAACGAAGTAGAAGATCTTCTAACGTTTCATAAACCCCACAAGTATATTACAGCTCCCACTAGTCCTTTCTTTAACTCCCTAGGTGCATTGACCTGTTCACAATTACACCCCGATGGTCAGTTATATGAAAGAAAAGCAAACGGGATTGTGAGGGCCGGAAGCTAAAATGAAAAACCTTCCCCGGGCTATGCCCTTGAATTTGAATCCGGGATAGCAAGCTTGGAAAGTGATGGTGAAGTAGGGAGACCTGAGTGCGAATTGGAAAGTGCGTCCGTGCGCAACAGTTTGGCTATCACGTGACGTGAACTCAGCCGCCTGGACAATTTTAGCCAGGCAAGTCGACTACTTCTCCAACTTTCAACCCACGCCGCCTGCCACTACAATCGCCAACCGTACACTCCTTTTCGCCGAATCCCTCCGCTCTAGCTTCTTGCCCGCGATCTAAACTCGTGCGCTTGGTACGTCGCGCGCGTTATGGTTAGAGGACCGTGGTGAGGGGTAGCTATATTCTTTAAAGCTACGACCTCTCTGGTGCTGTTCGCTGTGGATGCGCTCAATTGACTGCAACCATGCCTGCGGCTCGGCCGAGGGCTTCCTTCGAGCCTATACCCCCGGATTTTGACGTGCGCACCTTCGTAGAGACGGCAGATAACTTCCAATATGTCGACCGTATCTCTTATGAAATGATTGGTAACAATGGCATGGAACAATTTGAAAAGCTTGTCTTACTCCATGTAATAATAGGTGGGAAGCCACTAGTCATCGACGGGTTTGAGGAGGTGCTAGATCCATGGACATTCACGCCATCTTGGCTGCGCGACAATCACGGCGACAAGGGTAAGCTTAAATCCCACTTCCTTAACAGTAGGCCGCAAAATTGCTAAGTCTTTGAGTAGTTGAGAACGCGCGAAATATTACGACTAAAGAGAATATCCCGCTTACAATCAAACACTACTTAAAGCACCTAGGAAAGCTAACCGAGCAGTTCTTTGACGGAACCGAGCGGTATAGAGACAAGACACACCAACGAATATACCTAAAGGATATTGACTGCCCACCTGTGTGGCATGATAAGCTTATGGAACACATACCTTCCGGGCTGTTCTACCTGAATGAAAGTACAGGTGAAGCTGGGGGCCCTGGTTTTCTCGATGAGGCAGGATTTCGCAAAGGCCGAGGGATTGCGAGGGCTGGGGACCTCATGAGTAGCCTGCCGCCCGAGATGCGTGCAGAAAACTTAATGTGTTATATTGGGCACGAAGGAACCTATACCCCTGCGCATCGAGAGATGTGTGCCTCGCTGGGGCAGAACATTATGGTCAACGCCTCTGGACCTATCAGCGAGGATGGAAAGCCAGAGCGTCCAGGATCATCTTTGTGGTTCATGACAGAAACAAAGGACCGACATCTCGTCTCAGAGTACTGGCTTTCTATTCTGGGTCATGATATCGAGGTTGAGGACCATTTCGCACAGCTAGTCGCATGGAAAAAAGCGCCATTCAAGACCTATGTCGTCGAGCAGCGCCCTGGTGATTTCATACTGATTCCTCCCTTGGCACCCCATCAAGTCTGGAATAGGGGCACGCGAACCATGAAGATCGCCTGGAATCGCACGACTGTGGAGACCCTCGAACTGGCCCTCTCCGAGGCCCTACCAAATTCGCGCGTAGTTTGTCGCGATGAGCAGTATAAAAATAAGGCAATTGTCTACTACACGCTCTTCAAGTATTCAAACCTGATTAGATTTGCCCGACGTCAGGTTGAGCTGGGAGGTGAACAAGCTGAGGCGATTCAAAGCTCTGTCAAAGTTCGACAGGTTCAACGAGATTTCAAGCGGCTCTTCGATCTATACAAATGCATCCTTCTATCAGAAATGTTTGCACCCGACGCTCGCGAGCATCCGGAGTTCATTCCCTATGACAGCAACGTCACCTGTGCCTACTGCAGATGCAACATTTTCAACCGCTTTCTCACTTGCAAGTCATGCAAGCACGCATTTAGCAATGAGATTGAGGAGCCGTATGACATTTGTATGGAGTGCTACTGCATGGGTCGATCCTGTTCATGCCTCTCAGATTATACTTGGGTGGAACAATGGAAATGGAAGGACTTGCTTCACAAATATGAAGAATGGCGTACGCAAATCATCGATATTGACGGTCATATGACTGAAAAGACGCCGTTGCCTCTACAAGAAGAGCGCCGATATCTTGGAAAGAAAACTCTCACCCAAGTCTGTCAAGAGCAGCTGAAGATCCGACCCTTCGTCGATATTAAAAGCCCGCAGCTGGAGGAAGAGGATTCCGAGAATGAAGAGATTCAGGTAAACGAAGACGGTACGGTTAAGAGAATGGCGAAGAAGCGCTCTAAGCAATGGCTTAGCAAGCACAAATCATGCCATTTCTGTCTTAAGCGGCATCCGAGCTGGAAGATGGCCTTTTGCTCCAATTGCGACCTGGCTTACTGCTATGGCACACTCTTCCGGGCGCATGATATGATGCCTTTAGTCGTCATGGAGAATCCGGCTTGGAAATGTCCACACTGCATGCGGCGGTGCAACACTGGCGCATGTCGCCGGGATCCTCGTCAGCATCCATATGAGCCTAAAGGTACTTTGCTAGGACACGATACGAAAAAGGTAGCGGATCCTCGGTCCGTGGAATGCCTTGTAGATTTTAGTATATCGAACCTCAATTGGCTGCGAGAGGATGAGGCTTCGGGGCCGATGCAACGGCGACGTGACGAGGCTGAGCGTGCCAAGTTAGATGACCCGTCTCTTGACGAGCGTTACATGGATGAAAATCCAGATTATACTACTCGAAATGGCATTACATATTCCCCTGTGGGAAGTTCGGGCGGTAGATTCCATGATTCTGCCATTGATCCCTCTCTACGTGGTGAAGGTACGTTTACTGGAGGAAATGGGTATGTTGGGCCTTCTTCGGTTCAATACCAGGCGGATACAAGTATGCATGATGAATCTTTCGGTGCATACTATCCTAACCCAGATCTCAACGGTGATATTCCACGTTTAGGGAAGAGACATAGGGATGATGACAACGGTGATGTGGATGATGCAGTTCACATGAAGAAAGCACGGAAACGGAAAATAGATAAGGATGAGCCTAGTCAACCTTCCATACCCAAGAACGCGTCTGGAAGACAATACCAAAAAGAAATTCAACGGAAACTTCTTGATGATGCCAAAAAGGAAGACCGCTATATTCTCGTTGCCGCTCGAATGAAGGGTATATCCAAGATCGTCAAATTATCCCTAAGTACCACCCATTTGCGCTCAATTCAAACAAGACCTGTAACCCCATACCCGCATTTACCATGCGAAGAGTCCAATGAACAGCTTAGTGGTACTCGTTCGATCTTACAATCTGACGTTTTACCCGACCCGATCATGATATCCAATAGTAAAGGCAAGCAAGAAAAGCCCAACACTTTCCGCTATCGAGTAGAGGACGACGGGACATACTCAACCAAAAAACGCGACCGCCGATTGGAACCGAGGCCAGGACGACCGAACCGAAGCTTACGCCGATATGAGGAAGTCACCCTTGATTCGGAGGAGGAAGCTGATCCTGATGACATGGAGTATACACGGCCCAATGGCGGGCGTCCAAAGGCACGAGCATCGAACTGGCTAGCGCGCAAGAACCAGGGCCAAGAGGATATGCCTATAGAGCTGCCTCCAGATTTCAGAGATGGGTACGTCAATGCAAATCGCGACAAAAGCTTAGCACATGAAAGAGAAAGGAGGAAGACGATGCCAGCCCAACCCAAAGCTCAGATTCGTCCACCTAGTCATCGGCTGCCCAGTCAACTTCCTCGCAAGAGCATCGGCAAAATGTTCGATGAAGATGGTGTTCACGAAAATGATCAAGGAGATTCTGCCATTTTGCTTGCGCAGTCTGCAGCCGCGGCACTGGAGGCTCAGCAGAAAGCAGAAATTGAGAAGGCGCACGTCGCCGCTACCGCAAAGGGAGCTGAAGAGAACATGCATGCGAAGATGGCACTTGCTGGCTTAGCTGATGGTTCCGACGCCGAGGATTTGAACGATTTCATTGGTGATCCTGCCGCTGAGGATGAAGCGGCTCAAGACGCGGAAACAGACACCTCACCCATGGCCGTTCAGTACGGTCCACCGAAGTCGGAGAACTCGATTCTCTCTAGGCATGACATGTCGGGGAGGAAAATTAAAATCACTGGCAAGCAACCGAATGGCACTGCCACGCCCACTACGACTATGGCTACTATTACAAAAACTACTTCGGAATTTACTTTTGTTAATAAGAAGAGCACTAAAGCTATGGACCTGTCGGATTCTTCTAGTGAGGATGAAATTCCGGCGAAGGCATCCGTGTCAGCAGCGCCATTAGACAAGCTAGTTGGACGACCTTCGCTCAATGGTATTCGAGGTAGGAATGTTGGTAGGCCTACCCGGGGTCGCGGAAGGCCGCGCAAGAGTATTTAATGATATTGAGTGCTTGCTGGTTCTTGGCTCTTATTCCGGCACCCTTCAAGGGATAACAAGCTCTCTCTGTAAAGTCTTTGATTACAACATGCTTAAAATTCTTTTAGGTATATTCAAAGGGGCCATTGTCAGACGTTTTTGCGATTTGCGCATCAGGGGCTTGGAGCATGGATATGGATATTGGGTTTTTGAGAGGTAATGATACCAATAGCTCTTTAGCCGTTCAATGAAATACTTTCATCTTGAATTTGTCCAGGCCTCTGCACTGTAATAGTTGAGCAAGTTAAATGTACACGACAAACGTGAACCAGCGCGCCTCTTCTTTGTTCCTAGTGTCTTGCATGAGCAGACTAGAATCACTCAAGGGCTTACTGATGGAAACTGTGCCACATACCCACTAGGATAAGGGATGGACGGAACAGACCAAGCATTTGGCCAAGCATGCTAAGATTAAGAACAAGGATCGTGGACTGACAGAAACCTAGATAAATTGCATCCCAGACCGAGAACTATAACCTTCACGAAGCAGAAACATCATAAGAGGAGCCTACAAGGGGAGAAATTCAGAGGATTAAGCGGAATGTACGGATATATCCCACAATAGCCGTCAGCCCCACGTTGCTCCATTATACAGAGTACATGGCAGGTAATGATCTTCCTATATCACTCCACTCCGATAGAACGTTATCAGGACCTTCAGCCCAAAGCTCAAGGAAAGCCACACAACGAGGGACCTCGTGATCGCTGGCTATGGCCGTCAGCAAGATCATTCATACATTGTAGCAAAGTATGCCATTCACAAGCAAATGGCTAGAAGCTTAAGCGGGTACGGCTTCCACCCACTCAACAATCCGACTCCGTTATCGACCGACGAACATTCGCAAAAAAGGACCAATATTGGTACTATACTCAACTATCCAGCGGATGTTCAAAGCGTTTTGAATAGACGTGATGGCTACCTATCCAGATCCCGTCGGCAGTCTAAAGCTACTAATACTTTAGGTACTTGAACAGAGCGTTCGAACCCACATCGGTCGCCATTATCACCATGATAAATATTAACGTCAATCAATATCGGTGATAATTTTGTTGTCGCTGTTGACCAAAACTCCACCGATCGAATCGGCTTCCTCCAGTTACCGAAGGACTAGCTCGTGCCGGGCATAGCGGACGGTCTTGCTCTTTTGAGCCGCATGGATCATGACGTTGCAACTCCATAATTTCACTACGAGGCAAAATTTTTGTGCGGTTCGGAGGTTTTGGGGAATGACGATGCTAACTTTTTGAGTCCGGATTGGGAGGATGGAGGGGTAGAGACAGCCATATGATGTTCTTTAAAGTCTTATAACACCCAAGAAGTGTCCTTGTATCGATGTACCTCAGTGCATATCCTACTTGCCGATATCTTACACAAGCCATGCGTTTGCTAGACCGCTTCCAAGGGGGTTCCCCCTCAGCAGCACCCTCGAATATGGATGCAGAAAAGAATCCCCAGACGATAGATAAGGCAGATTTTAAACTGTTCAGACCTCGGATATTGACCATGGGCATACTGGTATCAATGGGAGGTTTCATTTTTGGCTATGATACGGGGCAGATTTCTGGGTTTCTGGAAATCCCTAATTTTTTGGACCGATTTGCGGATCAGACTAACATTGATGGAAGTCCCGCCTTCAGTCAAGGCAGATCGGGAACTATTGTTGCACTAGTGAGTAGACGTCCAGTTTTGGCGCAAATTAGTCATGGCTAACAATGATGTAAAGTTATCCATCGGCACGTTGCTCGACGCTATCATTGCTGCCCCAATCGCCGACAGATTGGGCCGCAAGCTCTCTATCGTCTTCTGGAACATCATATTCTGTGTCGGTGTCATCGTCCAGATAGCAACCACGTACACTTGGTATCAAATCGCTCTCGGCCGATGGGTTGCTAGCCTTGGCGTTGGTGGTTTGTCCGTCCTTACTCCCATGTACCAATCTGAGACGGCTCCTCGGTATGTCCGCGGCGCTCTTGTCTCCTGCTACCAGCTGTTCATTACCCTCGGGATCTTCGTCGCATATTGTATCAACTATGGTACCGAATCAGACCGTAGCGCCCGCTCATGGAGACTGCCGATGGGCATTGGCTTCATCTGGCCCACCATTATGGCCGTCGGTATTATGTTCATGCGCGAATCTCCCCGCTGGGAGTATCGTAAAGGGAAAACCGAAAGTGCTCGAAACTCTATTGCCCTAAGTTACGGCGTCCCGATATCCCATCCCGAAGTTCAACGTGAATGCAAAGAAATCGAAGAAAAACTCGAAGCCGAAAACGCCGGCGGCGGAGAGCCAAAGTGGTACGAGATCTTCACTGGACCGCGAATGCTTTATCGGATAATACTGGGTATTGGGCTTCAAGCGCTGCAGCAGCTTGTCGGTGCAAACTTCTTCTTCTATTATGGAACGAGTATTTTCGAGTCAGTTGGGCTGCCAAATTCATACGTCACTAGTATAATTCTGGGCGCTGTGAACTTTGGCACTACGTTCCCCGGCCTTTATATTGTGGAAAAATATGGCCGGCGCCCCTCATTGATCTACGGTGCCCTCTGGATGTTCATGTGTTTCCTAATATTTGCATCTCTGGGGCACTTTGCACTCGATCAGCAAGATCCTACTAAGACGCAGGGAATAGGGTACACGATGATCGTCTTCGCATGTCTGTTCATCACCGGATTCGCGATGACATGGGGACCCATCATCTGGGCTGTCGTTGGAGAGATATATCCATCTCGCTACCGAGCCAAATGCATGGGTCTTGCCACAGCATCGAACTGGACCTGGAACTTCCTCATCTCTTTCTTCACGCCGTATATTACCGGGGCAATCGACTACCGGTATGGATACGTTTTTGCTTCATGCTGTTTCGCTGGCGCAGTTATCGTCTTTTTTTTCGTTTGCGAGAGTCATGGGAGGACGCTAGAAGAGATTGATACCATGTATCTGCTTCATGTCAATCCAATTAAGAGCAGAAAGTGGGAACCACCAAACGGTAATGAGATACCAAATGTCGATAATCTGTATCTTACGCCAGGCGCCAGGCAGATTAAGAAGAAAGAAGGGACAGGCGTACCATCTGAAGAGAGACGCAATGGTGTTATGCAACAACCATTGACTGATGAAGGAACCGCCACCGAAGCCTCTGGCGCCTACCAGTAAGTAAGGTGGATAGCCTGGTTCTAAAAGAGAAAGGTAGTCATAAATTTTTATTTTGTATCATTGGAATAGAATTGTTTGTGCTCCAGGGAAAAAAAAAATTTTTTTTGAAAAATTTAGCGGAAATGTGTTCATGACTCGAAGGTCAATTCTAGTAAGAATATAGACTTCAAGGGGTTATTTATAATAATACACATCCAACTGCTATTACTTGGCGGTCAATCCCTAGTGCCAAGCGCGTTGGACACGGAAGTACAATCAGGCCGCCGTATACATTATATGTTCTATACTTCCAAACCTCACTATAATCTCTGTTGACTAAATGCCCCACCACCAAGTGTACCGCTCAATGCCTTGTATAGGTATCAACGAATAATAATTTATCAAAACGGTAAGTGAGACTTTTAAGATGATATAGTAACCCTTCATGCCATTTTATCAGTGTCTTCCAATATCCCAATCTGGGCGAGAGTTAGAGTATATTTTGATGACACGCTTTGGTACCGGATTGTGTTTATAGTGGATGCGTAAACTGCGTTGGATGTGAGGCTTCAATTGCCGCTCCTCTTCCGTAGGTATTCGTGGTGTGTAGGTATCGTCCTTATCCTGGCTCTTCCGTCTACCGACTACCCCGTCGTCCCTGGTTCTAGCAGAGTGCGTCCGGATGCGAATAGTCCCTGCCTCTCGTCTTGCGGCTTTATCCGGCATGTTGCGGTTTAATTCTGCCAACTGCATCTTAATACTTTCGAATTCGTTGAAAAACTTTGCCTTAGGGAAGGGACTACCTCTCATCGGCGATAAGGGCGTCGCACTTGATAAAGAGGAAATTGGGGTTACTTTACGAAGCGCTTCGTCAAGAATGGTGTTTCCTTGAGAGATGTCTGGGTTGCGGGATTGGCCACGTTTAGTGTGAATTTGGCTGGATCTATGATCTTGTTTCTCCAAAACCTCAAACTCCTCGTTTTTTGTCTTTGTCTTCTCTACTAAGCCATGGCTTTCGATGTTATGTGGATCGATAGGCGACTCTTTCTGATGGCTTGCCTGTATATTCGGCTTTAGATTCGCCAACCGCTGGGTCAGATATTCTGCCACCCGAAGGCGTTCTTCATAGTTCATGAGGCGAATGTCGATCAAACTTGCATTGGCCTTTAGGGCTTTGACTTCACGATAGAAGTCGCCCACAAGGTACAAGCTCCCCGTTACAACTATCCGGGCATACTCACCGCCCAGATGTTTAGCGGCGCACAAAGCTCTGTGAACTCCAGGTTTCAAACAAGCTATGCCTGATATGTTGCAACATACCTCTTTAGCTACCCTAAGTAGCTCTTCCGGGTGCATTGATTTGACCCATGGCATACCATCAACAGGACTGAATGAAGTAGTAACTACAGTATCACCAGGTCTAAACAGGGCCTTGAGATAGCTCTTGTAGTCCTTCCCTTTGGTCATGGCAAGAACCCAAACCATTTTCCCCCGCGCGTTTCCGTACCTTTCGAATATATAGTTTTTGAGAGCAGCCGCAGCGTTTTCGTTATGGGCACCGTCTATGAGGACTTTCTGTTTGATGGGTCCAACCGTTCTCCATTGGAGACGCCCTTGGAGCTTCTTCTTCTTTATACCTTTCAGAAATAGTGGCCCCTTTTCGGTGCGTAAGCCCATGTCTTTCAAGATTTCAAGGAATGCGAGATATCCCAAAACCGCATTGTCTTTCTCGAATCGGCTCTTACCCTCAGCGAAATCTCTCCACTCTCTCAATTTGAACAGGGTCTCGGAAAGCTCCAAGGTGTCGGCTGCGATGTGCGGACCTGCTCCTATCTCTTTGGCAGTATTTTCGATAACCTGTTGGACGTTCTGCTCGTTGTAGGGGTTGACAATATAAGGCACATTCGGCCTAAGAATACCAGCTTTGTGCATTGCAATCTCCTCAAGCGTGGACCCGAGGAAATCTTGGTGATCGCGTGCAATCTTGGAAATGACGGACACCGTCTGATTGTTCAGTATGTTGGTGGCATCGAGCTTTCCGCCCATACCGACTTCCACCACACCCACGTCAACCTTCTCATCATTGAAGATTTGGAAGGCAGTGGCTGCCATGAGCTCAAAGGGAGACGCTTTGATATTCTCTCTTTCGTTGAGATGCAGAAAGTAGTCCTCGGCTTTTCGAAAGAGACTTTCCGATATGGGCTCGTCATTGATAGTAATGCAATCCCACCTTGTTTTCGGTCAGATACATAGATGGTAGGTCGGTCCACGTGATATGGCGCCTACCTGTTTATTAGATGTGGGGATATGAAGCGTCCATTGCGAATATGTCTTCGTGTTAGCAGGGCAGATGCAGTAGCGCAAATAGATCCTTTGCCGTTGGTACCGGCGACGTGGATCAACTTCCACGGGAATTGGGCATTCTTCAGAAGGAGGCTGATGCGCTCGAGCCCAGGCTGTATCATGACCGCGGATATCGGAGATTGTCAGGGCAGTACAGGCGCCTGTGGAGACTAGTCAACACGCGCAAACGTTTTGAAACGCAGCGTCACTTTGCTTCTGCAAAGTACAGTGACTCAGACCAGCCAGTGGATGAAAAGTGAGATGGAAGAGGCGACCGTTGCCTAAAGCGGCATGCGAGCCTTGGCGTCCTGCAGAATAGCCGACCCTGCCTCAGATGTGGTCGATGTGGTCTGGAGGGCGTCGGGGCAACGGTGTCTGGGAGGCTGAAGGCCGGCGGCGGTGAACTGCACTCTGCATCTGGAGATAATATTTGAGGTGCGCTGTGCCCTCATCAAGAGTCCAGACATACACCCAGAGAGTCAGAGGGTAACGACACCTCTCCCCAGCGCTCAAGCCCTCTCGGCCTCCTCCTCAGCCTCACTCTAGTGCTCCGTTCGTAGGGACTCGCTTATCATCGCTCCCTGCTCCCCGACCTCCCCCAAACTTCTCTCCTCAGGCTGCTCTCACCCCGTCATCAGCACCACTCTCCCCTCATCTCTCTTCATCAGTCTCCCCCGCTCATTTTCCTCCCCGTCGAGAATGGGGCTTCCTATGTGGCGCGCGCCGTCGCCCGAAGCAAAAGATGCGATCAAGGCAGACCTCACCGCCCCAGCGCGCTCGCCCATCCGCCGCCGCTCTTCGTTCGCAGGCCGACACGCGCGGCCCACCAGATCCCCACGATCACCGCGGCAGCTTGAAAACGACTTTCTGACGTCTGCGTCGCGCTTTGCACCCCCAGAGCCTACTGCGCGACCCTCGAGCAGCCGCCTGCGCCCGCCTCCCCCACCCGTCCCTGAGAGTAGGAACTACTCTCACCACGGCGACTCTGCACGAGACACCCCGCGCCTGCATTCAGAGGAAAGTGGCCTAGACCGCCTACGACGCGAGAGATATTACTTCGCCATGCATCATGCTGCCAGTCTCGGCGAGGTCACGCGCAGCCCGCGTCCGCTCCCCGCACTCACTCCGAATTTTGCGCCTGCAGCAGCAGCGCGCTATTCTAACTTAGATGAGCATACGATGGACCGATCGCGTTTGAGATCGAGGTCGCCGAACCACAGACTAGCAGCTCCCTCGCGGAGCCCATGGGCCGACGCTCAGCGCTCAGGGCCGCGACGCGACAACATGGTCATCGTCGAGGACGGCGACGGGGACAGCAGTGACAATGCAGTTGGTTCTCCTCCGCTTCGAAGGATGGGTCGCCGCACCATTGCTGATGGCCCATTACCCTCCAGCTCGCTCAGGGAGTCGTGGAGTCCCACTACATCTACATTGGATGGTCTCGGCGACCGCGAGCGGAGCTTCAGCCCGGTCAACGACCACTGGGATACCATGCTTAGCACTGTCGTCCAGGATCCGCTTGCACCCACAGCTGATTCATCATTTACGTCTGCCGCAGCCTCAGCTTCCTTTTCCAATTCCCACCCCA
Source organism: Lojkania enalia (assembly GCA_010094045.1). NCBI lineage: Eukaryota > Fungi > Ascomycota > Dothideomycetes > Pleosporales > Lojkania > Lojkania enalia. Next base: position 768,421 of record ML986583.1, read on the forward strand.
GCTCACGAGCTGGAAGCGCCAACTCCAATTCCGCCTCTTCTTCGCGCACCCATTTGACCGTTCCCTCACGGCGCCATTCACCTACTGAGCTGTTTATTCGCGCCTGCGACACCTCTGATGACGAAACTGCCTCTGACACGGAGGAAGAGGACATGGAGACGCGGCCCGTGTTTTCTTCACTTCGAAGACGAAGTCAACCTTCATATGCTGCCGATGAACCGCCGTCCCGGGACCCGGCCCGCTACTCGAGGGGTGTTCGCGATCGCTCGCGCGACGCGAGCGTTTATGTTCGGGGTTTTTACTCCGGTTCAAGGCTTCGCGACCAGAGCCAGCAGCCTGAGAGCAACATGAACGAACAAGTAGACGGGCCTACGGAACGGTTAAGGAGCGAGATGCACGATATGCAGGATGAGTTACAGGTGCTTGACCAGGAGCTCCGAGATGCGCGAGCCATTCTTGAACGTCTGAGCCGGCGAGACGACATAAGCGATGAGTTTTGGGCCTCTGTTGGCTTGGCGAGGCCTGTTGCGGAGAACGTCCAGGATCGTCCGACGCGTCGATATGATTGGGGCGATCTCATGGAAAGATCCCATCGGCATGCCGAACGGATGCAACGCAGCACACGAACAAGATAATGAGGTTGCGGATCGGGAGAAGCGCGAGCCCGCGGGCTGGCCGCTCGCCTCTTCACGATCCCTGGTTTGCAAGTTGGGGAGTCTCAGGTTGAGAAGTTTCTGTACGATCATGGCACTTTTGCTGTGTGGATTGTTCGTCTTATCTAGTATTTTTATTCTCTTGGCGCTCATGGCTTTCGGTCATTACCCCGTCTAATGTTTACTTTTTTTTAAAAGGATCCCTTGTTGAATCGGTATGCGGGAATAAAGTTTTTCCTCTTATTTTGGGTTTTGCTTTTTTTATGCCGGCGAGGGACTTGTGGGATGTGATGAGATGGCTGGCAGTTGCAATACGTTTTCCACCATTTTTTTTCGGAGCCCATAGGATGTACTGACTTTTTTTTTTCCTATTTGGGTGCCGTGTACTTTATACTATTCAGCGCCTGATTTCCGATGGAGAGGAGGATCAGGCTATTCGGGAAAGGTGAATGGAAAAGCTTTTAGCACGTTTGTGGCGTGTTTATACCTCTTGATCAAACCCTTCTATTTGTCGCTGGATGTGATTGTGTTTGTGATTTGTTAAAAGCGAAGTGTCTATTTCATAATGTGTTAGGTATTGGATGGACTTTAGGGTTGTCAAAAATAAAATTATTGTAACGATGCAAAGAAATCGTTCCACGAAAAGCTTCATATACAACCTTATCCCAAAGCTTTTCGCTTATCTTATCCTACCCCCAGTTCTACCCCTTTTCCCTTCCGTATATAGTTGCACACTCCCTCATAAGTAGCTTAGTAGTTCTTCTATATCCTTTCGTACAAGGCCTATAGGTGTTAATAGAATTCCCAGGTCCCTAATCCCCTACGCACTCTTATATGCCTCTAAGTAGATTCGTGCCGTATTCAGACCTATTATCTTACCTATACTATTATATTATATAGAAGAACTTAATACTGCTAGTAATAGCCTCTTTAATAATATTACATCGATTATTTATTTAACTATATCTAAGTCTAAGATATACCTAATTTAGTTTAGGTTATAATACTTATATACTATTATATTAAATTATTTAGTTACTTAGATAGAATCTTAAAAACCTTCTATTAACTAAAGCCTTTAAGTTTAGAACTTCCTATCTCCTATAATTAGAATTACCTTTAAAAAAGCCGCGTAAAGTACGCCTAGGTAGAAACTTAGAGACTATTAATAACCTATTAGAATTAGAGGTAACCGCTAATATCTAACTATAATTTATCTTCTAATTTCTATACTAGAATCGATATATATATAAGTTATAGTAAGAGTAAACTTCTATCTATACGTATAAAATAACTATTACCTTCTATAGGGGGCTCTATAATAGGCGGACCCCTCTTTATAAGGCTGGTAGTAAAGAATCTATCTAATTTAGAGGGAAATTAGAATAAACTAACCTTTAAAGAATAAATTATAATTTTATAAGAGGAGATTATATACTTAATATAATAGAAAACTATTAGTTCTAATTAAATTCTATAAACTACTAAATTAGTATTAATAATATACTAAGAAACTTTTATAACTCCCCTAGTAAGAAACTTTTTAGCTACCCCTAAACCCTCTTAAGCCTACTTTACTAAATATACGCCTAAGATTAAAAGCTTTATAAATAGTAGTAAACCTATATTTAAATAATAGTAAGTCTTAATTCTAGACTAACTTAAAATTAATATAGATTACTATCTAATAGAATATATACGTATAGTATTAGTATAGGGATATACTTCTAGTACTATAAAAGGGTATCTAGAACTAAAATACCTAGCTAAATCGGACTAGTATTAGTTTAAGAATATTAAAGAAATAATTTTACTTTTATAATTATATTTTATTATAGGTAATAAAGAGATAGAGGTATAATAAACGTTTTAGGTCCTAAAGATAAATAAGAGAGAAGTATTCTTAACTTTTAAAACTCGCTTTATTAGTATAACTATTAGAGGATCTATATCCTAATCTAAATAGTTCTTCTACCTATAAAATAAGATTCTCCCTAGTTTAAAGATACTAAACCTTAGCTTTAAGCTTATATAGAAAGGCTCTTTTAATACTATAGTCGCCTACTTAATAGCCTATAATATAGAAAGAAGGAGTATTTCTAATCTTCTAGAATAAACTACTAGCCTATAAGTTATAGCTAAAATAAATTCGGATTAGTACTAGAAGGTTTCTAAGAGTTTATCTAAGGTAACCTATAATTTAATACTATCCTAATCTACTCTAGTATTAATACTTTATTCTACTATAATTACTTTCTAACTATTTAGTAAGACTCTTATATCTAAAAGGTATATAACCCTAAGTAATTACTATAATTATAGTAAACTAAGATATTTCGCGAATAAATATACAGTCTTTAAAGTATAAGAAATAAAGGTTAAATAAGAGGAGATTAAGGAAGAAGAGTTTTTAGACGTAAATAAGTACTACCTAGATAGTTCTTAGGTAGAAAATAGAAACGCCTAGAAAAACTCTCTATCCTAAGCTTAAGTAAGTATAACTTATTAAATATTAATTTATTATATTTATTTAGAAGAAAGTACTTCTAAATCCCTACTATTCTATATTTAAAAGGCGTTAGTATACAACTAAACGCCTTTATTAATATAGATATCTAAAGCTTCCTATTCCTTAATTCTATAATAGCTAGATTACTCTCTTAAGCTCTATATATATTAATATAGTGCTTACCCTTTAAAATTACTATTAAAGGTTTTTAGGACTAAATCTAAACTCTAGTTAATTAGTATATCTATTTATACCTGCGAATTAATAAAAGAACTATTTAAAACTATCTATTTATTATTATAGATCTAAGTATTTAAAATTATATTATTAGTATTAAATAGTTATATTATTTTTAACTCCTGCTAAATACGGATAAGAATCGGATTATATAGCCTTCTAAGTATTCTACTACTTATAATTCTTCACCTCCTCTTCTTATATAATTAACTTAGCTAGTATATAATAAGGAAGTAGAGCTAGATATCTAGTAATACAACGCTCTATAGAAAAAGAACTAGAATTAGTAGTCCTATAGTCTAACTATCTATTATATTAAAGGTCTACTAAGACTACTAAAACTATATTAGTTTCTTATAGTTTATAGTCTAAATAAGCTTAGAGCTCTTATACGCCTATATAAAATAAAGTCCGAATCTAGTCTAAAGAAAGTCTATTCTTCTATTATTACTCTTATCTTAACTAATACTTTCTACTTTAATATAAAGAGGAAAGAGAATAAGTTTTTCTCTATATCTCTATACGAAATTAAACAGCTAATTAAAGATAAGTAAGTCTTAGAGCTAGAAGATAAGGCTGAAAATAAAGTACTAGTAAATCTCCGATTACTATCTGAATACTATAAGTATTAGAATATATTTAGTAAAACTGTAGCTTATTAATTACTAGAATACTACTCTTATAATTATAAGATTATCCTTATAGAACCTCTCCCTAATAGTTATAGCCTGTTATATAAGTAGAATATTAAGGAGCTAGAGGTAACTAAAAAGTATATTATAGATAATCTATGGTATAAGTATATTAAGTAGAGTCGGAACCTCTTTATATCTCTAATTCTTTACGTCTATAAACCTAATAGTAACTTATATATCTATATAGATTATTATAAACTTAATATTCTTACCTATAAGAATATATATCTAATACTATATATAGATAAACTCTTATTTAGGCCTACTAAAGTAGTAATTTTTATTAAGTTTAATATTCGTGCAGCTTTTAATAAGATTAGAATAGACCTTAGTTCTAAAAAATATACTACCTTTTAAATTCGATACAGAACCTATAAGTATAAAGTTCTACTTTTTAAATTATATAATAGCCTAGTAATTTACTAGTACTATATAAATAACGTACTAATTAACTACCTAGATAACTTCTATATTACTTATCTAGATAATATCTTTATCTACTTTAAAAATAAGGCGATATATACTATCTATATTAAAAAAGTTCTTAAGAGATTATATTAAGTAGAGTTATAAGTTAATATTAAAAAGAGCGAATTCTATATTACCCGAACTAAATATCTTAACTATATCCTCTTAAATAAAAATCTTAAAGTTAATCTAGAGAAGGTAGAAGTACTATATAATTAGTAGTTACCTACTATTATAACGGGTGTAAAATCCTTCTTAGGTTTTACTAGATTCTACTAATAGTTTATACCGGAATTCTCGCGTGTTATAAAGCTAATT